>VXAC01001653.1:137953-308229 GCA_013399225.1 Rhipidura dahli
AAAAAAAAAAAATCAGGGATGAGGCAAAATATTGAGCCCAAATCTGTATAGGGACCTGGAATCTGCCCCCATCGCTTGACAGAGGTGCCTGTTGTGACATCAGCCATGTCACCTGCAGAAGTCCCATGATTGATGTGCTGCTCTCTCTGAAATAGCATGTAGATGTGCATTTCTGTTTGTAAAGCCAAACTGAAATCAAGGCTCTCCTTTGCCCTTCTGTTCCTGTCCTTGGATGGGCATGCCTGTCCTCTCTGCTTCATAGCCATTGCTTGTGTATGTGCCCCGACAGCCATTTCAGTGCTTTCTTCTTTCTTTTTTTAGTAACACAAACTGAGTTAGTTGTGTTTCATCTCATCCTGGCATTTTTGAATCTTGGCACTCTCATATATCTTGCTGTGTCTCCTGTCTCTTTTTGCTTTGCATTTGCACCTTTTTTTCCCACCTTAGTAACCTACTCATATGTTGACATAGCATCCAAGCAAACGTTGCCCTACTGTTCCCCAGTAAGAGGCAGTGTAATTAATTTCAAAGACCTTCCACTGAAAGAAACCTTTGCCTTCCTCTGAACAAGGAGAGCTGTTCAATTATACTGCAAAGCTGCATGTGGGCCCAGGCAGAGACACCCCCTCACACCCCCTCTCCCAGCGCTGAAGGACTGCTATATTGTCATCTGACAGAGTCACTCATTTCCAGATAATTGGCTTTTTAAAGGGCATCTATAGGACCCAAATAACTCCTGGCATACTGTTTATACCATTGACCTGCCAGGTTAGCAAAGGTTAGACTTAATTGCCTCATTTATGGCTAATGCATTCCAGTTTTGCTGTTGCTTTTTCTCCAAGGATAATTGCTCAGACCTGTATTTTTTATGAAATCTTGATGAATAAAAACAAAGGTCCTGCTTTGTGAATTGAGTTGTTGCTTTTATTGGGAGAGACAGAGGTCAGTAACATTCTTACGTTTAGGAAGTGACCACATCTGTGGGTGAGAGGCTGACTGGGTGAGCCTCGCTCAGCCCCCTGACAGCTCAGATTTCCCACTGCTCTCCATCGTCAGACCTCTTTGTGTGGTGCAGCTCATTGCTACAGAAAGCTATTTCCAGGCAAATTGTGTCCATCACTGCTCTTCTCAGTCCCTTCCACAGAGCACATGCCCTGTGGGTACAGGGGTGGTGTAAGGAACTCTGCCAGGGCAGCTCTCCTCATCACAGCCTGTGCCTGAATGTCCCCACGTGGGTGAAGGCTGGTGCTGATGCAAGAGGGGACACAGAGCATCTTCTGGGCTGCTCTGAGGTGTAAACACAGCACTGCTCTTGTGTGCTCTGCAAAATTAATCCTGATGTTTCTACCAATACATTTTGTATGCATCCTGTGTGTCTCCAGAAATTTTACTGGTGAGGATGCAGCAAACTTCTGGCAGCATGCGCTTCAGTTTCATGGCAATAGGCACTCTGCCCTTTCCAGCACCAGGTGATGTTTCTCTTTTGTTAGGAGTAAAACAAGAGCTGCAGACTTCAGTGCTTCTGTTGCAGATTTGTAAAGCCAACACTATGCATACACTTGTAGGCTTTGTTTATTTTGTGGTCAGGGTAGTTCTGACAGCAGGTATAGAGTGAACAGCTCTTAGAAAACAATGTCATGGTTGTCAGGAGGACACCACTCCAGCCTTCATTAACCATCTGAGGTTATTGAGGGCCAAAAAATGACAGCCAGGAGAAGAGCCTTCTGTCTCTGGCGTCCCAGGGCACCCTGAATCTGTCAGCATAGGGGTGGGGTGTAGGTTAGGTGTCCATTCACCATGGGCTTCACATGCTCAGGGCTCTGCCTGAAACTTCACATCAGTGACAGAGACACCAAGTTGTCATATTTGACATCCTTCATATCTTGGTTTATAAAGCTTCCCTGGATTAATTCCCATTTGATTAAATCACATCCTTTCCACAAAGAGCTGATCTTGATTGACAGCCTTCCTCTCATAAAAATGCCTCCAATATTCTTGTGCACATGGTGAGAGAGGATCATAAATTTGCTGTAAATGCTTTAAAAGGTGAGAAAGCTGAGTGTCAGCTGGTGCTCAGCCTTGCCAAATCTGTGCATAAGGAGGAGAGCTCTGGGTCTGAAGGTCAGCAGTTAGCTTGCAGTAGTGACGAGACTGGCTCAGGGGACAACACTATCAGAACACATTTTTGGGAGCGTGTGTGTTGCACAAGATTGAAAGTGAAAATAATTAAGGAGGCAACTTACTGTTGGATGTGATGGATCTACCATTGTTCAAGGCAGGGTTCAACATCTATAGAATGTATTGTACTTCTGACAGAAGTGATGAGTTTAGTGCTGGAGCTTCTGGTGTGAACATCTTCAGGGAAGTGTACTTTTTCTGTTCTTGGGGATGAATCCCCAAGAAAGGGTCTCAGCAATTCATTTGTGGTCCCTGGCAGCATATGTAGAAAGGAAGAAGAGAGGAATACACAAAGACTCACCCAAATGCTAATGAACATTCGATTTAATTTGCAGAAATTTGTAAGAATGTTGCTTACTCCACTGGGCCAACTCTACTCTCTCTTTCTTTCAAATCACCTGCCTTCCTGAGGAGAGAATAACAAACCTCATAAACAATTGGTTATTTTTGCTGTGAAAGTGAAGGTGGTTGCACCACTCTTTAAGCACGTAGCTGTCAGACTCAGCGTGAAGTTTGTTTTGTTCATAACACTGGAATAGGAATTTTGTGCTTCTGGGAAAGAAATGTGAAGCTGACTCCAACCGATTGTTTAAAAAGGAACTCCTTTTTTGAGACACTGAATAGATGGTTTAAAGCAGCAAAACAGATTATATACTTTTATCCTTGTTTTACGGACACTAGCAAAGAACGTTTAAGTGTATCCTGGAGGTTGTGATCTAATGTGAGATAACAACCAAACTTTTAAAATGGCTTTGCAGTGTGCACATCGTTTCGGTGCTGCTCTGAATGAGGGAATATTCTAATCCTGATCTTGGAGCGGCTGCTTAAAAGGTGCTGTGTGTCCTGGCAGACAGGAGTTAAGGTGAATCCCTGCCTCCCCCAGGATGTGCCTCAGTGGGTAACCTCTGTTTGCACAGCCTGTTTGCTCCCGTGATGCTCAGCCCTGGGCTCATGCACGCCTGTGGGGCTGCCTGTTTCCAGACAGGTGAAATAAGCCCTGAAGGTCAAAGATGTGCTCTCTCAGGGATACCATCCCACCGAGCCTGAGCACACATCAGTAAAGGCCATGAAAGGAAAATGCCAGTTCAATAAAACCATGTCGCTAGCGGGACCTCAGTAATTAAACACCTGCATGCACTGATTGTAGGACTAATTACTGCAGTCAGAGCAGCCCTCAAATACAGTTGTTTTCAATCAGTGCCTCAGCTTTAGCAGATATTTGGAAGAAAACAGCTCAAAACCCCACCTTCACCTACCTCTGGCTTTGTGCTGATGAAACTTTCAGCTTGTTTTTATCTTGTTTTTCATCTCCTTCTCCAATGCCTAATCTCAGAAACGTTGTTTGACTTGGGATGCCAAAATCTACATACTGAGGATTAAATGAAAGCCACAGAGATCCTAAAATTGTATACAATGTTTGTCTTGTTCTTGCTGAGCCCAAAACTGTGAAGCTTTTACTTTTACTGCTAAGGATTTTTAAATGGAGAAGAAAGAAGTACAAGCACTATAACTTCTAGCCAGGTAGTAGAGGAAAAATATTTAGAACCAAATGTTACATTCCTATGTTATTATTCTTGAAACCATGTCTCTGGATTCAGGGCTCGTACAAGTCAGTGACCAAGCATTGTGCCTCTTTGGCTCCCATCAGGCTGCATGGCATTGGAAAAAGTCAGGTGTGTTTCTGGAAACACTGATCAATATGGGGGTTGCCCTGGAGAGGACTGGAAAGATTTCATTCTGTGTGCTTCCATTTAGATGACCTGCCCCATGGGTGCTCCCAGAACAATACCAGTACTGATTATCCAGTTTTCCTTGATCTTAGAGTAGGTAGAGACCTTCTCAGTTTTGAATGAGAAACAGCAGCACTATTTGAATTTTCTGTAGGAAGACCACTGCTAAACAAAATCATGATGAGAATAAAGCAGAAAAGCCTGGGGATATTACTTGAGGGGAAGAAATAAAATGTAGGGCAGAGCAAAGGATAAAGCCTTTGGAAAACTGGTGCAGTCATACTTCATTTGGATTTTCTTGAGAGAAATTCTATAATTAGAAAATGGAGAGAGCCTTTTTTTTTTGATTGTTTGAATAATGCCAAACCTAAACTCAAGCTTGCCTGTAGAGACCCAGATTATTTTTCCCTCAGCGTTTTCATACTTCTGAGAACTGGACAGTCTTCAGAAGTGCAGAATTTTGTGGTCAGACTTTAGCTCCGGTCCTACAAAGGGGCTCAAAATGATCAGAATAATAATCGATTTCTAACTGCAACATTTAAATGTTTTAATCACAAGCCAATAATTATTTCTTTTTATTTCATTCCACAATGCTGCCTGAAATGCCTCCAAATGTTGCCTAATACTGAAAAACAGAGTGAAATTAAGCTCCCTACATGGTATTTTCATATCACTAAGAAAATTCAGTGATAAACAGGTCTAATTCTCTAAGATACAGAGCAGTCCTTCCACTGGTTTCTTCCATCTCAATCTTGTTTTTCAGATTTAGAGACTTTTCTTTGCTATGATGCAGAATATATGATCACGTCGAGATGAGGGGTTTTCCTACCTAGTAGGTGCTATAAATATCAGTAGCATTTGCCAAGCTTCACCTGAGGAAGCACTGATGCCTTCAAAAGAATCACTGGAGCTCGGTGTTCCTTGTGACAGAAGACAGTACAAGGGGATTTATTCCATGTGTGGATGATAAAGGTAATTTGCAGAATGAGGCGTCTGTTTTTAGTGTGGGAATATGCACTCCTGGTGTCTCCACCCTGTACATTTCAGAAGCATTTAAATATATGGAAATTAAATCTTTGCATGTTCTCTATTGACGTGCCAATAAGTTTGCATTTTTTTGAAAAGACATTTCCTCTCCTTTCTGACACTGTGGGTTCATCAGCTCCTTCTTCATTTCTGCTGTCTGCAAGCCTGGATTTCTCCCCATTACACAGCAGGGTTTTGAAACCAGCAAGAACATTCTCTCCAAATAACTCCATTCTTCATTCTAACTCATTTCTTTCTTAGAAGGCTTTACATAGCAAAACCTCATGCTCTGCCAGCATTTCCAGTGCCTCACCAGTGGCAGGTTTCAGAAATGAGTGCTCAATGTGGTAGGTTCCAAAACGCCCAAAGCAGGTGTTGAGAGTCAGGTGGTGCAGAAACTGGAAGGGTGGTGCTGCCTCCTTTTGCCTCCTGTGGTGTTGGGTGACCACAGCAGGGTGTCAGCAGCAGGGGTGACCCCTGTGAGATGAGGCCAAGGTCTGCCCATGCACGACATGGCTCCAGTGCATGGACCCAGTGCAGACCCACTGCAGGACACAGCTGAGCCCATCAGCCAAACTGGAGGTGCCTCTGGGAGAATGTGCTCAAGAAAGGGCAGAAAACACTGGACAGGCAGAGAAGGCAGGGAGAAAAAAGTGAGAAAAGGCTGGGTCCACCAACAAGGCTGGAGGAGAAGGTGCTCCAGGTGCCAGAACAGATACCACAGCCTGAGGAGAGACCATGCCAGAACAGACTTCCTTAACAAGGACTGCAGCCCTTGGAAAGCCATGCCAGAGCAGAGGGAATATGTCAGGGGAAGGGAGTGGCAGATAGGAACTGCTGTGTACTGACCAAAATTGTCCATCCTCATCTGCACCCAAACCTCCTGGTATGGGGAGAGGAGGCAGGAGAGAAGGAAGGAGGTTGGTTGTGGGTAAGGTGGGGGGAGGAAAAGCATTGTTCAAGTATTTGTCTTTTTGTGTCCTGCCACCCAAATCAGTAGGCAAAAAATTAATTTTCACCAAGCTGAGTTTGTAACAGCAAATGAACTCCCTGTTTTTATCTCATGCCACAAGATTTTTATTTCTCTTCTTCCTATTTACTAACCAGTAAAATAAGTTCAGTTGTGGGGACAAGAACAAGCTGGGAGATGTGAATATCTCAGGGAGAGAGCAAGCAGCTGGGTGGGAGTTTGGCTGTTTGTCAAACCTATCCCACCACACTTGTTCATGAAGACTGATCTTGCCTTCAGCTCTGGAAAGCCTGGAGTTTCAGTGCAGCTCATGGTCCAAAGGATATTACCTAGGGAAAACTATAAGCTTACAACTACTCTACCCTGTGACAATAATATAGCTGCTTTCAGCATAAGTTCCTGCCACAGTGATGCAAAAACTGATTTTGCATTTGTATTTCTAGGAAAAAGGTTTTTTGGTGTCCTTTGAGATATTAGGACCCACTGATCCCTTAATGACAATGAAAATGCTGATTCAGTGGATACAGCACCTTGATGGAGAAGTTTTTATGAAGACATGGACTGGGCCTGTGTCCTGCCCTTGTGATCCAGGTTTCATAAAGAAGATGAAGTCAAAATGTTGCCCCAGGTGACGAGGTGGTTGGTTAGTGCAATTTGGGGGCGGGCCAAGGGAAGAGAAGGACTCTTCAAGTAGACTTTCAGTGTACATCCAATTGATTCTTCTCAAAGACACAAGATTCCTTTTTTATAGCCCATTTTGAGACCCATGTATGTGTATACACAGAACCCTATTTATGCACATGGGATACATATTTAACAGAAAGGGCTAACAACCAGTGTGACACACAATATGACATAAAAACTGTAAATCTACATGGCCCTTGGAAAGTGAGGAGACCTCTCAACAGGAATTTATGGGCTTTGAAGCAGAAATTGTTTGTCTGTCACTGGTGCTTATAGCAGCCCAGCCTATATTGTCATAATCTTCCTGACTGGAAATAAAAGTCTATGAGGGACTTTGGTAAATGTTAAAGTTGCTTCTGGAACAGCATCTTTGTATCACTATCCTCACAAATTAGTCTGGGTAGCTTTTGTAGGACAATGTTTCTTTATTCTCAATATTTCTTTTTCTTAAGAAAGATCATTTTATGAAGTCAAGATTAAATTTAGACTGCTCATTATTAGTGAAAAACTTAAGATTTGATACATTGGGGAGATTGTATTCAGCTTGCAATAAGGTGAATTTTAAATCTAGAGTTTAAAAATGGTACAGATATGCCATTATTTAACATCCATTATTCTAGTTATCTCTTTTTGGTAGCTTTACCTGTTTCAGTTGCCAGATTTGAAGAGTGACATGCAGAAATACTTGTTTCTCCAAAGGCACAACCAATCTTGTTCAATTGTTCAGACTTCTGTCCCCCAAACGACACTAACAGTCTTTCCTCAAGATTTATCATTGCAGAATGCCAAAAAAAGCGAGTTAATAAACTACCAGGTATTGCATAATTCATATTCTCCTATGTTATATTGCTTCTTTAATACTAATCTGTTCTCATTCTTGTCTTGTCTAATTCATACATCCCTACCTGCAGTCATATCTCAGAGAAATACAAAAAGGTTTAGTCATTTAGGGTTTAGCAAATTAGGTGCTTAAGTCCTGAAGGGTAATTTTCAGACATTTCCAAGCGTCCTTTGGGGCCCAAATGATGAGTGTGCTTATGGGCTATGGAATTGCCATCATATTTGTCAGTCTCTATGACTGCAAGTCAGCAGCTGGTACCTCAAAGTTCTGGAAATAGTGGTTGTTGACACTCTTGCTGCCCAAACAATTGGGTAAAAGAGGGGCAATGGCATCCTGTCCCTGTGTATGTGGAGCTGGTTGATGGTTGTGAAATTCATCTGTGGGAAATGAGAGACCTGGCATGAGCCAGCCAGCCTTTTCCTTCTCAGCATCTTGCTCTAATGATGCTGCAGTGGGAATGGCTCTTCCCATCTCTGCAAAAACACTGCTGGTTTTTTTTTACTCACAAGAGGAAGCACAGCTCTGGTCCAACAATGTGGCTCCTGACAGGCTAAAAATCTTTCTCCCCCTAAATATCTGCAAAACTCCAGTAGCTTTAGGAGTGTAGGTGTGTGGGTTTGAGTCCTCTCTGATGCCAGGTGTGCAGAAGTCCTTCCTGCAGTGCAGCCAGGATGCTCAGGCAGCGATATTACTGTACAAAGAGCGAGGGCTGCTGCTGCTCCCAGGCAGTGTCTGAAATGGCTCCTGCTCTGCTTTAGAAATAATCTGTTGTGATCTAGAAAACCTGTAAATCCCAAACTGATGCAGATATTTAAGCCCTGAGAAAGACTGGGTCTGAAGAGAGCGTTTCCTTGCTGTGTAGCTTATATGTGACACTCAAATGCTCTGACTGCTATTCTGAAGTTAATTCTGTTCTGGCAACATTTTTCTGTGATTCAGAACTACAGATACCTCTGCAGGTGCCTGAGAGGAGGTTGCACATTACAGAATTATTGAGTGGTTGAGGCTGTGTGGAGATGCCCTCTGGAGATCATCTGGTCCCACTTCAGCAGGGCCAAATGCAGGCTGCTGCCCCAGACCAGGTTCAGATGGCTTTTGAATATCTCCAGGAAGGGGGATGCCACAACCTTCCTTACTTGTAACTGCTCTGAAAAGAGACCTTTCTTTCCATGAACTGTGATAGAGTAGACTAATGAAAACATGGCAGTATCTGCAAAGAGCTGATCATCTGTGAGAAAGAACATGTTTCCTACTAAGGATGTGATCTGACAAAGCACCCACAGAGTAAATTATTATGGGTGAAAGGAGAAACGGGTGAGAGAGGTACTTCTTGTCTGCCTGCATTCAGGTTGCCAACCCAGAAAGGTGTTTAACACACCTGATTCCCACTGACATGCATCTTGCATGAACATGAAGTTGCATCATCACCTTTGAGGACCAGGTGCCAGGTTGGTTGCATACTTTTTGTGTCAAATTGTACGTCTGGGTAAAATCTGGTAAAAATTAATCAGGATCAAAAGAGCTAGTTATTCCCTTTTCCTACTAAAGTGTGGTAATGATTAACAGCTACAGACTGGTTTACTCCTTTTTAGAAATTGCTTCTGCTCTCTTTGCCTTGATTCACTCTGAAGGACCTACTTGCATTTTAAACTGTGAAAGGCCAGAGAGCAGATGCTGTCAGCTCTGAGGGCTGTTGTTATTGCATATGAATGTACTTTGAGAAACTTTTGGTTGCTATTAGCCTCAAACCACTGGGTTTTGTTTGGTTTTTTTTTTTTTTTCCCTGACATTTTTTATAAATCTATTTGTACATTTTTTTCCTTGTGTTTCAGGTTTGCATGGCAGCCGGTTTGCTGTAGGTTTAATAACTTCTCTCCCTCCCAGCAAGGGTCTAGTGACAGCTTCAGTCTAGGGTTTACTTGCTTGGAAATTATATTACCACATAAGATATTGACAGCTATCAAAAATCCCCTGTAGAGCTAAATCTGTATAGATGCTCTCAGTCCACTCTGTACTGCTGTGAGTGTTGTGGACAAACAGGTGTAGATTACAAGCTGTGGTAATAAATGGCTATAAATCATATAATCAAGAAAATGGATCCCTTCAGACATAGACTCTGATATCCAGATATGTTGGTGATTTATTGCTTTCCCAAGCTCTGTGAGAAAGAGGTGCTAAAAAGGATCAAGGTTTCTTGACTTTTTTGCCACAAGTATGCTATATGCTAGCTTTAAAAATATCGCCCTCTTCCATTGTTAAAACAAGTTATATTTCTTGTCTATTTTAGCAAAAATGAGTGAAGTTGTTTGGCTTAAGTGGTGGTGGCAGTTAATGCTCTTCAGCAAACAAGAATAAATCTACTGCTGATAGCTGACTGCCTGATGACTCAAGAGAAATCTCGTTTATTGGACCGTAACACAAAACTTTGAAGAAACAAAAAATATAGAGTTGTGGCTTATCTTAACCCACTCTCAGTGATTCATCAGGGGAGTTGGGATTTAGTGACTTTCATGTCAGTAATCAAATAAGAGACAAACCCTCCCTAACTGGGTGGCTGGCAACTTCATGCCCTGTTTTACTAAACTGTTTTAAATTCAAGTTTATCTCCTCTAAAGCATGTTGAATCATAAATTTTACTACTCACTCATCAACTCTTGCATTGTTCTATTTTGAAATGGAAAAAATAGCTCAAACTTTGATAGTTGTTCTCTGATAATTTTTATTTTCTGAAATTGGAAAGTGGATTTTTTCCTCTGGCTTTTTGTTTGAATTGCCTGCTACGCATACCCTGTGGACCTCCCCATTTAGAGATCTCAAAGCCCTGAAATGTGATAAAAACATCATCTTAAACTTCATTTACATATTCCCTATCTATTGCTTTCACATAAGGATCAAAACAATACCTGTTCCCACCTGGCCTCTAAAATTATGCCTACATGGGACCTACTTACTAATTAGTTATATTCCTCTAGTGTCTGTTTCTTCCACCTTCCCTTCCTTGGAGTGAGCTTCATCCCATTTAACAACCCTCCAGAGTTGCTGCCTGAGCACTGAGAAAGGCCTTTGAGGGAAACAGTTTTGTGGGTAATCTGTGGGTTAGATGTCCCACCCTGACTCTCCCTCATTTTGTATTTGTTGTAATTGAAGCTCTGTTGTGAGATGGTCTGTTGGAGTCACTGAATTTATAATGGTCAACCTGCACAGAGCCAGATGGCTGAAGTACCTGTGATTCAAACTACAGTTTTCTTCCAATTTCTGCTATTTGTCTTCTGTCTGTACATTTTGGTGGTGGTTTTTTTTTTGTATTTTTTTTTTTTTTTAAAAGTCTGCTAACCAGAAGGGACCTCTGGTATTCAGGCAGAATCTCAAGAGATGTCAGGCTGGAAGACAGTAATCATTAGTTAATGAGCTGATGACCAGCTGATAGTCTTATGATGATAAATGCAACTCAGACAATTTTTTGTCTCCTGACATTAATCTCACATACTTGTATTTGGTAGCTTGTGCTGAATGTCCCATTTATATCAAACCAGGTGAACCAGAGAAGGTAGATGGTGTAAGTGCAAGGAAAAATGATTTATTATGCTGCATGTGGTCCTGAGAGAAATGGCTTCAAGGGAAGCTGTACCAAAAGGAAAGGGGGATTTTTGCTTTTGTGTATTCTGAGAAGTTTTACAGAAGTGATCATTATTTAAAATTATTTCAAATACTGATCTATAGGGATCTAGGTTTTTCTGATTACCATCACTATGAATGAGGCATAGAGCAGTGACGACTGAGTAGGAAATCTTGAGGAGATAGGCAGGTGGAAGACCAAGCTCTGTGCCCCACTTCCCTGGGTAGGGACTCCTGTCTGTTCCAGAAACACACATTATGAAGCAAAACATGTAACCAACTTGACATCCCTGGGAGCTGGGCCCTCATGAGCAATGCAGGGGTTGATTTCAGGGTGCAGTTTGCTGACAGGTCAAGTTCATCTAAGTCCGTGCCATCTCTGAAGCAGCCACTGCTGCCCTTTGTCTACATTCTTCTGTGTGCTCCTTTCCCTCTGCCAACATTGACTTACAGGCAGCTGTGCAGTGACCTGAATGTGTTTTCAGCCAGGAACCTTGTTTTTCAGGGTTAACTTTCAGTTGTGCATCAGCTGGTAAATCTGGACAGCCAGATGTTTGTGTGAGCCCAGCTTCTGGCACAGGGATGAACAAATGGCTGGGGACAGCTCTAACCCTTCTGATGAGAATGCAGGTTTAGATATTCTTCATCCAACTTTGGAAGCACACCAGGAGTGGATAGACAGATGTGCTGGACTCAGGAGATTGGCAGGTAATGAACATGTTTATTTGGATCTGCTTTGTTAACTTTGGCAGCACCGCCCATCATGAGAACTCTTGAGTTGTATGGGAGAGAGAAAGGGAACAGTAGCACCACTCAGACTGTAAGCAGTATTTATACTCCTCTGAGTACCCCTCCTGTACAGCTGGAAAGCTTTTTTTCTCTCACTGAGCTTTGATAAATAATACTTTTTACCTGTTTTTACTGCTGTTGGGGGGAAATTCAGGTCCTGGGCCACTCTAACAAATTTAATAATTATGAGTGAATTTAAGTAAGTCGTGCTTAAGCTTTGATTAGTCCCCTTATGTGATATTTTTAATCAGCTTTTGTACTTAGCATTTTAGCTTTTTTCATAATTTGTTAATTTAAAGAGAAAAAGTTGCATCTGTAAGTATTGAAATGTCTCCACTGTTTTTGCCATGCTTCACTACCAAAGCTCATTGAAGCTGATGCTATTGAAGTAGGGGCTTTTTTTGGCTTCTCTGTCTTGGAACCCAAATGCTATTTGCTGGGAAATGTCCTAGCTCTAGATCATAAGACCCTTGAAATAGAAACATAACATCTTTTTCCTGTCTCTCCATGGGTGCACACATGGCAAATGGGGTAGTGTGCATGGCTGTGCATTCTTTTCTGAAAAGCAAGTGATGATGGATTTGAAGTATTTTGCAAAGTGCATATTCACAAATGGGCTACATGCATTATTGACCTTGCTTTGGGGAGAGTTGCTTGGCACTAGAAGCAGCTGTAAGTGTGTTAGGGAGTAGGGATGTTTGACTCCACTGTTCTGAGCTGTGTGTGCTGAACGCCCTGGGAAGTGGGTAAGGGAAAATAACAGTGACTGTGCCTTTCCTGGGACTTTACCTTAAGAG
Organism: Rhipidura dahli; assembly: GCA_013399225.1. NCBI lineage: Eukaryota > Metazoa > Chordata > Aves > Passeriformes > Rhipiduridae > Rhipidura > Rhipidura dahli. The sequence goes on from VXAC01001653.1 coordinate 150,584, forward strand.
AAAGAGAAACCCACAGTTCAGTTTGATTTTTCCATGTGTTCTTATGTTCCCTTCATTTCAAAATGTGTCTGGAGCGGGCCCAAGACTGCAGTTTGAGGTTCTGCAGAGGAGATGGAGTGTGGAAGGGTTGATGGGCCACATCAGTATCTGCCTTGTTTAATAGGGGATGGCCAGAAGGCTTTCTTGTGGTAGTGAATACACCCAAGCAGATTTACATGAAACTAGGTGGCCAGTCACCAGGGTTAAAATACTTACCTTTAGATCATTCTTGAATGCCTGACTTCCAGGCATGCATCCAGAGGTTTCTTTCTCTCAGATCCAGAAATCTTCTTTCTTTCAGAAGTAAGAAGATTTTTCTCCCAGTAATTGTTAGACATGTCTTCATCTCTACTGTCTATCAAAAAGAATGAAAAAAAAAAAAGAAAATTAAAGGAAGGATTTGTTTAAAATGAAGCTCTTCATGCATTTGATGAAGCTGGAAACTGCACATCTTAGTTTGCTTAGTTTGTTGTTTTTATGAGTATTTAGGATCCTTCAACTGAGCTTAGTATTTTGAATTTAAAAACTAACTGAAATTGAAGAGCAAAAGAAAAAATGCTCAGGTTTGAAATGTTGCATACGCCATGATTCGAACAATGCAGTGGTAATGCTTGTCATTATAACTTGTTATACTACAAAAATGAGCAGTCTTGAATTGGTCTGTGAAGGCTGCAAATGAACCAAAAGAGGTCCTTCCTTACACAGCATCTGGCCAACAGTGAAAATCACTGTTACAAAAGGCTTATTTGCAAAGCCTTATCTATGCAAAACCAGAGAAAATGCAAAAGCAGAAAAATCCTTTGCCTGCTAAGCAGCAGCTCATATTTTTGTTTGAGGATGTGCCCAAACTTCAGGCTGTTTGAAGCAGGGAAGTTGCACTGGGGGAGGTATCCTGCCCAGTACTTGTTCTGTACCAGAGGTATCTGCTGCTCGTTGCTGTGGGAGTCTGGATGTGAAGTAGACAGCTCCTCTGTCACACTCTGAGGGACTGTTCTTATTAAATATAGCTGTTCCAACAAGAGCTTACAAAACTAGCTAATGTTGCTCATATGCTGCAGGCTTTAAGAAGCGACAGCTCCCAAAATGTGTCCTCCCTCAGAAGCTGTTTGATAGAAGAAGCAAGCAACTTTTCTATGGGTGTTTGTAATGCTGCTGTGACTGGTAGAATTTGTTACTGGCTGCCCTTGTCCTGCAAAATTTTTTGCACTTGAAGTTTTGTCAGAAAAATTTCTATCAGCTGAAGACCAGACTGTTTATAGGATGCAGTGTTACTGCCCTGCAGCATTGCTAGTTTTGGTTTCCCTTTTTAAGGTTAAGGGTGAAATGCAAATGTGGCAATAGTTTGCAGGGTGGGGGATAAAGCACTGGAAAAACGAGGAGTGGAAGAAAGTCTTTGCACTGAAGAGACAAGACTGTAATGAGGGCAGATTGGGACTGAGGGTTGCTGGCTTTTTAGATCAACAGGAGAGTTTGTTCCACAACACAGACTAACAACAACAGAACTGCCAAATTTGAGCTGCGTTTGCTTTATAAAGTGGCAGAAAACAGCTGAGAGGCAAGAGAACTGCATTCATAGAGGCAGGCTCATTATGGAAAGGAAATAAAAGATTAAGCAAGTCACTGCCAATTCTCATTGCTTTGGGTGATTCAAAATCCAAGATCTCCACAGTTTATATGCCTTAATCTTGCCCTCCCCTTTCCTTCATGCCTCTTGAGATCAGTATGGAACACGCTAGGCAAAGATTTTATTTAGCCTCCTCCTGAGATTGAAATGTGTTGACAAGCTCTGTGTGTCAAGGATGCTTACATATGCTGTTGCCTAATGATAACACCAGCTCAGAAACACAGCAAAGCTTTTCTGTAAGGCTTGCAACTCTCATAGAGGACTTGAACGACATCGCTCACTGCAAAACTCTTGGCATCTCTCCTCAAGAGTGACTAGCTTCCTGTGCTACAGACAAACTTGAACCACAGCACATATTTCTGAAACAATTTACAGACAGATTTGGGTGTTTGTTCTTGTATTTAAGAGATGGAACATTTTTCCCTTTTCTTTTTGCATATTTGCTTTTCTCTTTATGTTTTATTTTTTAAAGATAGGATGGTATTTTCATAAAGGAAATGCTTACTCCACAAAGTTTATTCTGCTTTTTATATTCTTTTTTTTTTTTTTTTTCCAATTTAGAACTACTGTGCAGCATGGGACCAGAAGTCCAACAGGAATCATTGTCACCAAAGTAGCCTGGAACTGAAGAAGGATATTGACTCCAACAGATAAACCCACCACTTTTACTGTTTCAGTCTGCACACTGGCTTGTGCTTGCCAAGTCTGTGAGTGAAAGTAAGGGAAAGCAACTTTCCTTTGACTTTTTTGGAAGTCAAGACTGATTGGTGCAATTAGTGATTAAATTCATTATCCCTTAATTGCAAACAGCATGGAAAAGCCTTGAATTAATGGGGAAAGGGATCCTTTAAATGTCTTTTGAGCCCAGACCTTTAAGCTGCACTGTGGGCACAGGGGCCTTCCACCGTGCAAAGTTTTGCAGGGCTGGAGCCTTCCTTTTACACTCTGCAGCATTCTCTTTAGTTCAGTGAGATATGTGAAACCTGATCCTATGGCCAAACAGATCCAGCATTTTTGCTGGTTCCTGCCCCTGGTGAGGTCTGCTGGAAGCAGTGATGGAATATCCCTGCTTCAGAGTGCTTGGGGTGCTGGTGGTTCTGGTGCTGCAGCACCCCTTGACCTTTCTAGGTCATTAGGCCAGGTGCTGGTTTTGGAGCACTGCCAGTAGACTTTTCACAAAATCATAAGATCATTTAGGTTGGAAAAGACCTCTGAGATCATCACATCCAATCTTTGACTGGTCACCTCCTTGTCCACTGGACCATGGCACGAAGTGCCACACACAGCCATTTCTTGAAGACTTTTACAAGGGGGTGAAGTGCTTCAAATCACCCCAGTACTCTTGTTTCTGTGGTGTTTTTTTAAATTATTCTGTTCCCTTTCTTTCTCTGTGGAGAAAGATAAAAGACTAATGTTTCAGATGAAACTGTTCTGAGATGCAATGTCACCCACATATTGCACCCTTGACTCCATATGCTCTGGTTTAGACAAATCCTAGTGTGGCTGTGGCTTGAGATTGAGAAGGTCCTGATGTGCATGTTGCATCATCAAAATGGGACTGACGTAAGGAAAAGCAATCTTTAAATGAGCAAACAATCATTTACTTTGTCAAATTATTAATGGATTTATAGTAGCATTATGTAACATGAAGATTTCTATTTGGCCTTGAGGAAAACAAACATTAAATGATGTCTGACTGCAGCTGTGTTTTGATGTCCCTTTTTCATTTACTTCACTCTGCTGTTCAATAATTTAAAAACAAAACCAGAAAGACTTTGAATAAATGCACTCAGCATGGTAAATCTGCCCTGTTTGCTCCTCAGGCATCTTGGCATCACTAGCAAACTGAGCTTTATAGTGGCAGACGAGGGATTTTGAAGCAGAGTGGAGAGAAGGGAGGAAGGACTCAGCCTCACTGTCTGTTTTGCCTCCCCCTGCACAGGTAGTGAGGCTCATCCATGGGCTGAGAAGAATTGACTCAACTCCTCCCAGGCTCCAGGGTAACCTCTATCATCCTACCAAGTCTGACTTTGTCTTTTTAATATCATCAATAAGAAGGTGGCTATGAAAATTTCAGGCAAGATTAAATTCTCGTGATGTGCAAGGGAAAAAAGCCATGAGAAAACTCACCACAAAAAAAGTCTTTTCCAAATATATATTTTGACATCAGGATCCTGTCTGTTTTACCTGAACTGATATTAACCATTATTATTCCAAAATAGCTTTTTTCCACAGGGTTATCAAGTCAGGTGGGTTTGGGTGTGCTCATTTGTGTCGAGAAGATGCTTAAATAGAATGATCTATCTTTTCTACCACTGACTACATACCTGGTGGGTTTTGTATTTCTGTGAGGTTTTTGACAGGATCAAACGTTTTAAAACTGGTTTGGTACCCTAGTTGCCTAGTTGCATGATTCTAAATTTCATCTCATTGGCATCTAATTATCAGTAAGTCAAAGGGAGGAACTGGCATATCAACTCTACTGCAAAATTTCTTTTATTTTTTTTGGATTTGAAAAAGAAATTATCAGTTAAATTACTTCCCTAGAAACAGTAAATATAGCTCTCAAATTGCATTCTCTATATTCTAAGTGGTGTTCAGTCCCTGGCTTTACCAAATAGAGGGGAAAAACCAGGCTTTTTTATGAATGCAGCATAAACAAAAAGGATGGGAAACATGCTGGGCAGATGAGGAGTAGCTGTTGCACTTCCTTTCCTATAAAAGAAAGGAAGCTATTTCTATTTATTTTACAATATAATCAGCCTTATACTTTTTAGTGAACTGTAGCAAGTTTGAGACGTCAGTAGGAGTTTATTACATTTATAGCAGTCAATGCCTTTTCCCCCATTTGCTTGTTTGAAAATGGCTTCTTTGTAGAACATCTCACCTGTCTGAATTTCTTTAAATAAATGTAATAGAGGCAGTTCAAGACATAGCTGATAATGGATGTTAGATAATATCTTGGATACTGCAGCATAAATTGTAAGATGACTATATTCTGTCATGATGCATATTAGATAATGATACCTTGTCCCTATAAGAATAACTTATTTTATAATTCAGAATGATCTTATGAGCTCTTCGGATTCATGGGAAATAACTTAGTAGGAACCATAAACTATTCAGATTTTGCTGAATATTCTAATCACACTTGCATCATTCTTAATTATGAAGTTGAGGGACTGCCAAGAAAGAGACAGAGGCAGCACATAACAGCTGCCCATTAACTCTGTGCTGTCGGAGGGCTGGCACTGCCAGTGCCCTTGTGCTGTAAGCTGGCTTGGATGTTTTATGCTCCCAGTGTTCTCCTTAGCACAGCTCTTCCAGATCTTCCACATTGTCTCTGCTCAGCTGTAGGCTTATCACTTAAGAATGTTTTCCTCATGTATGTGCTGTTTAGGGTGAGCCAATGCTGCTGTTGCAACATGGACAAGTAGAAAAACCACACGAAGTGCAGGGTCAGGCAGCAATGGTGGCGAGAGCCGATTTAAGGGTTATTTCCGAGACTTTTATATGTTAGTTCACAAAAAGTGAGTTAAATGGCATAAAGTAATTGGTTCTCTGGCCATCCACCCCTCGAGGGGATGGCCCAATTCTAACAGGTCCATTCTCAAGTGTTTTTCTAGTCGAGACCATCACAATCTGGCAAAAACTAGTAGCAGGTGTGAATATTTATAAACTGGTAACTTTGTTTTAGATATCTTGCATGGGAAAGACAGAACTCTCACAAAATGCTGCAGGAAGCTGAAAGATTTCTCTGCTAAAAGCTTTTCAGTATCCACCAGCCAGCAAAGCTGCTGGCCTCAGCGAGGCAGCAGGACTTGGGTCTCCTCACAGGATGGATTAAAAATGCTCTGTCAAAACCAGCTCTGGCTGAAATCTGTGATGTTTCCTGGTGGCTATGGCACTCTGCTGTCTCCTCTGGAGGGGGAGTAACCATCAGTACTTTATTTCCCATGGAGCACCTTGGCCATGGGGCTCTCATGGGAGGTTCGTGTGTGTCTGGAGTGATAATTTGGCAAGAGGATGCTGTTGATAGACCAGGAGCTCTGGGCACCCAAACTCAAGGTCTTGAGAAGTGTTTATAGGTCTGTGAGACAGATCTCTTAGATCTGAAATGTTCTAACTGTGGACTGGAAGACTAACATTTTTATAAGAAGAAAAGGAACCCTACCATTTAAACATTGCTGGTTTTGACCCAGATTACAGGATGATTGCACAGATAAACACCAACGCTACTGACTATTTTCGCAAGGGTCTCTGAAGAAACATTCCTTAAAGGTGCTGTTTTTCTAAGCATGAGTAATGTGTCATCTGGAGACCTAATGAAATACAAAAGACATCCCACCCTATATTTTGTCCTTGGTGGTCAGAGGGTTAGCACAGAAGATGACATGCTGGGAGTATGTGCAACAGGAGAGAGCAACACAGGTCTGCAGGTTTACAGGCTCCAGATTATTACATCTTTGTGTTTTGTAGTGGGACATGATGTACATTATTGAAGGGATGGGTTTTTACCTTCCCAGGTAAAAGAGGCAAAAACAAGAGCCTCCCAGCAATGCTAATGCCAGTTGTGTGGCCACATTGTGAAATCTCCTAAGCTTCAAGAGAGCTGTTTGTACTGCATGAGCCACAAAACAACCAGGAGGGCTCTAGCTGCTTCTGCAGCAAAGCAGGGTAAGAGGTTTACTGAATAGTAAACAAATATGTTATGAAAGACAGTAAGTGGTGCAGAATTCTCTGGGGTGTAGAGTAAATGATGAGAGACATTTGTAGGAAGAAACCATTCAAGGTGTAGATTTTAGGGGTCTGGCTGCAGACAACCGATTCAATGATGCAAACCACAAGTAATGACTACAAATTCCATTCTGTGTATACCTTCCACATACTCATGGGCATGGGGACATATACATTTATGTCTCCCAAAAAGTCCCACAGGACTCCTTTCACTGTGGATGACAACTTTTGCTATTAGCTTTCAGCCTCTTTGCTGAAATTTCAGGGATCTGGTCTTGGAAGTTTACATCATCTCCAGAGAATTTGTGTTCTTAAAGTCCATATGGTGAGAGAAAACCTCTCCAAAATATTTTAGAGGCAGGGCTTAAACCTATTCCAGCTGTGCAGTCCTGTCAGATTTTGTTCCAGGAACAATTTCTGTTTAAAAGCCTATCTGGTCTGCATTGTCCTAGATTAGCTTGTTTAGTACATATGGAATTTGGAATATACCATCACGTCGAATTTTACAACACAGAAATTTTTAAAGGTGGGAGAAGCACAATAAAATTTCACCTCCTCAATAAAGCCTCGGCTCATGTTAGTTCCCTTTGGCAGACTAAGCAACACATTCTTGAGGAAAAATGTCAAAACCAGTATTTTAAACTTAGGCAAAAAATTAAAGCAAGAGAAAATGTTATGGAGTACAAGAGTAAATATTGTACTTTTTTATGAGCTCACAAAAACACGAAACTCCCTGTGTGGAGATAATTATTTTGGTCATAGGTCTTGAGGGAAATTTCTTGCTGGTCTTTTCTTGCTGGATTTTCAAACAAATAACAGTCCATGCAATCCTGTTTGGCTGAAGAGAGCATGAGAAAAATACCTTGGAGAAATGGAGAAGGAGAAAATGAAAGAAATCTTGGAGACATTCCCTTCATATTCAGATCACTAAGAATTACCTTCCATAAAGCACTCTCAAAAAAACTTTGGGGAAGAGTGCATTTTTAAATACTGAAGTTTTTAGCACTTGCTACGTGGTTATGTACACACAGCACTGTAGTTAGCATGTGTGTGAGGGTGAAGGTGTGTCTCTGGCTTTGAAATGTTTGCCTGTGACCACGCTGAACTTTTATTCCCAGAGCCTCTTCCTAAAAATCCTTGATTAAATAGGGGAGTCTGTAGAGCAGGACAACTTGGTGTGAGATTAATGAAGGTCTGAGCCCTAGAAAAAGTTGAATACTTTTGAAAGGAAAGGCAATGATATATACACACACACATAATGGACACAAGACTTGTGGAAAATATTGGGAAATTAATTGCTGTTGCAGGATCGAAGGAATAATGTTCATGTTCTTCCATTTAATTCAGCTGTAATTTTCCAGTGGCTCAGAGTCTGTGAAAAGATACAAGTGAGGCCATAGTGTGGGTCTTTAGAGCTGGCTGAAAAACCTCCCACATTGTGATGGGGACAGGCCATGTCACACTGGTGTTTGCTAAGCTGTCATCCCTGTCATTCTGGTTCAGCTGAATTTGGTGATTTTCATAGTGAACCAGAGCATCTTAAACCCTGTGGTGGTCTCCTCCAGCTGTGAGAGGCCATAGCAAGGAGGTGCTTGATGCCTGGAGACTGATGAGAAAGGACACTCAGTTCCCCAGTGCTAGTGGCCATCCCCATGGTGCTAGTGGCCATCCCCATGGTGCTAGTGGCCGTCCACCACGCAGCCACAATGACTTCAGAACACCTCACATGGTGTTTTTACAGGAACAGACAAATGTAGTCAGTCAGAATTACCAGATCATGGGCAAAATTGAGAAGTGCTGGCTGCCTGATGGAGCTCCAGGTCACCAAAGGCCAAATAACACATGTGAGGAAAAAAAATCCACAGTGCACCTAGACAATTATGTCCTCTAATTACTAGGAATTATACTAAAAAGCCTTCTTAAAACACCAACTCTGTGCTTTCCAGTGGTCAGAAAGGCAAATAAGCTATTAGAAAATAATTAAGAAGGAAGGTGAGAACTGAAGAGGAACCATATTTTTACTACAGTATAAGCACATGCTGCCCTTATATCTTGAACATTACCTTATTTAAAAAGAGAGTTAGCTGAGCTCGGGGACTGCACCAGAAAAGAGAAGCAGGAATGACCTAGCACACGACATAGATTCTTCTTGACTGGAAACTAACTGGATTAGGACTTCAGCTTGTAAAGAGACTAAGGAAGAAATGAGAAAAATATATGGAACAGCAAAGGGGTGGAGAGGCAAGTTGATTATTTGTTGCTTCTCAAAGAGCATGGAAACTCGTAGGAAGGTCCTGTGGTACTGACGGCAGAAAGTGGGAAATGTGTTCAAGAACCAGGACACATGCAGAGTATCCTCACATTCTTTCAGCATCTGTTGACTGCCAAAGAGAAGATACAGGAATAAACAGGCTTCTTGTCTGACATGGTGTAGCTGTCTTAATACCAAACCTAGACATGAATCCAACTCGTGCTGTGTTCAGTGTGAAAATTAGGAGTTCAGATGCAGGGATATGTCAAACAATTCAGAAATTCAGAAATTATGGTTCCTACGGCAAAATAGGATGGCCTCACATCATACCTGATTCATTTTAGGTTATGTGGGATTCAAATATACCCTGTAGTGTGAATTTCATTGTATCTGTAGAGTAAGTTTCACATCAGCTTTATCTGTGGGATAATTTTCACATCAATTTTACAGTCAGTTTTCTCAGGACAATTGAGGACACCTAAGGGTTAAGGACTTGGTTTTACCAGTGACCTAACAGGGCTGGACCTTGAGTTTGATTCTTCTTCCCAAGACATCACTTATAGCAGGCTGGGCTTTGCTGCTGGGCTGTTTGGTGATTAGGTCAGGGGAGTAGGTGGATCTGGACTAACACTGGCACCAATAGCCCCTGTGATTAACTCCAGGAGAGCTGGTTCATTTTTCAAGGATCACCTCCAAGTTTAGGAGTGGTCCATCCTGACAAGCAGGAAATAAAGGAAAGGTGGCAGGAAATCTGCACAAGTGAACAAGCAACTTGTAGGAAAGACACTGGGAGTCCTGAAAAAGGCCAGAAAGATGCTGAGTAGAGGCTGAGAGGGCTGGGACTGCTCAGCCTGAAGAAAAGAAGACTCAGGGCAGGAGAATCTCATCAATGTGTATAAATACCTAAAGGGAGGATGCAAAGAAGACGAAGCCAGACTCTTCTTATTCTTATTTTCTGACAGGACAAAAAACATGGGCACAATTTGAAATACAGGAAATCCACTGAATTTCCACCCAAACATAAGAAAAACCTTTTATTATTGTTAATGTGGTCAATGCTGGAACAAGTCTCCCAGAGAGGTTGATGAGATTTCAGAGATACTCAAACCTGGCCCCCAGTTCTGTGTACTCTCCTGAGGTTGATGTTGTTTGAGCAGGAGGTGGGTTTAGATGATCAAGGAGTATCTTCCTGCCTTAGAGATGTTGGTTAAACCATCAGTGTTGGAGCAATTGCACCTGTGTGAGCAGCTGGCTGCAGTGCAGTCATGTTGCAGCTCTCTGGCAGCAAATCTGATGGAAAGCTTCGGGGAAAAAGCTTTTAAAAAGAGCATTATACACAGATGTGTCCATACATGCAAAAATGTAGAGGATGGATATTTCATGTATAATTTGTCTAAGGTTCTGGAGATCTGTATCTTTACCTGCAGTAATTTCTCTGTGCAATAATGATGTGCCTGCACAGCTGTGCTGCCATCCACTTTCTTTTGTCTTTGTGTATTGTACTGAAAGGTGTTAATGAAGGTGCCTGGCATCCTGCTCTTACTATTCCCTGGAAGCCTATGTCTGATCATAACTTTGAACTTCTGGTCCTAATAAAATACAGCATTTTCAGCTGTATTTTGATGCATTGTGATGTAAAACCTTTGCTAAAGAGAAGGTGCCAAAATGGTTTTACAGAAAACGGCTCCTTTCCTTCTTGAAAAGATCTTGATTAAGACTGACTAATGACAAATAAGTAAAATTTTTACTTTTTTTGTGATAAACTTATGTTTATTGAATCAGTACATCAATGTGGATTTCCCACAGGCATTTTTTTCCCAGAGATTTTGTAAATCAATTTTCAACTATGATGGCAAATAGAGGCTCCAAGGAATGCTTCAGCTGATGGGTAGAAAAGGAAGAATGCTCTAACACCAGGTCAGCAGATTTCTTTGTGGGTGTTGGTAGCAAAAGAAGAAAGACTGCTGCTCAGACTGCCGGTTTATCTTGACATAAGATAAATGTTCCATGTTTTTCTAATTCATATTTCTGTGGTTTAGAGATAAGAAAATTAATTTTTGAGAGTCCAGTGATGGAACGAAGATCAAATTTACCATAGCCTATGAACCAAAGTTCAGTTCGGCCTTGTCAAAATATTTCATCAGTATAGTTAAGGGATGGAAAACTCAAAGGTTTCAGACCTTTACAATCAAACAAGGACAAAAGTTTGACTCTGCCTCACCCAGCATTTTCTTCTGCAACAAGAACTGCTGTGATGGCAGAAGTAGCAGGGGATATTTCTGAGCCTGGGGGAAGGATATGGATGGCGTGAAGGCTGTGAAATGTGACAGCTGAGAAAGGCAGAGAGAGGTAAGTGTTTGATGGGTGCTGATGTATTTGTTGTTTGCTGTGGTTTTCCTTTAATCTATATTGTTCGGGAAAGCAGCTGAAATCAAACTGTGTGTCAGAGGCATGGTACCCTCTGTGCTAATCAGATTCCTGACCTGAAGCCCTACCCCTCTTAAGGGATGTTCTCTCCCGCAGTATTGCATGTGAACAGGGAACAATCATGGGATAGTAGCTGCACCTGTCCTTAATCCAGCAGAGGAAGTGTTCCTCCGTGAGAAGTTTCAGGAAAAAAAAGGTGTACAAGACAAAAAGAATAAGGAAAACTTAATTTCCCTCTAAACCACTAGAACTGTGCAATGGGTTGGATACACAGTATATGTTTAAGAAAAGAAACAAATAAAAACATCCCAAACACTAAACTTTCCTTTTGATTGCATGTGTATCTTGGTGATAAGGATGCTTTAACACAACTGGGAGAAAACAATGCTGGAAGAAGCTGCAGGATTTTACTTGAATGGACACAGATCTGTCATATGTACATTCAGAACTGTAAATCCTACCTGCTTTCTTCTGAAATTAGATCTGGACTAGGCTCTTCAGAAAGAGCCATAACCTCTTGGGACTGCTTAGACTCCACTGAAGTTTTACTGTGATTTTTATTGTACCCTAAAATGGTGTGGCCAAAAGATGAGGGGGAAGATTGATCTGAAAAATGCCCACAAGCTGATGTGGAATCAAATTATATGTGCTGAAGCTGAAGAACAAACTCGTTGGCTGAAATGTGCTGATTTGCATAAAACGTTGTAATTTCTAAGAAAATTTACAGAGCAATCTCTTTTTATTCTGTACTGCATAATATCTTCTCATTTTTATTCAGGTCTTGAAAATTTGGAACAAAAGGGATCTGCTGAAAAATAGTATGACAAGGCAAGTTCCCTTGACAGTTAAAGTAGGAATTGTCTTGGTACACAGGGTCTTTTTTTTTTTTTGAGGGGAAGAAGAAGATTATCTCTATATAAATATTTATGTAAAACAGATAGTTACAAATAATACAGCTATCTTGTGTAAAAAAACAAAAAAAAACAAAAAAACCCACTCCTGCTACAAGACAAATATGTTTTATTTTTTAAAAAAGGGAAATTAAAAATACTTGAGGCACAACTAGGGCATTTAATCAAATAAGTCTAATTTTAGGAGATTTATACACTTTCTGCTCCTTCTGAAACCGTGTAGAGCAGATAATCAGTTTGAAAACTTTAATTAGACTCATCAAATGAGACAGAATACAGTATGCTTGCTCTGGGTGAGAGGTGTGTCATTTGATGAGTTCCTTGTGATTTTTAGGGCAGTTATGGGATGAAGCTGTACTGTAAAAGTCTGTCTCAAAACAGTAATTTCTAGTTTTGTGTACAGAGAACATGAAGGAAACAAGAAAAAAAAAATGAGTGGAAAAAAAGTTAATGCTGGAGTAAAGCCATCAGGCTGAGCTAAGCCAGAAGATTGAGGAGGGAGAATTGTGATGCAATAGTTTCATCCTAGAATTTCTGGTTACAATTACTTTATTGCTATTTAAATACAAACCATGCCCCCAAACAGGGTGGAAATAAATGCAGAATGAAATTGGAATGCTTTGTCTTCATGAGAAAGCAAGGAATGGAGAAATAGGGACTTTAATTCTCTGTTGAAATTCAGTAACTACTCAGAACCTGGGTTGCAGCTTGCTGTGGGCCATGGCAGCTGACCAAGGAGTGGTGGTCACTCACTAATGCGAGATGTGCTCTCCAGGCTTTCATGCTTCTTGCAGGCTGTTGGCTCTGTGAAGATGTGTTGTCTTGGTTTGCTCCTTGGATGTGGTTTGTAGGAGTCACAGTGGTGGAAATGAAATTTTGATTTACCTTCCTTTGCCTTCCTTTCCACAGGGTACATGTCTGTGTTCCTTCCTGCCTTCTCCGTTAATTTTACCTTGTTATGTTTCAAGGTCACTCTTCTGATTCCCTCCCATCACTGTAAGAGGTATCACAAGTCAGAGGTGATGGACCTACACCACTTAGTGTATCTCCAGCTTCTTGTTTTTAAGGTTGTTAATCTCATTTTTTATTTTCCTTCCAGTCCATGCAACCATGAAACAGCAATTTAATTTCTTTATAAGTTCCACATTGATTTGGGCTCCAAGTTTCTACTGATTTGTGAAAAAAGTAGCAAAATCTTGCACACCTAATTCATCAATAATAGTACACATAAAAGGCAACAAACCTGCACAGCGTAGGTGAACATAAATACTAAATCATAAATGCAGATAGTCATCCTGAAGAGATAGTGGAAAGACTTGATTTCTTTCTTTGTTCATTTGATAAAAACCTGTGTTGACTATGTGAACAAATTTGTTACGACACAAGCAAATGGAAATATCGTGAATTTAGCATTGTTAGGTGCATCTGAGAAGTGTGGGAATAATCTCTTGTGACCTGAATTTAATGGGATGAAAGGGTGAAGATGGAGAAAGATATTTAATATATTTTTGGAGGAAGGAGGAAAACAGGAAGGAAATATACTGTGACAAGAGAATTAATCCATGGATGTGATTTTCTTGTGGGCACAGGCAAGAAACCCTCACTGGATTAGTCTGTTAGCTAATGGACCAGTGAATGGTCACTGGAATGGCCTTCCCAAATGATGGTATGGAGTTGGTAACTTCAGGAGGGAGGTCAGGGGGTTTTGCACACTGGCATAGTTCTAACACATTTTTCTCTGGGTGTCTGCAAAGGAAAGCAGTCAGAGCAGAGGAGCCTGTTCTGACAGGGCTACAGCCAGAGCAGGTTTTAGCTCCTCAAGGACAGTGTGACTTCTCACCCTTGCTCAGCAGTAAATCCCATGACAAACTGTTTTCATTAAAAGTGTAAATACAGGGTATTTTCTTAGGAATGTCAGTAGAGACTTGTAACAATAAACTGCAAAGAATTTAAAAGAGGACAGAACTACTGAAAAGTAACTCTAAATCTCCAGATTTTTTAATTGGTTTGGGTTTCCTGTTCCAAATCCAGTATTTGTAAATGACACTCCTAAGTATTCCAACCCACTTCTTAAGAGTTGGATCTTATTTCTCACTTTTCTACAGCATACTTTAAAACTTCCAACAAAGTTGGTTTTACTGGTATGCTGTTTGATTAAAATGCAGATGTAGATACATAAAATATATCAATGTGTGGCATATGTAAAAAAAAGGGTATGTGTGTATGGGTGTACATATATGTAAAATCTATGACATAAGTAAAAGACAGGAGTCTGTCTATACTGGAGGAGCTGTGGGGTGTGCAGCAATCAAAGTGTGAGAATATGGAAATTAATTCTTCCAATATCACAACTAGTAAAAGGGTTATCTTGTTAGTGTACACTTATAATTACTGGTGGTAGTAGTCACCAGAGAGGGGAAGAAGCTAAATATTCTGGTCAAAGCAAACTCTTGCAAATTCCTAATTATTCTTTGTAGAATCCAGATGTACATATGAGAGACAAGACCTGGGAAGAGAAGACAAAATAAGTTCCCTTATGCACTGATCCCGTGTCTGTCCAGACAAGAAGACTGCTTCCTTGTCCCACTCCCAAGAATCTCCCATCAAAAAATGAGATCATACTCTCCCATCCTGCCCAGCAAAACTTCTTTTCCTCCCTAACTCCTCCTCAGACCTGCAGTCTGAAAGCATTTCTCTCTTTGGGGTGGGTCCATTCCCAAGGCTCTGAATACCCATGTAACACTGTCAGGCAGTGGTGGTGGAGGTAGGTTTTGGGGTGAAGTTTGGTGCTTTGTTCGAACTCCCTGTAATTTTTTATATCAAGAAGTGCTGAGAGGATGTGTAGAGCATGGTGAGTGCCACAGGGACATTAAAAGGCCCATCACAAGGCTTCATTTGCCCCCAGGCAGTGTCGTGAGAACAGACATTCTCTGGGAGCAACTGGGAGAAATCCCAGCCTCATCTCCCAATGAAATCAGCCTTTCTGAGGAAGAAATTAGTCATTTCTGTTCCCTGAGGCTTTGCTTGAACTGCCAAGTAACTCCCTTGCAGAAAGTTGAAGGCCTACCAGTGCCCCCAGTGTGTTAGTGCCCTCTGGGATGCTGAATGGTCCTTTGTGTCCAGGTGAATCAGTGCATGCACCGAGTGGCTCAGAGCTGTGTGTTTGGGCACAGAGACCATCACCTGTGATTATGCACGTTGCAAAGCTTGTGCAGGGTCCTGGCTGAACACCTGGAGAGACAGTCAGTACTGATATCCCCCCTGCTCTGACCACAGTGTGAGCAGGACCTGCTCTAGGTGCTTCAGGGATGTGTTTATGCCTGCAGGTAAACAGCAGTCCTGTGTTCTGACTGCACTGAAGATGAACTTTCTTAGTGTGGCTGACTACGGATATATAAATATATATATTGTTTACATGGGGTCAAACTAAACCCTTTATAGATTTGGACTATCTGTTTTTAACTACTGTTTTAGCTTAATAAATCCACTTCTCTTATGTATGTACATTAATCTGATGTCAGGTATTTCCAGCCATCCTGTCTTCAGAAGGAGCAGAATGCAAACAACAAACCAGGGCTTCCCGCTTCTTTTCAAGATGTATGGTGATGGCAGTGAGAACAGGACAATGTTTGTGGTATTCTGTAAAGAGCAAAATTCAGCTTTCTTTTTTTTACTTTGTAGCAAAACTACTAAGTAACAAGATGAGTGAAATGGTGCAGTAAGTGCTGATCAGCAAATGCTTCTTCTTAAAGGTCAGGAAATATCATCTTATTCTTCTCCATTTTCAATCACAAAGGCTGGGTCACTGCTCTGTGTATTTGAGAGAAAGATAGAGAGGTTCATTTTGGGGGAAAAAGTCCTGAAGACTTTGCTTTTCTCTTTGAGGAGATCTCTATCGTCACCCATGCGTATGTTTCAGCCAATACTGCTGAAAGCTGGGGTGATTATAAATGTAAATTGCTGAAGGTCAAAATCTTGATGTTCTAGGAAGCCCTTGGCAATTATTTGGCCAAAACCCATTGCAAAAGTCTCACGTCAGTGTTGTCTTCATGATCGTTACCGTACTGCAGTGCTACCAAACCCTCATTTAAATTCAGCCTTAAATGAAAAGAGAAAGAGTTTAATTATGGCATCTCAGTGCAGAGGAGCATTAATTAATTTTTAAGCATGTTAGGTGTAATAGGATAATTGCAGGAGAGGGCTCTGCGGGGTCGGGCGTGATGGAGAAGCTCTGTCAGGGAGCGTGGAGCAGCACTCGCGAGCAAGAAGACGGCACAGAGCTGCTTTAGGGGGGATCAGTGCTCTCAGTGCTTTTTGCTGGGGCTGTCACACGCCCTGGAGCCGGCCCTTGTGCCCGGGCAGGCCGGGCAGAGGCTCCAAGCACAGCCCTTGCTCGTCCTCGCAAGGCTCTCGCACAGCGTGCCTTGGGTTGCGCGTCCTTCGCATCCCACCGGAGCAGGTGCTGGAGGCTTCCTGGGGCTCCTGTTTCATCCTGGATGGTCGGGACAGACACGAGAGCTCTCTGGAATCAGTTCTTAGAGCATGAGGTTTGTTATTAAAGCGTGTGGGTGTAAGAGACATGCCAGGGGCCGCCAGACCCAGCCCAAAGCAGCTCAGAGAAGAGAGAGAGAGAGAGAGGGTCCAGGCCCCAGGGAAAGGGCGAGTGCAGAGAGTTTGGTTGCCATTTACAATACAATAAATCATCTTCTATGTTGAATATTCTGATTTTCATTCACCAATCTAGAGTAAGCTACAAATCTTAGCACATTTACATACAGCCTATAAGAATCATCGCATTACCATAGGGCGTTATATTTCAAACCCTAAAAACTGCTTTTTTGGACCCTCTGCCAAGTAGGCAGGGTCTGCTCTGACTCTTGGACCTTCTTGCAAGCAGAGGGTATTGTTTCATCAAGAGGGGATTACCTCCAGTTGGCCATGCCATTGTTTTCTAGTTGTTCAGTAACTGGGGCTGAATATCTCAAAGCTCGTCTTCATTTCAATCTCGCTCATAGTTTCTATGTTCTTGGCATCTTTTGCCAAGTAATCATATTTATAAGGCTTTCCTATTTCATCTTCCCCAGCAGGTACAGTATTCCCTCGCTCCCAGGAGCACAGCTGCCATCAAGGCTTGCTGTAACAAAAGGGGGCTCCGACCAGCTCTTTCTTTGGCTGAGACTGCTGGCAGGTGCCGAAGGGGAAGGTTTGTCCCACCGGTAGATGCTGTGGGATGCTTCTCCTAGAGGGGAAGTTGCCTTCCAATTCATCTTAGTTCACTCTTTGGCTTAGTCACTAAAATACTTCAAATAGTGGGGTTTTTTTAAATCTCTCATCTATATTCTAACATGCCAAATATTACTTAGAGGCTTCACTTTTGCTGTGAAAATGGTTTCTTTGGGGAATCCTTTTAAGGATACTTAGCCTTTATGGTATCTTCGGGCAGCATCTTCCCCAACATAATGCCATGGGAAACATTTTGCTACTCAAAACACATTTCTTTTCATTGGTTTATTTCTATATACTAAAGTTTATTTCTTCAGTGAGGGTAAAGAGCTAATTTCATGGCATTTGTTGTTTTCACATATCTCTTTTCTTATTATGATTATTATTATTATAATCTCATTAATTATTATTTAATATTTTTAATGTCTCCAACTCTTTGTTATGGGCTTCCTGTGCTCCTAAATTCTTACTTGTACTTATGGGATGGATTCTCTTCTGACTGCATTTTTTTGTGAGGTGAGAGGGCCATAGAGAAACACAGTTTTCTAAATCAATAGAGACTTCAAACTTTTCTGTAAGTTTGTATGTGTTAATTGCCATATTCTTAATAGTTGGCTAGCTTTCTTTCTTTTTGTTACCACTGTCCATTTCCACTACATTTTTACTAAGCTTTTTCAGTGACTTCCTGGCCATGCTCTTTAGCAAGTATTTCTACATATCATATCAGAAGGGAAAGCTGGGTAAAGCAGATCCAGCCACATAACTGTGATTGGACTGCATATTTGTATAACACAAATATTTAAGTACAATCTGCAATTTCCAAGCTTTGCAATAATACAGTTGGTGTCAGATCCTTAATAAGAAGTTGAAAGTTCAGTTATTTAATCAGACTGCACTGGACTAGAAGAAGAGGAGACAGAAGAAAATTCCATTTAAAACTAGAGCAGGCTTTCGCTAGATCTGCAGCACGGTGATACTAGTGGAGGTTTTAATTTTTCTTTTTATTTTTTTCTTTTGCTGTATGGTTGTTTTCTGACTCTATTTATCAAAAGCAATGAGGAAAGATCACAAGGTGAATTGTACTGCTAATTCTATGTTTATTTCTGATTAAATTGCTTCCCTGTCCTTTGATTTATGAGGAAGGGGAAGCATAAATGGATGACTACAGGGTTCAGCTGCAGAACTCCCTTTTAATTTCTCTGGCTGCTATCTGGTTGAACACTGCAACAGTCTTTAAACATCCCTACTGTTGCCCACAGCATGCTGAATAAGATAGAAAATGTTGTCTGGTTCAGCTCTGAAGAGTCTGCAGCCTAAGCGAGACAACAGCAGAGTGATACTGTGAGAAAAAAATATTGTGAAGATTTATTGTTTTCAGTGATTAACAGTGCTGTTCACTCCCTTTCTGTGAGACTTCTCAGAAGAGGGAGTTGTTGTTGGGCATATGTAAAGTGGCTGAATAGCACTGGGAGAGGGCATGTACAGGGGACAGAAAAAACCAGTAGGAACCATGATCTCATTGCTGATGTCATTATTCAGTTGCTGTCATGTGATGGCAGAGCTGTGACCTCAAGAGGCTACAATTCAGGAGAGCTGGGCTTCTGCTGCAAAGTACCATGCATCTCTAAACCAGTCATTTAATACTTCTGTCCCAGACATCTGGAGATATTTCTGGTTCCCTAACTCAGTGGTGAATTTGTTAAACTGCTGAGATGCTCAGGTAATAAATGATCAGGGGAATACAAAGCAGTACAAGCAAGTGGGAGGAATCCTGGGTGACGTTCATGTGCTTTGGTCGTAGAACATGAGATTTCGTTTGTATGGCAAAACAGCCCCTTCTGCCTCTCTCAACAAGCAGGGGGCAAAACATGTGAAGAGTATGGTGACACAGCAGCAAATCCCAGTTGAAAGTGCAGATGGTGCTCACTGTGGAGTGCTGGATGTCTTGGATGGCTCTCCCCTTGCTGCTGCTGGGAAGCCATGGCACTGCTCGCATGTAGAGGTTGTGAACTCACCAGAAGAGCTGTCTGTCCCTCTCTGTCCTGTAAGGAAAGCCCTGGCTCATCTTGGATGTTGTTATGTTAAATGTGTAACTGTGGTGCTACACGTGCAGGTCAGCTGAGCACTGGACTCTCCCAGGATGCAGCATGGAAAAGCTTTCTGGGATTCTCGGGTGCAGTCCATGAATGCTCTCAGTAGCCAGACCACAGGAGGCTTTGAGAAGCATCTCATTTTGCAGTCAGTGAGGATGCTTGCCCCTGTGGCTCCCACTGCAGTGACTACTGCAGAATTACACCCTCTTGATGGAGCTGTTTAGCTTTTAGACACCAAGTTTAGGAAGCTTAATACTCCACTCTTGTGTTCAGATGGAGCACATCCCAGTACAGGACACACTGTAAGAATAATACTCTTTCTG
Organism: Rhipidura dahli; assembly: GCA_013399225.1. Taxonomy (NCBI): domain Eukaryota; kingdom Metazoa; phylum Chordata; class Aves; order Passeriformes; family Rhipiduridae; genus Rhipidura; species Rhipidura dahli. The sequence continues at coordinate 170,212 of VXAC01001653.1, forward strand.
AATTAGCTTTTGAAGTAATTTTCTCTTTATCTTTTTTCATGTCTTTCTTTCTCTCTCTATTTTCAAATATTATATTTATTTTAGCACTCTAGGCTGCTGCTTGCTTTCATTTAACTTTCCTTTGGCCCTCTCTCTTAGTGACAATGAGAAGAAAGCACACATTGTATTTAGGCCTTGCCCATTAATCCTGTTTATTTACTTGCTGATGAATTATGCTGACATTTCCCCCTCAAGAAAACTTGTCCATGCTACTGCAAGACAGATTGTTCACTTATGAACATTACCTGCCTTGGTATGTCCACAGGGCCAATTCTCTGCATCTGGAGAAAAATCAAATTAAATGAAATCACAAAAGAAAGCCAGGAGGAGAAAATAGGAGAAGTAGATGTATTTTGTTCCATAACATTGCTGCATCTGTTTGTGTGGAAGAGCCCTAAATGTGAAGTTCTAAGAAATGCTCTTCCAAGACCCTTGCTAGAGATTGCTTCCTTTGCCCCATGTGTATCTTTTTCCTGGTTGTGGCAAGCAGAAAAAATGGATCAGCAAGCCATGCTGTGTAATGTTCCACTTTTCCTGGTCAGGCCACCTTTCATGGTTTCAATGTAAAGTGCAGTGTCATATCCATGTGGCCTTGTGGATTAGCTCTCTTTCATCTGTGCTGTGTAATTTGACTGAGGAAAGCTGGGCTTTCATAACTATTAGTTACAGACCATGTCTAAGAAATTACAGAGTCAGAAGCCATTAACCAATAAAGAATGGATGTTTTTGAGACCTATTTTTCTTATTTTTTAAACTATTTCCATCTAGAACACTAGTGAAAGTGCTATTTAGCACTTATTTTCTTGCTAGAGATAGAAGCTGTTTATAAAGTGCCTTTAATCTCTGATCTTTGTTAAATTGTGGCAAGCTGGTAAACCCATTGCTGTCTGTGAATGGAAAAGGCCAAACAAATTGCTTCTCTGTCATTAAGACTGGGCATTTCCCACATTTAGATCTGTATCAGAGGGTGCAGTTTGGACTCTCACACCCCTGGATGTTTCTGCCTTTTCTGCTGTGCTCAGACCAGAGGTTGCAGGAGGGGGTCAAAGGCAGAAGATGGGCTCATGGCAGCAGTGCAACACTTCACTATTTTACTATTAAACACTTAATTTTTACTGCCTGTAAAAGATACCACCAACTTCCTAATGTTCACTCCTAAATAACACTCAGCAGCTATTTACATCATTTCACACTGCCCAGAAGTTATCTGGTGAGTTTGTTTGCTGTGTCTGTGGGATGGACCCTGTCATGGTTTTGCAGGACACAAGCAAAGTAATTGCAGATCTTTCCTGGATTTAGGCAACAAGCCCAGGGCAAAGTAGGACTTTCTGACCTGTGCTCTTGGCTGGGTGCTCTTGCTTGTATTGTTGGCCATTTTTTCCTTGACTGGGTTGAGCTGAGTTAATGTTTATGTTTATTCTGCTGCTGTACAACTGAATTCACTCGTTTGAAAACTTTCATCATGAGCCAAGCTATTGTTGTATTTCAGCTTTTGAAATTTAGCTGGTTTTGCTGTACTCTTAATAACTGCATGGAAGACAGAGAGTCTTTGCATTTTCCTTATGGCAAGAGTTTGCTGGAGGGAATATGCATCATGAAATCAGATGTTTCTAATTGCTCCTTGTTTCAGGAGTTGCTATTGAACACTGAAAATCATCCTTAATGCATGAGTAAGCCTGATGAACAGATAGACTTAAAAAACATTGACTCAAAATAAATTTCTCTTGGAAGCAGAATAATTATTGACTAATTCTCGTGGGAGAGATATATGAATTTCTCACAGGCTTTTTTGAACAATAGGACTTGAAAGAGGTTTAGTGAAAAGACAGAAAGAAAGGTGTCCTTAATCTTGTAACACAGTATTGTTGATTGCCTTTTGTCACTAGGGCATCTTTCTTGTTTTAACAAAATTTCATATAGCCCTCGGGGGAGAGGTGCCTTCCAAGAAATGCCTGTAAGCTAAAAATAATTGTCCCAGTGTCATAGGCCAGAGTGTATATAACCCATAAATCCTCAACTGGCATCATAGTTCCTGAGGCATTTTTTTTGGAAAGAAGAGGAAAACGAATGTTCTAAGGCAAAGTAATAGGTAACTGGAAATAAGCCATTAGAGGAAATCAGTATTTGTGAGTAAAGATTTGTTGCACATGAAGATGAGGTTTTGCAATGGGGGAGACAGCTCTTTAACCACTGGTGGGAAGCAGTGCCTGTGTGTTTCCACCTCAGTGAGCCCCCTGAGAGGAGGCAGCAGGGAGCACCCAGGAGCAGTGGCCAGGGCAGCTCCTCTTCCCATTGCTGCTGCCTCCTGACCAGTGACTGCCAGAACACTCGAAACCACCAGCTTTTGTAAAACCCTGTGAAGCCAGAGGACAGGACTTGGGAAGTGGGCAGAGGGCAGAGAGCTCAAAAGTACTGCAGAATTGTGATCCAGACAGGTAAGACTGTCATTTAGAACATCACCCAGGAATTCTGGGTACCTTGAGTCCCAGTTGCTCCATCTGAAATGCTTTACTGGCACCCAGAAAATGAAGGCACTCAAAATTATGTGATGCCTGAGTGTTTTTGTCATCCCTGTTTTCACCAAGTGGTGGAGTCAGTGACAGTCTGTCAAGGAGAGCACGGAAGCCCTGGGATCACAGGAACGTGGGAGCCTTGGTTCTGTGAAACTGGGACAGCCTCACTACCTGGGGAGTCCTCACTGCAGGGTGATGGGGACTCGCACAGAGATGGGGTCTGGGGGCTCCTGGGCTGGGGCTGTGTCAGGCCAGAACCACAGCACCTGATTAGTAAGTGCGCGCATCACTCCCAGCTTCTTTTTAAATAAAAAAATGATAAATAGCTAATTAAATCCTGCTTCTAATGTTGTTTGAATTCTAAACCAAACCTGACCTATTTCTGATGTGTATTTTTCATTAATGCTATATTGTAAAATGTAATTTTAAACAACCTTTATAGCCCAACGAATCCATTTTGCTTATTATCATAATGAGAACATACGGGCAGTATAAATATATAAGTTAAAACTACCTTGAATTTTTCTCTGCCTCCTTCTCTTTACTGAATCCAGTTAAAAACATGGAACTAAGCCTGTTACAACCCTGTTACAACCCTTTATGCTCTGTGCCAAAACCATCTGTGGGTTAGAAGATAATGAACTTTATTCCTATTAAGACTATTAAATATATTTTTTTCTCATAAGCTACAGCTAACATCTATCTTGCATCTGCCTAACTAATTTCCTTTGATGTCTTAGATTTAAACCAAAGGCTTTGTAATGAGAGGTTTCAGGAGTTAGTTATGCAGACCTTAGCAGCCAGCCCCAGCAGTCAGTGAGAGACAAATTGTATCTCTAAAAGGCACTGTTGTCATGCTGAGAAACATGAAGAGACGTAAGCAATGTGAAAACAACCCAGCAAAAAAAGCTCCAAACACTTTTCATGTTTAAAGCAGCCTTTACAGATAGAGATGTCTTCTTTTGCTCTTTTTTTTTTTTTCATGCACAGTCAGATGTTTTGGGCTAAAATCAGTTTTTAATTTCTGAAGTGCTGTTTTAGTTCTTGTGCCCGTACACGGGAAAAAACATTGTCAATAGGAAATGTTTGAAAGGGGACACATGACAAATAATTTGTTGTGAAGACAGACAGGGCTGGTCTACATGGGTTTTGCAATTAAACTTCACCAATAAAAAAGCATTTTGTCTTGCTTTTGTGACCTATTAACAAGACAATTTGCATGATTTTGGAACTTGGTTATGAGGGAAAAATACCAGAGGGGTGATTAAAATGTGATCATGATAACAATGTTCAGGCATTTGTGATACATATAAATTGGTTTTTATTTACCAGAGCTGCCCCAGTGTTCTCCTGGATGCAGCAGATGATGTGTTTGAAGGAGCCGGTTGCAAAAAATTTATCTGAGTGTACCTGCATCTGCTATAGAGTGTGACAAACATTCAGTACCACAGATTTCTCTGAAACTGTTGTTCCTCAACATCATAACAAATTGATACAATTTAGATGCATCCTGTTTGTGCAATTTGTTACAAAATATTTTTATGTGTTCAGTTTTTAAACAGAAATATTGGAACACCTTAGGTCCAAAAAAATCCCTGAAGAAGTTTTATGGAAACCTAGAGGGGACCAGAGGGTGTGATTGTCCCAGGGAATTTTTGATCATAGTTTAATCTATGACAGTCAGTTCCCTCAGAATGAGAATTTATTTATTCATATGTTGTGAACAGTCCCAGCTACAGGCTGAAGCCCGTGTGATCCCTTTCCTAAAAGCTGCTGTTACAGTCTTTTTTATGCCTTAGATTTAAACCAAAGGGGTTGTAATGAGGGGTCTTGGTGAGTTAGTTATGAAGACCTTAGTCCCAGCAGCTCTGAGCTCCAAAGCCAGGATAAGTAATGATGCCATATCCAGCATGTGTGAACAGTCTGAGATTAATGCTTACAAGGGACAGGGTGTTTTGCAGCTCGTTACAGATCTTTTATATTAACTCTGGCTTTGGTGCCAGACTCTGCAACTGGTGCATTCCCAGGTGACTGTAAATTCTGCTGATAAATTGGAGCATCTTTGCAATGCAGTGGCAGTGCTGTGGTGGTTGCACAGTGGTTGTTGTCACAGAGTGGCCATTGTCTCTGCTGGCAGGAGCCAGCTCTGCATCCATCCCACCGTGCAAGAGCTCATGTTTTATGATGAACCATCAGGAGTTAATGGCGCTTCCTGCAGTTACAAGCAGGCTCAAAGGATTAAGTTGTTCTTCTCACTTTGACCTCTCTGGATGGTTTAGTGGCACATCATCAAAATTTTGTGTCCTCTTTCATCCTTTATGGTGGCCCCTAAATTTCCTCTTCATGAATCTGTTTCACAGGTCACAGCAATTTGCACATGATCTACAACAGAGAAGGTGGGGAAAGAGAAAGTCACAGATGACAACTTCATGCTTAGACCAACAGATTCTGAAGTGCACTTATTTTTTTGTGGATCCTATACTATTAAATATCTTTTAGTTTCTGTCACAGTGTCTGTCTCAGCAGAACAGTTTCAGTTGTTGAAGGCCTGGTCCTTCCTGCTTTCTCTGCTCACTTCCAAAGTGAAGGTTTCCTTAAGGTGAAGTAAATTCCCATTGCTTTGCTAATGAATTTGCTCAAACTCCATGTGAGCTGGCACCTCTTGTGGAAATAGCCCTGTACAATTACAGGGTTGAATTGCATGTACTCTACCTATTCAGTGCCCATTTCTCAGTGAGCCTGTGCTTACAGCCTGATGGGAAGACATAATTCCCTGTTACCTATATCCTCAGGTTTTTTTGTTACTATGCCTGTTGCTGCTCTTCTTTCCTGCATGTGAGAGTAAGGAACCAGTGCAAAAGGTTTCTGCGTGCAGTAATGAGTGCAATACTTGGGCCAAGAGTGCCTGATGCTGATAATCTGACTTCCTGGCCATCAGCACCCCTTTTATAATTCTTAGGTTTCCTGCCCTCTGGTCATCTGTCTGGACTTGGGACACCATAAACAATGAACTGTGGAGTGCTGTGGTGATGGTTGCTCTGATGCCTTGAAGGGGCTACCTAAAAACAGAGGCTAGACAAAATGAAGAGAATAAAAGCAGTTATAGTTATTGAAGGGCCTTCAAGGTACACTTTGGGCAGTCAGAGCTCCAGGGAATACACCCAGAATGGACGACTGGGTCACGGGTTTCCATACTTTTATAAGTTTGGTCCATTTGCCTATCGGGAGTTAATCCTCCAATTAAAATTTCAGGTAATGAAATCATTACCCCAAGTTGGTTCCCCCCTTAACCCATTTTTTTTTTTTTTTTTACATATTTCGGGGACTGAGACAGTAAGGCATCCTTGAAGTTCAGGCCTAGAGAGGATTTGTTTTGTCTGACCAGAACGGGAGAACAGTAGCTAATGGGCTGTATGGAGTCTTAGAGTTACACACTAGAGCATTACAGGATATGAAAAATATAAAAGCTAAAATCCTAAGGAATTGGCTCCTCTTGTCATGACATGAAGGCAGTTAATGTGAGCAGTGAATCTGTCTTACAAGGCACTTTTCTTATTCCTTTATTCACTGGGGGCTGTGTGAGACCAAATAGAAAGTTTGTCAAGAGGAGAAGGGTATCCCACAGCTGTGGGACTAACAGAGCTGGGGAGGAGCCAGCACCCCATGGCTTGCATTGAGCTCAGTAGGAGCAGTACAATCTGGACAAAACACCAGTGGTGGTATTGGTGGGCTGGAGGAAGCTGCCAGAAGAGACTTCAGCCTTTACTTGGGTGCTGGTCATGTGAGGTGATAACTGGATATGGGAAAAGTGTTTGTTCAGAGCAGTAACAGAAGTGACAGCTCTGCCTGCATTGCTTGGAGCAAGTGCAGAAAGGCTTCTCTCCAGCACAGATGTTGTCCCCACCGGGCCCAGACCAGAGTGTAAAGTGTGTGTTTACATGCTGAGGTTGTTGCAGCAGCAACTTAGGAAATACTTCTGTGCTGGGATACTCAGTGACTGCAGGGAAATTTATGCCTAAGATTAGGATTTTTCCATTAAACGACGCACTTGAATCCAGAAGGGAAGCTCATTAGGAAACATGGCTATGGATATGGTGACCTGTGGGGCAAACTCTGCATTGTCATAACCCTCCAGTGGTGCATATCTGTAGGTTCACCCCCAGCAGCTGAGCGAGGGATAACCATGGCTGTGTTGGGAATCACACAACTTGTTTGGGAGATGTGCAAGTGTGCCTTGTGCTAATGGGGGGGAGTGGAAAGTCCCCTGTCTGCATGTGCCTGGTGTTAACACCACTTACAGCATCCAGGGACGGGGATCCCAAAGAGCTCCTGGCATGCCGTGTGCCTCCCATGGGAGTGTTGGTCCTGCCCCAGCTGAGGGAGGATGGAGTCAGAGAAGCTGTGTGATACAACCCATCTCTTGAGCCTGCCTTCCTCACCAGTCCCTGGCACCACTCATCTCTCCTTGTGTACCTCCCATGAGACGGATTCACCTCCTTGCTTGGAACTGCAGGTCTCAAACGAAACAGGAAAAGGGTAAACCTTGATCCTGGTCAAAACTCGTGTCCAAGTGTCCTGTATCCCAGTTTAGCTTCAGCCACTCCTTCAGCAGACTCCCCATGTCTTTTAGGATATTTCCTTTGGAAATTTTGGAATTGAGCTGAAAGTTCTGCTTCTATTGTTAAATTGCGGGTTTTTAAAGCTTTCCACTCTACAACCTGGAGATACCATTTAATGAATGTTGTGGTCCAAGAATTCTAAAAAGAACTCGACTTTTACATAACTTTTTACAATATTTATTCATAAAGAAATATTTATGTAACAGTGCTAGTTTCCTTAATTCAGTAGCTAAAATTCTAATTTCCATTTCTATTCCTTCATGCCAAGTATCAAGTGATGTAGAAGACCTCTCTATGTTGTAGGTGTGATGGGATCACCCTAAACCAACTAATGTTTATGAACAAAACATGGTGGGGGCATTAGGTTGCATTTATTCAATTCAAGCATCTAAATCCAATTTTGCCATCTGTTGTGTCATGTTTAGGTTTTAAATTAAACTCTCAGGAAAATTAACGTTATGAATTCAGTAAGGTGATTACTAAATTACTGTTCCCCAAGATGCATGATTTATGATGTTGTTAATGCTGTTATCTGCAGGTCGTACTGGAAGAAGCCAAGCAGAGAACAGGAGATATGTGGAATGAGCTCAATAGGCATGTTAATTAAGAGAGCTTAAAGATCATGGGGAAGGGCATGATTGTTCCTCTTCCTGGCATTTGATACCTCAACTCCCAGCCACTGCAAACAGGCTGAAAATGTGGGTGAACAGGGAAATGGAAGGGATTTGCAGCAGAGGTACTCAGCATTATTTGCCTGCTACAGCACCCTGCAGGCAGGTTCAATTGGGCGCGTCTGTTTTAATTGAATGAACAAGAAAGTTGTTACCAAAAGGCTTCTCCAGAGATCACACCCGTCCCGGGGTAAGGTGTAGCAAGCAGTAGCAGCTTGCAACCTGGAAATGGTTTAACTACTGAAGTATTTAAATTGTTGGACATATTCTATGGTTTTCACTTTCTTTTATAGCCAGTGCAAGAATGAGACAGAATATCCTAGGAATTGTCTTAAATCTCTCCCAATAAACATGATTCATGTTTTTCTCAGGGAGTGTCTATACTATAGGGTATAGCAGGCAAAATTAGATATGAAGATCAAGGGCTTACCATTTGCCAGTTTAATCTTTGCTGTTTATGCTGATGTGTTTCTAATCTTTGGAGACCCAGACTACAAAAAAATTTTATTTATGAATATTTCTCTGATCCACGTCATAGAACTGGGGTTATATGCTGCCTGTTGCAACTTGTCTTTATACACTATTAATGAAGTATCTCAAAAATAAGAATAAGTTTTACTGACCAGCAAGTTTTTCAGAGCATTGGCAATATACTTCAAGCAAATATTCTTTCTTTGCCAAAGCAATGACACATACTAACGGTGTGCAACATCTTAATGTATTTTCATTGTGATATGTTTGACATTTATCCTTCATCCAGAGAAATTCTGTTGCATCCAATACCACATATCAAAACACAGGGGAGAAAAAGCTTGCAACAGTGACTGTGAAAAAGACAGCAATTATTTGTGTTTAATTTGCCTTGGGGACCTTGTATCTCAGTGCCGTATAATGTAGCTGAATGTTCACTTTTCTTTATAAGTTTCCAATGAGTATTCTGGGCAACTGAGCAAACCTTATGAAAATTAATAAGTAGGAACTAAACCAAACCCAGACAGTGGAGTTGCGAACAGTTATATAAAAAGTAGCAAACAAACAAACAAACCAACACCCCCCCCAATCAAAATCTTGGGAGGACAGATCAGTATTATGGTTTGATCTGTCCCTGCTATAAGTAGGACAGGAATTTGAATTACACTAATTTATGATAAAACAAAGGGAGCCCCTGCATGCTGTAAGGTGGAGTCTTGAAAAACTCCAGTGATTAATTTGATGACCTGGAAAGCTATTTAGTATGGAAAAGCAAACTACTTTTGTATAATAATTACTTATGGAGTAATTATAGATTGTACTGGTTTCAAAGCAAGTGAAAACCTGGCCTCATCCCTGTGACTTAACTATCAGCAGTGAAACGCTCGTTGCTTCAGAATGAGCCCTGGAGGTGGCAGAGGTCAAAACGATACAGTGGATACTGCTCTGACTCATTTCAAGATTTCCATTTGGGTTTTTTCCATTGGAGTTACTTGGAAATCCCAGCCAGTTTGCTGTACAACTTAGGCTGTACTTGTAGAAACTTCCAGTCTCCAAATTCTGCAGCATATTTTCATGGGCAGATTGTGGACTTCATTATTCTTGGACAGCTTTTCAAATGAATAACCCTGAAGCAGTACCAGCTGATACCAAGATGCAGTGTCACGTTGTGTGTAGTTGCATGTCATCCTGAGAAGATACCAGAGGGCTGGTTCCACTGACCGTGGCACCACCACCCATGCATCTGCTCATTCTCTTTGCCTTGGACTGGACCTTGTAATCAGCTGGTTTTACACAAGAAATGTGCCAGAGGAATGTGGCCAAGGATAAGAGGTTGAAGAGTGGGAATGCTTCCTCTGATGGGAAAACACTTTCTTGCTCTGTTTCCATGTAACATCAGATAAAGAACTGAATATTTCCCATGTGTAAAAGGAAGTACAGCCTAATTATTAAAAAATACTGAAAATTATCCTTAAATATCATCTTTGTCTTTCAAGACAAGGCTTAGGAAGATGTCAATACTTCCCATCTTGAATTTGAACAAAGGTGTTGCACAAAGCCAAAATTCAGATAAAACTTCAGTCTTAGAGTAGGGCTGAAATCAGACAAGCTCAGTAATGATTTCCCTGCCCCTTATCTGGTGAGACACGAGAAAATAGAACAGGGCAGTCGGTAAGGTTCACACATTCCCTTACTCCACGGCACTTTGGTGGCATAGAGGATGTCCTCTACATAACTGTGAGCTGGCAAATATGATCCACTGTATGACCACACTGCCTGAAATGTTACAATCTTCCTGGACATTCCATTCTGACACTTATCCATTCTTCCTATTAGATTTTCCCCAATATTAACATACTGCCTCTGCTTGCATTTCAAGTTCACTGCTCTGTCTTGTCTACGCAGTCCTGAGGTATTTGCAGTATTTCCCTTTTGCAAGCATTCTTTCACATGTTTGGAAGCTGTTGTCATGTCTCCCTTGAGTCTTCTCTAAACTCAGCACTGCAGACTGTGGTCTTTTTCTACAGTTCTTAAGTCCCCTGTCCAAAGCCATTCCATATTGTCTCACAATTCATGTTTTGCTTTCAGGATTTTGTTCTGCCCCATAACTTGTGCCAGTGACCAAAACACATGCTTTGTAGAGTCTGTTCATACTCTGTACAATGGCCACAAATGACTTGACCAAGACATGCCCAACCTACTGTCCTCAAAGCTGTTTGCTTGGACTTAAATGTTTTTTCTTGCTTACAGGATGTGCTACAGAGCAGTTTCCTTCAAAGGTTACATTTGCATTATCAGAAAAGAATATGGAAAACTGCACAATTTTGGTTGATTACAAACTACATATTCCCAAACCAGCACTGTAATTCTAATTGCTTCTTTCTGGGTTCTTCCATAAAGTTTACCAGCTAATTTGCACAACCATGTTCAGCTGTGAAAAGCTATGGCTCAGTCAGAGGCTGCAGCAGCTTCCTCGTTTCTTTGTCTGGAGCATCTGTTATGATAGAATAGTAAACAATTTCTTTTCCTGAATAATTCCGAATAATTCATCCAGTGTAATTCATGCCAAGGAAATCTTAGATAGCACACACATGCCTTTTGTTCTTCTGCAACTTCCTAGTATTAAGAATATGTCTGATTGTTTTATGTCATGCTAAGTGGAATGTATAAGACAAATGGAACTGCAGCCTGTCGAAGATGGAATGGAGTGGCTGACCTTTATTGATGCTAAAAACAAATGAATGTCCAACATTCAAAACAATGTGTTCTCAGAAACATACAGTTAACTTTCTTTTAAATTCAACTTTCAGTGAAAAAAATGGGGGAAAAGAGAGAAGAAATTTTTCTCTTTGTACAAGCATAATCAAACCCGAAAGGAAAAAAAATGGTTTTGTGGGATGAGTGCCATCAGTATCTTTGGTACTGTTAGCTAGAGAGGGAAAGCTGGTGTCTTTGACTCACACCTGGCAGCATGCTTGAATATATAAAACTTACTGATTATTACTGAGCAGATTATTTTCAGCATTGAAACACTGTTCTATGGAGAAGTCATCACCTTAGCTCTTTATCAGCATCCATTTCTCCTCTGCTTCTACAGGAAATAATACTGTTTCAAATAGACAGGGAAGAAGTTACTCCAAAGAGCTGGACAATGCCAGGGGTTTGCAAAGCAGCTTTTTGGGGTACAGGTTGATAATTTACAACCAACTCACTGGTAGAGTTCTCTCTTGAAATGCAAGCAGGTCTACAATAAAATGAAGGAGAGTCTGGAGTTCTTTGTGGTCCAGTGCTGAGAGGAATCAGATGATCATATGAGTGCTAATAAATGTAAAATCAGGCAAAAACACCCATGATTTTTGCTCCTAGCACCAAGCTAAATCCCAGTGCTTCCTGTGAATGAAGTCAAAGATTTGCAGAACTTAAGATGGAGAAGACTAGCCAGAGGTCACTTCTGAGCCGACCATGAAAGGAATGGTCGGTTTCCTTTAGACCAAGTAGCACACCTGGATTTTTCATGCAGTTCAGTGCTGCTCCTCACAGCCAAAGCTCCTCACAGCTCCTCACAGCAGTGTTGAGCTGCTCTGCTGGTTTACCAACCATCCTAAATGACAGGTATTTGCAGCAAGCAGGAGGGTCTCTGCAGAGCTCTGCTGGGGTCAGGGTTGCTGCACACTGGGGTAATACAAGGGATGATACTTTGCTTTTGCTCAGCTTCTCCAGGCTGCAACAAAAATCCTGATGTTTTAATAAGATCTCATAATTTTAAATTAAACCTGAATGCACCACTTAAAGAGCAGCACAGGATCTTTGTTTTTGAAGCCTCTGACAGATAAATGGTGGACATGATTGTTAAAGATCTCAAGACTGGGAGTGTGACCCATTTTCTATATTCAGTTTACTTTGATGAGAAATTAAGTTGAAACCTTACCTCTTGCATTGGTAATGGATATTTGGTAAGAATTTCTGTTCTGCCTGATTTCTACAGATTCTTGCTCTGAATGACCCTTCATTTGGGGTTGGAATAAATTTTCTTCAAAGAAAATTTGAAGATTACTTCCAATCCAAGCAGTTCTGTGATTCTGTGATTCATTAACAGTTCATGTGGAAGTGAAAGATTGTGCACTGGGAGGTTTCTGTCCCTCTTGCCACCCTGTTCTTGCTTCATAAACCTTAAGGGAGATCTGTATGTTTAGTAGGACTCACGAGCTGCAGTATGACACAAATGAGATGCTCCTCCTTATTTTGCCCCAGGGAGAACTTGCAGGTTACTTCTCCACCTTCATGTTTTTTCATGGCATGGGATTGAGAGTTTTCTGGGAAAAATTGGATGTTGCCTTTGCAGGAGCTGGGGTTGCTTATGTGAACCAATGTCACCAGTGCTGTGACAAAGACTCGTTTCCTCCATGTAATACAGGAATTTACATAGAGACTTGCAAATACTGCTAAAATAATAAATTATCATAACTACATTCTTATAAGATGATGGCTCTATTCTATCCAAATGAGATGCATATTTCAAGACAGGTTCAGAGTCCTTTATCTGTTAAGTGAAATACTTCAAAAAAAATTACACTTCACTTCAAAATCAGGTGTCATTCCCTGTGCAAAATGATGATATGTCAAACCATTCTAACCCAATAAACTAGAAAATTCATTCAAACTTTGTTTTGAACAACCATAGCCATCTCTTTGCTTGCATCTGGAAATAAAAAAAATCTTTACAAAATAAATATACAAAGAGAATTGTTTATTAATGGTTGTAGTTACACCAGAACACAGCAACATGCCAAAATAAAACAGCAGCACAAAATAAAACAGTTCATAGGTTTTTTGTTGTGTTTGTTGTTTTATATCTGGTGAGATTTTTACTGATAAAATTTAACACTCAAGCAGTCAAAGAAGCCAGATTATTTCACCTAAAAACCAAGGTTTACAGAGTCTGGAAAATTTCTTAAAATTAGCTTTCTGTTTTTACTGGCATATGTGTTTTTAAAAAAATGCAAGCCCCTTCTTGTTTCACTGATAGATTTAGTGGCAGCATGAATGTTTAGTGGTAATTGCTTGGCAACCCAATTTACCTCATATTTAGGAATATTTGTTGTTTGCAGTCCTGTCTGCTGAAGCCAGCATTGTTTCATGTCTAACAATGCCTACGTGCATACTGAGTGTTTTGCACGTGGAGCAAGGTGTGCCCTGTGATCCTGTGCTGCTGTTTTGGGTTAAGAACATGTGGCAGTTGCCTGCTAAGGGACATCTGAGAAGCAATTTTTTTCTGGGCCACTGTTACAAACCTTGAAGGTTTTTTGACTGACCATGACAGAAGTCTGTAAGGGAAACAATATTCCTATGCCTAGGATTAGTTTTGCAGGGTGAGTCTTTCTGGAGCCTAACAATGGGGAGAAAGTACAGTTTCTTTTGGTGGACATTAATTGCTGTTTGGGAAGACAGTTGAAAATGAAAACTGTGAGGTTTATGTAATTCTTATTTTTATTGATGCTATTAGTAACTTCAGTTATGCACTCTGCCGGTAAATTGTTGAATTCTTAGGGAATTTGTCATGAGGAAGGACTGACAGACTGGACCTGAAGCATAGTCTGTGGGAAGGGAAATATGTAAAACATTTCCTATTTGTCACCGGCATGGTTCTGCCTGTGAGGTACATACACTGCAAAATTAATCAAGCTGATGTTCTGATCCTGTAACATGTGGTCCCAGAGGTACTTTGCTGAGTTTGTAGCCTACTGGAAAATTCATGTGTGCCAAAGAAAATACTTAATCTGAATGTTTGATCTAAGAACCACTGGCTCCTTCTGAGCTCACAGTAAGCACTGTTCTTGCCCATGAAGTTGCATTTACAGAGAGAAGCTGTGAATATAAAGCCTTGTCCCCTGGCATTCTGGCCTGGATCAGGCACAGTGTGGCCAGCAGGACCTGGGCAGTGACCCTTTCCCTGCACTCAGCCCTGGTGAGGCTGCACCCTGAGTACTGTGCCCAGTTCCACACCCCTCAATTTAGGAAGGATGTTGAGCTGCTGGAGTGTGTCCAGAGAAGGGCAACAAGGCTGATAAAGGGTCTGGAACACACATCCTATGAGGGGCAGCTGAGGGAGCTGGAGCTGTTTAGCCTGGAGGAAAGGAGGCTCAGGGGAGATCTCATCACTCTCCACAAGTGCCTGAAAGGAGGCTGCATCCAAGTGGGGGTCAGGGTCTTCTCGCAGTCAGTAAGTGATAGAACAAGAGGACCATGGCCTCAAGCTGCAGCAGAGGAGGGTTTGGTTGGACTGTAGGAAGAATCTCTGCACAGAAGGGGTGATGGGATACTGGAATGGGCTGCCCAGGATGGTGGTGGAGTCATCATGCCTGGAGGTGTTTAAGGAAAGACTGGATGTGGCACTCAGTGACATGGTCTGGTTGACATGGTGGTGTTTGGGCATAGGCTGCATTTGATGACCTCAGAGGTCTTTTCCAATGTAATTGTTTCTGTTACTATAAATGCTGTTTTATAAATAATTATATATAAATAAACATAAGCATAAGCAAAACCATAACCATAAACATAAACATAAACTCTTTCAAAAGTTTTCTCCAAATATTTTATTGCATTTTTAATCAAAGAAAGCTTCACTGAGTTGTTCAGGAGTGTTTCAGCCCTTCACTATGACAAGAAGATGATTTTCTCAGGACATTATCAAAATTTTCCTTCAAACACGCTTAAATATTTAAATGGAAAGTTTCATCCATTAACTCATCTTGTAAATCCCAGAACGTGTTGATCTTTTTCAGTCCTTATTTTTTGTTTTTTTCAAAGTGGTAGTTACATACTAGAACTTACAATGTGCTGAGCACTCTATTCCCCATCAAGAAAACCTCTTAATGAAAATCATGCTCTGAAAAAGCTGCCAGATTGGAGCTAAATATCTGCACATCCTCTGTGTTTCTCCAGATGGGCACCATTTTCCTTCCTGTGAAAAGATGGATCTACTGCCATGACATTGGGTTTGAGCTGGGGAGATTCAAAGTCCAGTTTGATATGCTACAGCCTCATTTAACCATGGCTTTGTTTAAAAAATGGTGATAATAAATATTTTGTCTTTTTGATTCTGAACTCTTGGGATGGCATGTATTTCTTAGCTATGTAAGACCATTAGGACCTTACTTTCAGATCTTATGGTGTGCTGTAAATAACAGCTATCACTTACAGGGCAGATGTTTAACCCCTGGGCTGACTCTGATTAGGGCTCCTGTTACCCAGCTCCTGCTCACCAGCTCTGTGCAGCACCGTGTAATTGCAAAGCAAACAGTATTGATGCTTCAGATCAGATTTTATTCAAAGCCTTGTGCTTCCAGATATGTAAAAGCAGGAATTGTCTTTCCACACTTTCATTTTCAGAAAGGCAATGCTTTAGACCTTTTGAAAAATGGATTCATATAATGAACATTCATTATGTCTACACTTTAAAGTACCAGTTTCCAGCATGTTTCACTGCAACCATAACTCATTTTATCTCTACCTTTGTTAATAATTTTCATAATTGTAGGGTATAATTTCTTTTTTTTTTGCAGTTTTGTATATTATCTCTCTATAAACCTACCCATGTGGGCTCCATGTTGCCCTTTTCTCATTTGTTTCATTAAACACTTAATCAGTGAACTTTAAGCAAGCCAAGGTTAGTAATGTGGCATTAAGTATCAATCCATTAAACACCAAGGCAGTAAATCTACTACGTACCTCTTTTGAAGAGGTCATAATACGCCATACAATTAATTATCTGGAACTTGAATACACTTAATTTCTGTGAACTGCAAAATGGAACTATTAGTTGAAAACATTATACTTCCATTATGAGCAGGATTGCAACAGATTTTAAGGTTGAAAACCCTTTTAGCACCTTGCCTACACAGAACCTCCTGTAAAATGTTTAGCTTGTAAAGACAAGCTTGCATCAACTGTTCTGATAACAGATATTTACACCTGCTGGGTGGCCTGTCTGCCTGCATATCTACCTACATAGGAGCTAGTCTGCTCTTCTCAGGCTCACTGCTTCCTTTCCCAGTACAAGAGGCAGAAGTCTGATAGGCATCACATAAAGCAGCATGCTGCTATACTGGTGACGAATGAGTGAAGGCTGGAAGGCAGAACTGAATTACCTCTCTGCTGGTTGCCATTTCTGGAGGCATTTCTTCCCTAAGCACAGGTCAGGGCTAAGAGTTCAAAAGACATGTCTTTGCTATGCTAGTGCACCTGGCAGCAGGTATACTAGGGTAAAAAAATCCCAGAGTGTATGTATATGAATAACTCTGGGCTAATTTGAGGAGCCCAGATTAAATTTCCATCTATGAGAAGCTGATACTGCAGCATGCTGCAGTTGCATGTGACAACGCTGATCATGCTTACGCTCCTGTCCTTTTGGTGCTGGACATTGAATTGTCCTTAATATGTCTGAATAAAGCTGGGGAAAACAGAGCCTAGAGGTAAGCATTCATCTTGACTAGCTCACAAAGCTAGTCACAAAGCTCTGCAGTATCCCCAGGAGGGAAGGCCCTAACGCTTTGTAGGTAACATGTGAAAACATAAATAACTATTAGAAGAGGTAGGACAAAGCTTGTAAGAGATACTGTTGCTTTAAAAGAACCCCACATGGTCTCCTTGGCTTCTTGTCTGTTCTTGGTTCATTCACAGAAATTGTTAGAGATATATATATATATATTATATATAATATACACATACATAAATGTATAAGAGGACAAGGTTGTTTAAATTATAAAATAATTTACATTAAAATACATAAAGGAATACTGTTGCAGATGAAAAGAGAAAGAACTCTTCATTCTTTCTAGGTTTTTCTGTCATACTCTGTAGTCACTGTGAATGCCCTATAGGAAAAAAATGCTTTCTTCTGCTTTGATGCTAGTACAGCCTTTTGGAAAGGGTTTTGCAAAACTGAAAAAAAAAAAAATTTCAATGTGTTGTTAACCTGTTTCCATGTATATCCAAGACTTGCTCTTATTTAAGTTTTCAGTAAATCTCTCCTTATTTCTTTTTGTCAAAGGAAATGTCCATAAATCATTTGAAAACAACATAATGAATGGCAGTGTTTCCTGTGACATCTCTCACATGCACACCCAGCTGTACTGTTGTCTTTGCTTGCTATCATACGTCACCAGATGATAACAGAATAATTCTGGAGATACTGAGAATTTAATTAATTGAAGGAGGGGGGATTGTTGCTTTTCCAAGGTCCTTGTTTGTGGTGGCAATTCCAGAGGGTGCTAATGCTAGGCATCTTTTATGGTCTTAATGATGTGGGCTTTTCTTTGCCATGCATAATTAAAATTCATGAGGTAGTGGAGATATCGGAAGAAGATCCCTGTGCAGAAATGTTACATACTGAAATCTAATTAATAAAAGAGCAAGTCTTTAAAACTTACTGCTCTATTTGAGTTGACCATTTAATAGTTACTTTCAAATAGTTACTTTCAAATAGTTACTTTCAAAAAGTGCAGAGGGCTGAAAGCAGCCTAATTTAAAACAAAAGCGTCCCTTTAAAGAAACTTATCCTAAATGGTTGCAATTATGGATAGCAATAATTAATTTTGATACATCACTACACATTTATAAAAGCCTCATGCTGACCATGCTGTGAAGTTTTTTTAAAAAACGTACCATGCACTGTGTTTGATTTTCCCAAACCTTCAGGATTTTCCCCTAAACAATGAAGATTTTAATAACATGACATATAATGAATACTGAAAAATCCACTGGGTCTTGCCCATGTTCTAAAAATTTATAATTACTAAAGTGGGGTTAAGAAACCCTTAGTTCTCTTTAGTTCTGACATATTTAGCATTGTGGCAGATGATGTGGTTAACAAAGATGAGCCAGATGGAAAACAGGCATTAGCAGTTTAGTGCAACATTATAACCTTTTTCTTCACTGCAGCTGTGGGGTAAAAAATTGTCCATTGCCCTTCTGAACCAGTCATCTCTCTTGGTGTGACTGCTTTCTAGGTTTCACATGTTTCCAAGACAGAGAAGCCTCCTTAGTCTAATTTCTACTTCTAGCACTAAAACTGTGGGATTTTCTCCCAACCTCTGAGTATCTATCAGGCACCCCAAGACCAGGAGAGAAACACCCACCAGTGAGCTGTTCCTCAGCAGAGATTTCTCAGTGCATCCTGCCCCAGAACCCCACAGTTTTCACAGCCATTGCTCCAGGCACATACCCAGGGAATTACCTAGGCTGGGAGTCTCTGTGCTGGTGGTTTAACCTAGCTGGTAAAAACATTAAAGACCAGAAAGGATGCAATTAAATATATCTCTGTGCCACAAAGGCATTATGCTTAAAGTATTGATAATTAAACATCTTTGAAAATACCAAGAGATGGGGGGCATTCTAGTGTTATTCCTCATTTCCTGAGTGCCTGGGCACCATTGCCCTGTGTCCTTCTGACATGTGGCAGTGGAGTGTTCTTCTAACTCAGTTTGGGCTCTTACATGTAAGCAGATGGCTCTGGCTCTCATGTTCTCTGGCTGTCTTACATGATTCTCTGGAAATCTCCAGCCATTTTCTTCCTCCTTTTCATGGGGAAACACATTACTTCAGAAGAATGAGAATAATTTTATGTAAGTAATGGATTTCTGCTGCTCTCTGTGTCCAGTAGCCCTTCAGAGCTGGGTAATCAGCTGGAAGGCAATTCAGTAGGATGTCTTCAAGCAAACATAGATGTTTATCATATGATACAGATGTATTTTAATTTCATTTATTTAAGTTTTTATTTTGTGCATTGTGAAGGCCTAAGATGAATAAAGCAAGTCTCATCTGGCATGCATATTTTAGCTTATCTAAACTTCAAAGTGTCTCTTTGTCAAATGTCAAGCAGCCCCAGTTCTGTGTATGGGTTTTATATGTGATTGTCTTAGAGGGAGTAAAACTAAGCAACTGGATAGATTATTTTAAAATGCTGAAGATTCAGGACAGCTGAAGATGTCCAGCTTGTCACAGCCTGGAGCAGAGCCTGTCTTGCTGCTGCTGTTGGAAGTTGTGTGTGTTTGGTAGGGCAGGAGAGTTGAGACTATGACTGGATTCAGCCTGTTCTGACAGCAGACGTTGCATGATATTCCTTTTTTCTGCCTTGTCTGGTGCAGGAGGAGCCTTGCTCAGCTATCCGCACATCCTTTCCAGGAGCAGGGAAATCATGGGAGGCCTCATGTCTCCCCTTGCTCTCTCCCTTCCTTCCTGGGAGCTGCTAGATTGCTCTTAACCCTGCTGGACTCAGGAAGCACCGGGTACACGGCACTGAAAGGAAGGCAGCAGCTCAAGCGCAGGGCAGCATCTCTCAGCAGCATTTGCAGTGGTGGGAATTGCACCAGCAGTTCCCAGTGCATTCTGTAATGTGCACTAAAGCACTCTGCTATCTCTGTAAGCCACTGGCAAGGGGTGCTCGGACACTTGCTAGTGTCAGTTCAACACTAAGATTGAGGTTAGATCCCTTGAACCTTCAGTGTACCTATCTCAGTTTTTGCTGTGGCTTTTTGCCAGTACCAATGGCCTGTCAAGTGAAAGGCATGTTGATAGTGAAGACAGTTTGGTGTGATGGAGTAACATGGTTAAAAACCATAGACTTTTAAATGAAATAATGGTGCTTAGCTCCTGTAGGTGAAAGTGAAAATTAACCAAAACCAAAACACACATCTGACAATAGATGAGATTTGTTCCTGAAAATACCTTTTATCCTCTCATTGAGATCTCTCTTAACTCTTTCAGAAGAGTAATAGATTAAAATTGATCCAGGACAACTTACTAATGATTTAATCAAACTTGCATCCGTACTCTGTGTTTCTCAGCTGAACTAATTTGTATGCAAAACAGAAATCAAAGTATGGACCATTGTGCATAGGAAAGGACAAAGAGAGATTTAATTTTATGTGCATTGCGGGTGTTTTGAGCTTTGGACTTAAGTAATCAACAATCTATATTTGGTTCAGGGCACAATGGCATATTTTACAAGATGTGTCACAAGTCAGATTCTTCTGCTGTAATTTCTAACCTCAGTTTTAAACACTGTCAGCATCATCTAGAATTTAGAGAAAAAGAGCAACTCATCACCATGCCAATGGAACAAAAACTGCTGTATGATTTAAATACCTATAGCTTCATAATTTACTCAGTTGTATGCTTTCAATTTGCTAAGCATGAGGTTGGTGATTAAACTGGTGCATAATTATTAGCAACAGAGAGACTGTTGTCAGATCTCACAGTCTTCTGACCAGGTGCAGGCTTCTCAGATTCAGTCAGAGCCTGTCTGTCAGTTTTATGAACAATCCAGCAAAATAAGTGACTGATTTCCTGCTATCATCACAGAGGCAGTTTTCAGCAGATTGTCACAGTAAAACTCTGTTTCTGAATAGTGTAATGAACATTCTGATGTTTGCAAAAGCAGTTTTATATATATAGACAAGTGTGAGTGTAAAAGCATTAACAATCTGATCCCAGTATCTGTCTCTTCAGCTCCTTATCTGTGTCCTTTCATTAATATCCATCTATTTCACTCTAATGTCAAAGTCAATCAAACACTTTGTGATAATGCACACAGAACTGAAGTATGGCCTGCTAAATTAATCCGATGTGATGAGGACTTCAAAAGATTAAATTTCTTTGCTCTGTTTCTTCAGCACGCTTTCATGATTAAAACCTAGGTGATGGTTTTCCAAATGTTTATCCAAATCTCAAATTTTGGCAGGATAATGTAGGCTGTGCATGGAAAGAGCAGTGAGTTTTTTGCTCCCTACAAGGACAAACTCATTCTGGATTCAGAGTGTTTTTGTGGGGTTTAAATCTCCTGCCTCTGCTGGTGCCCTCAGAGATGATGGCTCATCTGCTGAGCTGGTAGATGCAGGAGTTTTACCTTGTAGAGCAGGCAGGGGCCTGTCTGATGCTTTCTGTCATTCCTGACAAGGGGCTTACTTATGCTCATCTCTTCTGAGTACATCCAGCCTCTGGTTTTTGTACTTGCTGCTGCTTCAGTAATTTACTGATGGTGTAGGAAGATGGATCAAGAGCAGTATCCCTGCAGACAGAGGAATGCAGGGCACATCCCTGGGCTCAGGCTCTCAGCTCTTTGAGCACTGCCTGTGCTGCACCTTGGCTGGGGATTGCAGGAGCCAAACTCTATGGGTGCAGCACTGTGCCAAAGTACACCTGCAGCATCATGACACAGCAGGGACATGTAGCTACCCAGCTCTTGGTCTGGACCTGCTCCATGTCCTGCCAGCTCTGAGAAAACAGCCCTTGCTCTGCAGAGTGGCAGCCAGTGTGGAAAACTGCGTGGAGCTGAGTGACCAGACAGCTAAGAGAAGACTCCAGCTGGTAACCTTGGTTTGGACAAACCATTTTTAGAGGATGAGACTCTGTTTTCTGCAGTGTGCCCTCACTTCTGCCCCTTTCTCACTGTAATTTGCTGTGTAGTTTAGCTAAATCAACCTAAATACACAAATATAATAGGCATCCAATATAAAAATACAGGCTCTTCAGCAAGAAGAGAAACATTTTGTCAATGTGCTTTTTAAGTGTTATTCTGCAGGATAAGCAGTACCATGTTGGAGAAAGCAATCCACAAACACTGTTTTCCTCTTCAACCATATTGTAGTGTAAATTCAACTGGACTTGACATTTCTACCCCTCCTTGAAGGTATTCATCTGCTGTGCTAATATTGGAGATGAATAGATGCTGAAGCTTTCAAATGCATCCTATTTGTTTGTGAAATAGAAACAACTAACCAGAAATTCATGTACAATAATTATACACTAACAAGCCTGTTTACTCTTCATCTCATTTCGAAATATGTGCCCTGTATCTCACAATTGTATAAACACAACAGAAAATAATTTTGAATGTTTTAAAAATAGGTCATAAAAGCACTCTAATTTCACTTAATGCATATACACAACAGTTGGAAAGAGTGGGCCATGTTCTCTATCTCATGAGGGTAGCACAGAGCTGGCAAAGATGAGTAAGACCCTACAGAAGAGCTATGGCCTACAGTT
Source organism: Rhipidura dahli (assembly GCA_013399225.1). Taxonomy (NCBI): domain Eukaryota; kingdom Metazoa; phylum Chordata; class Aves; order Passeriformes; family Rhipiduridae; genus Rhipidura; species Rhipidura dahli. The sequence goes on from VXAC01001653.1 coordinate 192,568, forward strand.
GTTGGGGGGAACATGTTTAGACTAAAAAAATATAGATTGAGTTGTAAAGACAACTTTAAATATTGATAAAATGGGAGGAAAAAGTTAAGCATTCTATATTTATGAAATTGATTAATCTTTTATTAAGAGTGACTTAAGTTCTGATTCAAGTAATTTTAAAAGTCAAATCAGTCTAAATTCTTGCTCGAAAAACAATGTCACATTGTAAATTTTGTGGTATTGTGATAATATCACAATATTTTAAATGCCAGTACTACTGGAAATTGATATTGAAACAAGGTTTCTTTTCTTAACCGAACAGGAAATCTTTCCAGTAAAAGTGGTGTTGCAAAGCTGTAGCCCTTTGAAAGTTGTAAGCTCAAAAGATATTGCATCACAAAAATAGGACTTGCATGGATCTTAAGATGGGAGCTTGGAAATGGGTTTTGTGAAGGAATCATCATTCTAAAATAAATGGCTTAGCACCTTGTTAAGGGAAATATATCTGTCAGCTACAATTTCTACTTCAGCTCATCAGCAACGAAAAGATGAGGGAGCAGGCAAGTCTGGAAGCTTGGAGGGAATTATACCTTCTGATGTTCTCCTAAATACTCATGCTTGTAGTGCTTCACAATTTTTTGTGTGATGTCCTTGCAACATCCTTCTGAAGTGGTGAAGAGCCATGACTGTCACTTTATCAATGGGAATTTGAAAACAGGGAAGTTAACTCCTTTGATTTGGATCAAGCAGCTTGTTTATGGTCACAGAGATTAGTGTTGAAATGGAGAGGGAAGGCAGGCTGTTACAACCCCAAGCTCATACCCAGGTAGCAGGGCCATATTGTCTCCCTGGGAAACTGCTGGATCTGGTCTTTAGCTCTAACTCATTCATATTGCAACTGATAATATCCATCTCTAACACAGCAGCTTCTCCTGACCTGCCCTGAGAAGAGAGGCTCTGAAGAAACTGAAACATTTTAAAAACCCTGGAAGAGGTTGCCCTGGCAGATGAAGCCTTGTGTCCAGCTCATAGGTAGCTGATCCTCAACGTAACTCAGTGAAGAGGGTGGAGGAGGGAGAAAAATTGATTTATTAGAACAATAAACTGGGTAGTCCAGTTTTCTTAAGTTCTCCCTGAAGCTGGAAGATGGCAACCTCAAGTCTAACTTCTCTCTAAAGTCATTGGAGAGAGGTGAGCCTCTAACTTGGGTGGCCCTGACTACCTGCAGAGGTGTGTCTACCTCTTTCTGTGGGGCCTTTCTTGGTCTCTGCATGGCTGATACGAGGCTCCTCCTGCCAACCTCGGTGGCTGAGTTAGGTTTCGTTCTGCATAAGTTATGATGTTTGTGTTGTGTCTTTCTTTTCTCTGGAGTGTTGTGTAGCTTTGTCTGGGATGCAAACAGGAGAGATGACAGCAGCATGCGCTGTAACTTCATGGCTGAGGCACCCACAGTCAAAGCACTTTGATGTCTCTCCTTTGACTGAGAATTCAAATTCAGGTTTCTGATTCTTCTGTCCCCAAGGGTCCATAAATAGCAAGTATGTTGGTGTCCTTACTGCTGGGAACACACATTGCACCCTGCCACAGATGCCTGCATTATACCGACTGTGAAATGGGAGAAGGTGAGGGGAACGCCTTGTGCGAACATGAGCTGAAAGGGCAAAACCTGCACTTGGGTGCTCTCAGGCTCTGATTGCCAACCAGCATAATTCTCCACATACCACAGCCACCTATTTTATTTCCAAGGGTTACTTAACATGCTTAAAAAAAATCTGAAAAAACCTGAAGACAAAAAAGCCACACTGGGTGCTTGAGGAAAAATAGCCGACTCTTAAAACTCTTAACACATTTTTATTTCAAGGTTAGCAAAATAAACAGAAGGATTTGGTAATTTCCTGCCTAACAAATAGCTGCCTTCATCATAATTTCTTTCCTGATTGTTCATTGAGAGAGGAAATGAAGGAAAAGTGAGAAGTGGGAGGGAAAGAGTAGGTTTGCAGTCAACTTGACAAATATTTTATCAGGGCCTGTTGCAATAGGACAAGGAGTAATGGTTTTAAGCTGAAGGAGGGTTGATTTAGATGAGATACAAGGAGGAAATTTTTTACAATGAGGGTAAAAATACTGCTCTGAGACTGCTCAGAAAGATGATAAATGCCCCATCTCTGGAAACATTCAAGGCCAGGTTGGATGGGGCTCTGAGCAACCTGATCTAGTTGTAGATATCCCTGCTTACTGCAAGGGAGGTTGGACAAGAGGACCTTTAAAGATCCCTTCCAACCCAGACCATTTTATGATTCTTGAACAGTTTTAAAGGATGTTTTCATTTCCTCTGCTTTTTTTGCTCCCAGGAAGAGTTCAGACACAAGCAATCCACTTACTTTTATTCACTTGAACTGAAATATTGGGATAATTGTACCTGATGGCAGAAGTGGTGACTGCATGTACTTTTGCAGGCACACATGCCTCCTCCAAGCCAGAATCTGTTCCTGACCTACTTCACTCAATATAAAGTTTTAAACAGATAATTAGAGAAATACTTTATTTCAAATATGTCAGCTATTCAAGGCTAAGTTTGTCCTTTCTAGTGGTGTATTTTTAAAAGGTAGGGAGATACTCGCTCTTCTTATTAGAGGTGTATCTTCTTATCACTTTAAGATTAAAAAAAAGGAAAAAATTTAAAAAGGGAAAAAAAAGATGAAAAAAAAAAAGAAAAAGATACTTTTTCCAAGCAAAAAGGCAAGTGGCATTTTTTTTCTAAAACACACCACCAAACAAACAAAAAATTAAATTCAGTTTTTATCTCTTAATGCCAGAAAGCAAGGAGGGTTCCATTTGGGTCAAATGTATAAGCTCCATGTCTAGCACAACAAACAAATATTCAATGGATTTGTAATTTACCCCAGAAACTGACTGGTCTGATTGAACCTAATGATGTCTGACAGTGCAGGGCCAGTGACTTGGCCTTTGTTAATGCACAGCTAACCAAGATCTACCATGCACAGATACTGGAAAACCAATTAGCTATTCTAAGAAGCATTGGCAGATAAAATACCCTGATTATTCACACAAAATATGTGTAGTCCCTTATTTCTGTAACTCCTGTTTGAAAATGATCACTAATACTTCTGAATGAACTCATTTAGTTGCTGGATATCCCAGGAGGGATTTTTTTGAGCCAGATATAATTTGAATACCATTTGATACATGAATCCTTAGGAAAGAACATAGCTGTGCATATAAGCTGATGTCAAATATATTTATACACATAAAATGTGTATGTGTAAGCAACAAATGAGGCTTGCTTACTCTGCTGTATATCATAGCAAGATGAGGATTATTAAATTACAATTGCTACATTGTGCTAATTTATTTTTTATTAGCAGCTTTAGAACATTTTACTGCCGAATGTGCTATTTTCCTCTTGTATGTTTTTAATGCAGACACACTAGTATGATAATGCACTAGTGCTTAAATAATTTAAATAGAGGCTTACCCAGCCTTCAGATAACTTGTTAGACTAAAATTATACTTGTAAAAAGAATTCTGTTACTCTTTCAGTGCATGGATACTAAACAATAGAGAGTCTCTTTTTTTTCCTCCACAGAATCAATAGGAAGAAAAGGAGAAATATTTCCCTGATGGGAAACCACATTCAGTGTTTGGAAAATATGTTTGCTTGTGCAGCTAAAGGTGAGAGAGATCAAGAAGAATAGGTAGAAGAGAGGTTGAAAACTATCTGAGATGGTTCAGGAAGATGAATACATGGCACACATCTGGTTATGGCATTTGAAGATCCCTTTTGGGTAATGATTTTCTTCAGTGAAGACACTCATCACAAGCCAGAAAAACAACTGCCCATCCTAAAGAGAGAAGGAAGGTATCTATCTGCCATTCATCCACATACAAACACTGCCCATTTTGTCTGAGCCTTCCCTCTAGGGCACAGGTCTTCCTTTCTCAAGTTGGCAGGAAGGACAAACAAGTTACTGCAGCCCTTGTGAGAGTGAACTGAAGTTTCCTCTTCTACTCATGAGTTCATGACTAGTGACTGGAGGAAAAGAGTACCTGCACTTCCTGCCTTCTGCCTGCACCTCTTCTCTGGCTCTCACAAAGGGCCACCCAGAGATCAGAGGCTCTGCTTGCTGTCAGGCTTGGACCAAGCTTAACAGTGACTTTGTTTGGGTCAAAGCTTTTTGTTCTTGAACCACTCGTTTGAAGGTCAAAGAAGACAGAGGACAGCAGACAATGATGCAGAGAGCTCCCAATGGAAATACGCTGATTAAGACCAAATGCCTGTGTTTTCTTCTCTTTTCTCGTGCTGAGGATTTGGCCATTCATGGATGTTTCTGTTGACATTGCTGAAGCACCCCATTTCTCTCTTTTATTTGATCTGAACCTGGAGGCATGTTGGGCTACCATCCAGAAAACAGCTCATGAACATTCACTAAAAATATATTCTGGTACTGTTATATCCAGACACATCTGTCCAGCAGACACTGTTGCACAACAGAGTTTGCAGGCTGCCAGTTGCAACCCTGGAACCCAAGAGTTGTCACTAAGAAGTTGATTGAAAGGGTAGCATTCAGCACAGGAATGAAAGCACATGGGGAGTGTGTGGTGTCTACCATGGCCTCCCACTCCACAGGTCTCTCAGAAAGAACATGGAGACCCTTTAGTCCAGGGAGCAATCACCCACAGCAAATTTAAACCTGTCTCTGCCCTGTTCTTGCAGGATGCCTTTGAAGCTCAGCCATGAGGATAAATTGAGGGGAGCACCTAAAAGTAAAGGTAAGACTGAAGTGAGGCTCCTGTGGCAGGAGGACCAGAGCCTTGTCCTGGTGAATCTTGCAGGTGATTGGCAGGATGCCACTGCTCCTGCTGTGTGTCTTAATGAGGTGTCACAGTACTTTGCTTGGGTAAACATTGCTGTAATGTAAACAGCTCTCTGTCCTGGAAGAGACGTCTTGCAAGCATAGCTGGGTTCAAGCTTTTTTTTTAAGTGAGTGTACAAGCTATGAGGAGAAAAAAATGCACAAAAATAATTACAAAAACCCCCCACAACAAACCAAAACCAAACCAAGCCAAACCAAACCAAAAATAAAAAACCAACCCAAAAGAAAACCCCCCAAAACCCACCACCACCACCACCAACACCCCACAAAAAACTCCCTAAAAAGCCAAAAACAAAACCCAACAATTAAAACCTCCAGAGACCCCCAAAGAGACAATCTGGGCTGGTTCGTATCTCCCTCTGTTCTTGGTAATAACTTTAAGATGTTAATGATCATTGTTTTTGTTCAAGGAAAACATGTTCTTTGTATTTTTGCTATACAAAACAATGAGAGAAAAATGTATTCAATTTTGTCTCACTCTGCCTTCACATAAAATTGCTTAGTGTTGTCTCTAATAAAACTAAAAATGAGGAATGAAAGTACAGATTGCTCTGTGCAAGGTCTGTTTTTTTTGTGTGCATTATATTAACTATCTCTGCCTAATTTTGTGATAATAAGGCAAATAAGGAAAAAGCCTCAGTTGAAAACCCCAGAATATAATCAGCAATTACAAGGGGATAGTGCTTCATTGTAGGGGTTTTTATGATCATTATGGATGGTAAGAGTCTTGTTTAAATATTTGAATATGATTTCCCAGAATCACTTAGGTACCCTCTTTGTAATGACTATTGATGGAGCTGTCCATGCACTCACTACCCTGTTTTTTGAGACTGGGGCCTCTGAAATCTGCAATGTTAACTTATCTTCTGCATCTGTGCAGGGCCACTTTCAGCCACGGGTGGATAATGGGCTCCCAGGGTGGCACCACCACAGGAAAGCTCTGTAGAGCTTCCAGAGAAGCAGGGATACTTCTCCTATAGCTCTATAGAGAGATCTGCAACTCCCCAGGCTTAAGTTTAGCAAGAGACCAGAAGGTTGTGACTTACTCAAAATTAATCTCTTCCTAAAAATTCTGGGAGAGAGTCTAACCAACTCACATTGAGCTGGAATGAGGAGATGTGTATGCTGCAAAAATAGATGTAAAAAGAAAGCTGCCTCCCTGTTTCACACTCATAATTTCTAAGATTTAACAAACGACAGAGAAGGTTCTAGACATATTTAGCCTAAAAAAGGACTGATAAAGAAATTCTCCAAAGTTTAAATATAATATAATATAATAGGATATATTATAACAGGATTGTGATGGAGGACCATGTAGGTTCTAAGAAAAGTCTCTAGTTTGGAGAGGTGAAGAGTCTCAGAGCACTAATGAACCTCTCCAGAATACGAAGAAGCTGAACCACACCTTTGAATTACCAGTTAATACTGTGGTAGTGGATCACTTCCTTAAATAACATAGCCTTTCTAAGTCCTGCCTTAAGCACTTAAAGCACACTACTATTTGTCAAGAAATAATTATTTGCTAATTGATTTTGTAAAATTCTCATCTGGTAGGTAATTTGTATGCTGGGAAAAAAAAAAGTAGTTTCTCTCTAACAAGTTCATTAGTGCTACAAAGAAAAGGGGAAAAAGATTGTTTTTCCTTTGTCAAGAAAAAGAGTGAAGATGTCAAAAAGGAGCTGAAAACTTTTAAAGAACGAACTTGTGCACAGGAGGGAATCATGGTACTTTGACGCATCCAGCAGAAATTTTCCATGCCAAAACTACATGCATAAGCACACATTCGTGCAATGTGCAACTCCAGGAAAGGTGCAGGCACATAAAATGTGACTAAAACAGGCTTTGTCTTTATATGATTGATAAAGACTCATTGATTTTACCCTTTTGGACTTTGTCTACTTGTACCTTGGCTGTACTTCTGCTGGCACCCTTCACTGGCCATGCTAAACCCCCTGGACTGAAGCTGAAAAAGGTCATGTGCCAGGGTGACATACACTGCTGGGCTGCAGGACACCTCTGGCTCACCTCAACCTTTGTGTGTTTCTGGAGTCTGGTGCTGCTCTGGAAATGTCCTTTTTTGGGGGTATCTACCACTTTCTTTTGAAACAAATTCTTCCTGCTGAACACCAGTTCAGTGATCTATTTGCTCACATCAGCTGCTCCCTGAGTACTGCTGGGGCAAGGGTAAGGGACATTCACTCTGGTGGGGCTGCAAAAAAATACCCCACTGAACAGAACCGAGGGAAAGAAGTAAAATCTGTAACTGGATTGTGCCCAGGCACTGAATCATTTAGCACAAAAATTGAGAAGAAAAAGATCTGTGAGTTGACTGAAAAGACCCATACCTGCAATGTATTTGGAACTGGCAAACATTTCAGCTGCTCCTCGTAAAATGCTCTTGTCAATGGTTTAAAATCTGTGCATTTGCTTCCTGCATGATGAAACCAGAGACATGCACATGAGAAACACACAGGCATTAAACTGTCTGAGTTAAATCCATCCTTTGTGTAATTCCAGCAACATTTCTCTGTTGGATTTGAATACTCAGCATCTACAGAAGAATCTGGATTGAGTTGAACATGCATGAACCAAGCCAAATTTGTAATTACAAGGCATGTATCTCTTTCCTGCTGATTCTGTATTTGCCATTGTTAACAGCGAGTGATTGCCTCTGTTATTCACACGCCACTCTCAAATCTATGGAGAATCTGGGGAGATGAGGAGCTTGATCTGAGAGAAATCAAAAACATAAGTCTCAAATTGAAGCACTCTGCAAGTAAAGTGAAGGTTTTTAACTATCAAAATGCAGGAAGCTGTGGGTGGCAAATAGTATTTTCCCTCCATTTAATTTGACAGTTTAGAATATCACCCATTGTTTTGTGAAGGAAATTGGTACATTTAGATTAAATCTTGAATTATATACCATGCAATACAGATATGGCTTCTCCTTTCATTATGAACTGCTTCTATGAGGAATAATTCCACTTACTGTTTTTTTTCTCTCTATCTTCACATGATTTCTGTGCTCACACCCTTTCTACAAATTTCATTCTACACATCTCAGTGAAATTTTTTTCTTTGTTTATTTGCTGCATGCTATTTTCACAAACTAATAGTATTTCCCCTTCCAGTTATACTCAGTTTTGCCCCATAAATACGTAATAAGGGCAGTAGTTCCTACTTTCTGGCCTGTTGTGTATTGCAGGCTGCAGGACTCTCCTAAGCTGATTTGTGTTTCATGTAGAGTAGTGGCTTTTATTCAAAAGTAGAATGTTCATATTCAGTCTTTGTTTAAAAGCTGATATTGCCATAAGATGTGCTTTTACCACAAACAGATTTTCCATCGGGTTCCATTGTATCTCCAGCCTTAACTTTCATTTACTTGCTTTACTTTGTCTGCTGAATTGAACAACCCATTAACAAAGCTGTATTCCCTTGTAAGTGCTTACAAACTCTTCAAAATCCTTTTTAACCTTTTTTTTCATTAACTAAATAGACTGAGTTCCTGCAGTGTTACAAACAGATGCTTTCTCTGTTTGTTAATCTTTCTCTGTGCTGCCCTGTTCCCTCTCAGTTACCAATGTCCTTTCCAGAACACAGTATTCCAGTTGTGATTGCATCAATGTTCAGTGCAAAACCAGGACCAGCACCACATCTTTTTAAGAGATCCGGGGCTCCTTTTTTGGCCACAGAACTGAACTGAGAACACATGTTCTTTCCTAGGAGATATGTTCCTGCTTAGATGAGATCTCATGTTCATAAGGGACATTGTTTCTCCAAATTGAGTCCCCAGAGATGCCTGACTTCCTTTGTTTCAAAGACATATGACCACCAGCTGGTCTGATTAAAGTGGTTTTTATTTATGTCCACCTTGCCATGTGGTAAAATTTGGCTAAGTATTGAATGTGTTTTTTAATATTTCCCATTATTTGTGTCTTTCTGTTGGTCTATGCATATGTGGGAGAAAGTGGGCAATTTTTGATGTGCAGTAATATCATACATCACTTCTGACGCATCATGAAGTGCTCTGAATCCCTCTGCATCAGCCATCCATCATCTTAATTACATATTCCTCACCCAGTCTTTGTGTTATCTACAGTTCTCATCAACATCAAGCTTCCTTCCATGTCTCAAGCAAAAAATTTCACTGGCATAGGACTGGATCCCCACTGAACTTTGCTGAAAGCACACAGCTCTGCAGTGACATTCTAGTATGTGAGCACTTGCCAGTTTTTATCCCTTTAATGTGTGTGGTGTTGATTCATGGCATCCTTAATCAATGATTTTTTGCAGTATATGGTACTGACTGCATAAGATGTCTTGTAGAAGCCCAAATATAGTGACGCCATTAGCTCTATCAGGCAATTTGTAATCTCATCAGAGAGAGATATCAAGCTAGTATGATGGATCTATTTGCCAAAAAAACCCACTGAGTGGTGATAATTATACTGCCTCCCTCTTATGCCTTACTAATTGGCTCCTGTGTCAGCCATTCCTTTATTTTGCCTGGGATTGATGGTAGTCAGGCCGAAAATATCGAATTACCTGAGTTTTTTATCATTTATCCTCTCTAAATTTTCATTTTTAATACTGGTGTTACCTTATTTTTTCTCATCTTCTTGAACTTTTCTGATATTACAAGAGTTATTGAAAAGATCAACACTAATGGTCTGGAAGGGCTTACACACAGACTCCTTTTAGACTCTCATATATTCATTTGGTGACTTAGAGCTATAAACATGTCTAAAATCAGTAGCTCTTATTTGACGTCTTCTGATGCACTGTTGGAGTGAAAATTGCTTCATGATTCTCTTATGAAATGATCACACCATCACATCCCTGGCCAAAGATTCATCAGTTATTTATTGAATGCTTCTGCCTTTTCTGGATTATTCTTGGCAATTTTATAATTTCCAGTCCCACTGCTAGTATTCCTTTTGCTCCCTTTATATTCAAAATGTCTTTCTGACTGTTGTTAACCCTATTTACCACAGATTTGCATTCTTTACTTCACTTACTAGTTTTCTCGTGTTAAAAGTCCTAGCTTGTAATCTCTATTCAAGTCTACATAATCAGCAACTTTCTTTCTTTTGGCTTTTTTTTTTGTTTGTTTTTGTTTGTTTTTTTGTTTTTTTTTTTTTTTCCCCAAATTTGACCTTTACTTTTATAACATGCAAGGATTGTTTTGTAGCTGATGTGGTCTTGAACATCAGTGGTTGGTCATCCACTCACACTTGCATCCCCAGTGATTTGGGCTCATGAGGGCTGGCAACTTCCTTAAAAGGTAATCCCAATGAAAAAATTAAATATGTGAAATAAAGTGAAATAAAAATGAAGAAAGTGAAATAAAAGCAAGGGTTCTGCAAACAGTAGAGGCTTCCAAGAGGAGTCACCTGTGAGAGGTGACCTGGCTGTTCATCAGAGACAGTTCAGATAAGAGTACCCTGCCTTAGGGATGAGAAAGCAGTTTAGCTGTGTTGACAAAAGCTGTCCTGATACCTTCACTTCATGGCCAGAGAACTGCCCTGGCTCACTGTAGTTGCTAATGCAGGCTTCCTGTGTGCTTGCAACTATCTGGTTGGGTTTAGGGAGATGTTGTTTGACTTTCACCCAAATACTGCTGCTAAGTGTACTTCCAAAAAAAAAATAAAATCTAAAACCTGGAAATATAAACTCAATGATAATATCATCATGGCAATGCAAAAGTAATGGCATATTAATCTTGCACTGCCAGGTGAGTACATCCAAAGCAAATGTGTTATTTCATCACAGTGGTGAAGCTACCACGATTGAACAGCACTGCTGAGTGTGAGAAAGCTACAGTAGGGACTGGCTTGGTCATTGGTTTGACCTTTAGAAGTGGATCATTTTTTAATGCAATTTTTCTTCTGCTCAATAAAAAAATAATTGCCTGGAAACTTCTGAGAAATGTAGAGCTTCTCTGAACAATTAAGACCATAAAAAAATACTGAACAGGTATTCAAGCAAATGCCGGAAAATCTTGGCAGTAAATTTTGTGACCATGCCACAAACATTCTCATAACTGGAGAAATTTCAGCTGACTACGAATCTCCATCAAGTCTTCCATGAAATAAATAAATGAATTGGACTATGCAGTTGAGATTTTGTTTCTTGAGAACAATGCTCTGTTGGTTCCATTTGAACACAATGAAGTTTGCAAATGATCACAGGTTTGGCAAGTTCTTATACACCCACAAACAGATGTACAATTTAAAAGTTATGAATGGTTTATCTGGTTGCAGACAAATACTGTGGGGATGGGTACCTTAGAAAAAACAGATTTGTGGGTATAGTGGATTTCTTTCCCCCTCCTCAATGCAGTACATTTTTTTGCACTGATTTCTGATTATATTTATTTGATACTTAGATCTGTGTGCACAAATTATGGGTTTTGTGCCAATATATTGGTTGTGAATAACTGCTGACTCTTTAGCATTGAGGGGACAGTCTTCTATTATGAGGAGGCCACAAAATTGTTGGGGGGGCTTGTGCAGAGTGCTGGCAGATGACAGCTTAATCATATCAGTTGCTCCAAACATACATGGGCAACAAATGGGAAGGAAAGGATCGAGTCTGTATGAAGAACAACAGTGCTCTCTCACAACCAAACCTTTCAGCATTCAATGGTTGTGCACCTTGGGTAGCAAGTCTGTGCTTTGCCAGATGCATTTTGCAGAGCAAAGGCTGAAAGCTGCACCAAAGTATTCTCCTGTGACGCTTTGCTTGAAGCTTTGGAAAATCTGATCAGAGTGAACACCTGATCTGCTCTCCTCTCTGCAGACCATCCCTGCAGCTATCAGCAGAGCCCTGGTGCTGTGCATGTGGCATGGCTGGCATTGTGCCACCTTTGGCTTCCAGCCTACAGCTGGTCGCTTCATCCGACTCACTCTGATGCTTCCCAAAATACAGTTCTCGTTCCAGCACTACAGCTCTCCTTCGTATTTCCCTGCTTTGGGTGGAGGTTAGTGTGTTGCTTAAAGAGAGCCAAAAGTATTTGTCTGTTCCTTCTCTCATAGGAGAATGTAGAAAGAAAGACATTTCCACAAAATCTTAAATATAATGATGATTACAGAGTGGGTAACTCCATATTTTCTTACACAATCTCTCAGCAGGCAACAATTAACGGGTGAGAACACAGATAGCCCAGCAGAACCATATCACACCTCAATGGCTTCTATTTGCATAAATAATATCACTGCTAATTTTAATAAAATAACGTATGATCTCTATATTTTTAGATGACATTGAGAGTAGGATCTCCTGAAGGATTCCCAGTTGTAATGGACCTCTGTCTTTGGTGAATTGCTCTGCAGCCACCTGTCTTTTTGATTTGATGACAAGGATTGTCTGGACCAGTGCTTAAAGCAAAAGCCTACCTTGCCTCTGGATAACCAAAGCTAGCAGAGGCAAATCCCACCCTGTACTACCCTGAAATGAAGCAATCTATCACCCCTTCTCCAAGCTTAGATCTGTTTTCAAAAAATGCTGCAACTTTGGCACTTAGGCTTTCCTGTGCTGCATGCCATGACAAGCAGCAAAGCATTCGACACACACAAAATTACAAAACCTTACAGGAGAAAGTTAACTCCCAGCTGTGTCAGTGCTACAGGACAGGAAGCAAAAGTAATTCTGACTGTGCATGGACTATGAATCTGCTGGGAGAGAAGATGGGGCTTTTTGAGTATAATGTCCACATTTTAAGCAGACGGATGATTTTCAGTTCCAGTGCCTCGGATGTAGATGAATTCACTTCTGTACACATATCAGTATGTGGTAATACTCCACAAATGAACACACATAGCAGGCTTTTTCAGAAGCCTTTGCTTCTGAAAGATGTCTTTCTTATATCTGCCTCTCTGATTTACTCCCTGCAGGTAAGAAGTGTGACAGTTCTCTGTGTGTGTGTGATTGGATTCTTCAGTCCTTGGCACAATCCCATCAGCCTCTGATATCTCTTATGTTTCAGGCAAGTCTTTGTTGCTTCAGTTTCAGGCAGAGTCACTCAGCACGATCTTACAGTGTAGCCTGTCTGGATTTCTCTCACTTTTCCTCCTATTCCCCTCTTTAACAGGATTGAAGTCAAGATGTATGTTGAAGGAGAGAATGGTTAATTCTAGTAATTCTGGCTGCCTTTAAGTCATGACAACTTTGCCAATTTCCTCATCTTGTGCACGTGAAAAACCACTTGCATTCAGCATGGAGAATTTGTTTATTTCTGCTTTAGATGTTTAATACATTTGCTTTAAATTACTATCTTCTTGTAAGCTGTTCCATACTGACTTTGGTCTCAGCAGTAGATGTGTTGCCAGAGGCAGCGTTCGGAACTGCATCCTACTAATCTGTCAGGGGTCTTTTGCTGTCCTGAGGGAATGGGAAAGGGAAGAAGGTATAGCAAAACAAATGTCATTACAGTTGCAAGTACTGGGTTTGGTTTGGTCTTGTTGCTTATTTGAGCATCATCGTGTTACTGTCAAAACTCTGCACTGCACTATATGTCCTCAGGACAATTGCTCATGCCCCTCTGACCTTGTTGCAGCATTTCATAAGTCTCTTTGGCTGTGTTTTCTGGAAAAGAAAAGCAACAACTTTCATTATGAGATTCCACCAGGCTTTATTTTTCTGATTTCCAGTCATATGCTGCTGTGATTGTGAGTCAAATGCTTGCAGGGCTTTTGCTGTGAAGCTATGAAAAACATTGCTTTAAATAGCAAAGAATTTATTTGTTTTACATCTTGGGTCTGCAGCTCACAGTCAGGTAGTTGTACAGGAGCCACTTGTGCATCACCAGAAGTCATTCAAGCCAAGGAGAGCTGTTTTTCCCTTCCCTTCCCTGCTGGAGGGCAGGAGGTGTCACACAGATGGGTTGGTGGCTCAGTGTGGTACCTTGGTGCCTGTGGTGTCCCATCACCACGGCATGTGAAGGCACTCCCTGCCTCACTGTGTGAATCACAGGCACTGAGTGGTTTGTGTTGGAAGGGACCTTAGAGATCATCTGGTTCCATCCCTCTGCTTTGGGCAGGGACACCTTCCACTAGACCAGGTTGCTCAGGGCCTGATCCAAACTGGCTTTGAACACTTCCAGGGATGGGAGATCCACAGCTTCTCTGGATAATCTATGCCTCACTGCCCTCAGAGTGAAGAATTTCCTCACAATATCTAATATAAACCTACCCTCTTGCACTTTAAAACCATTAAGCCCTTGTCCTGTCACCCATCTCCCTGGGATGAGTGTTGGGCTCTCCTGGTGCTGCAGCAAAGGTGACACAGGGGCACAGGGGCACATCAGAGTCATGGATGGTGCAGTTGATGATTTAATTCCTGCCCTGTAACCCACACCAGGAATGCTGTGGGACTGCTGCAGGACACTGCTGATCCTCATGGTTTGCTCTAAGGTACAAAACCTCAGATGCTGGTTGGATGTCCCTAAACCAGGTTTATAGAAGTTGGGAAAAGTTTACTGGGGAAGTAGCACGACATGCTTTTCCTGTTCTGACAGTTCTAGAAATCAGCTTTTACAACTCACTGAGGAAAGGATAGATGTGTCATTGGTTTGATCCAATAACTTCTTCATTTCTCTTATGTTTTCATGTTGTTGGTACTTAGACAGGCCCTACTTTTTGGTGAAATATTACAAGTCTGATTAATGCTTGCTGAACTTGCAAGGATGCCTGTTGAAAGTAGTACTGCTGCTAAGCAGAGAGGAAGGAGGGTTGCTTTAGGATTAGAGGGTGTTCTGTTCAACTTTGACTGGTAGGTACAGGCAGAGGTGAGTAAAACTCATGGAAGGGGCACATAGAATTTGAAAATGTAGTTACTGGTATGATGTATAAAACACATAATGAGAAGCTTTTCTGAAAGTATGCTAAGAAGACTGAAATCAGCAATACTGTAAGGTTTGTGAGAGCCTAAGTTTGTGAGATTAACAGCCCCATTTCCTTTCCAAATAGCTTCAGATAAATTCATGTGACTACTGAATAATTATGCACTGCTTATCTGGCTGGACTTCCAGTCCTGGAGATTCGGCATTTCGGGAACGTTTGCTCAGCTATGGAAACCTTTAGTGAGACATTTTAACTGCAGGAGCACAGGCAACATCAGCTGATAAAATCTGACATTACCATGTCTCTAGTACCACATAAATATTTTCTTCCTGGGGCTCCACTTTTTAACACTTTCTCCCTACAAGGAGACTGATCTTGTTCCCACACATGAAACAGGGACAATTAATGAGGTGTTATAGAATGGTAGTTTAGGATTACTGATGCACATGGCCTTACTTCGGTACAGTGAGAAAATGTCATTATGCATTTTTGTAATAATGAAGAACAGCTTTAGTTCCATAATTGCTACAGAATGCATGTGATAAATAATGCTCTGCCCAAAGTTGAGCACACAAAATTTTGTTTTAATTAAGGCGAATATCATGCCCCTGTTTAGTGCAAACATGTTACCATTAATAAATGACTTGAATTTCCTTTCACATTTATGCCTCTTGTAGAACAATGTTATCTTTTAATATGTTGTTATCTTGGAAGCCTTTCCATTCTTAGTATAGTCAGAAATTTGTACAATAAACTGCTGTCTATTGAATCTTTAAGTGTCATGACATTAAAATGCAGGCAAAATTTAGCTGTCATTTTCCTTTTCACTTTTTTCCCCATCAGTTCTGTACCCAGTATCGATACCTGCTCAGAGCTTTGAAGAGCCCATTTCCTTCTGTATATAGTTAAATAGCTCTTGATTCATTAACTAGGGTGTAAACTAGGAGTTGCACATCTGCAAGCCCATAATATCTGGTAAAGAGAAAATATGGATATCTAAATGCTGCTACACCTGAGCTATGTCTTTCTGCTCTCTCTCCCAGGCCACATTCTTTAATTCCTTTTGATTCTTGCTGTCTTCCTCCACCAGCTTTTCTGAGTCTCACTCATTTCTTTCTGAATACCCTTGACACCTTCTCGTTCACCTTTATGTCCCATCTTAAAGCTGCTTGTGGGGAGTGCAGCTCTGCCACTTGCCAGAACACAAATGCCTGCCTGCTTCGTGTAAGGACAGCAACACTGGGCAGGAATTCCAGGCAGAGGAATCATCAACAGGTGAAACTGAAGGTGCAGGACACCTTGAATTGGGAAACCAGCTGTAAAATAGCCATTAAGGTCACTGAGACCCAGGGACACTTGGTCTCACTGGTATGCCAGAGCTTATATATGTCTGTAACTTTAGGTATAGGGTTTATGTCATTGATATAAAGATGTCAGTATTGTTTGCACTGAGATCATACTGATGGTTGTGTTATCCAAAGTATGTTTTATCTATTATTTAAGGTTAATATATGTATTAGGGTAGGAACTGCATGACTCCATATGGATTTTCAGTGTTTCAAAACAGAAGAGAGGAATTTTTTGAAACAGGATGTTGCAGGATGGCTCCAAACATAAAAGTTTCCAAATCCAAGAAAGATATAAGGTGTGTGTTTTTGCTAAATGATGAAATGGGGCAGAGGCACATATCTGGAGCTAAGCAGTGCCTCAATACTGCTACAGAAATAGGTACTGTGGAAAGCAGGGTATTCGAAATTGGGGGTTCAGTGTTTTGGGCTTCCCTTATTAAATGCTGAAACTGCATGGAAAGAAGTGTTCTCCTGGAGGTGCAGGGGGACTGGTAAAGTTTGACATCTCATAAACCTTTAGGCCACTCAGGATCCAAACTCAAAACAAGCTGGGAGACGCTGCTTCATCCAAAGGGAAAACACAACAGATGAGTTGATGGGGTCACAGTGCTCCAGGGAAGAAAATTTCTCCCCAGACCCTGCCAGGCAGCCTGCAGTTGCAGGAGTTGCTGTCTCATAAGAGAGGCAAAATTAATTCCTTCTCTTGCATTAGAGAGAGCTTTCCCCACTCATGCTGTGAAACAAACTGACTGTTAGTGCAATCTGCATCTTCCTTTTTTTGGGTAGCTGCTGCTTCAGACCCAGAATTTTGTAGAGGAACTTAACAAGTCACCAAATGATTGATGCCTCAATCATTTCCTGTGAGGGAGCAGCTTACTGCTTGTACCTCGCCCCTAGGAAAAGAGATTTGTCCAGGGTTTCTGGAGATGTCAACAGCTGACTGCCTGGGTGGTGGTCTGTGCCAAGATGTGGCAGTGGGACACAGTGCTGTGCCAGGGAATACAGACACACACACCAAGGAATGTGGTGATGGGGGAATGTGTTTGCCTCCTTATAGCCCAAGTAAGTGTGTGGACACCAGACATCATGTTTATCTTGCTCTGCTGCTAGTCTGTTGGCTTTTTCCTCTTTGAAGTGCCTTGAAGATTGGTAGTGTGAAAAGAGTGGTGCTGGTGGGAGAGAAGCAACCTCAGCTATAAGTGGTGAAAGAGTTTAATGGTGAGAGTCACGCCCAGTTCTGTGGACTGGTGGGAGATGGTTGCGCCAGAATCTTGCAGAAGCTGGTGAGAGCTGTCATTGTGGCACACCTTCCCAGATGCTTGAGTCTGCAGTGCTGTCACCACTTGTCCCCTACACCCCATAAAAACTGATAAACTGGATCAATACAAGCTTTGGTTTAGCATGGTTTTGGATTCAGCATAGCAGAGGAGAAGTGCTGAAGCCACAGCACAGTTGCTCTTCAGAGCATTTGCAGTATCACAGGCATCTGGCTGTCACATCAGCTGCATCTGTTGAGCTGACGTGAGGACAACGTGAACGCTGAACGTGTGGGAGTGTGCTGGTGGGAGGACAGAGAGCGTGGGGATGCACTGAGGCCACTTTGCAAGATGTGACGTCACCCTGTGCACAGATCTGCAGAAATTAGGAGCTTGAGTTGCTGGCTGTGGCATGGAAAATTATTCACAGACATTAAATTTTTCACTCAGTGTGTGATGTAAGGCAGCCTGTAGTCTTGTTGTAAGGTCTGTGGCCAGTGCACTGTGGAGTCATGAAGATTTCAAAATACCTCTTGACATTAAGCTTTCTGAAATCTTCTTTGCTTTCATGGATTGAAATGGACATAGTCTCACGAGCTTAGTTACACAGCACAAGTGCCGTTTATTTGCTTTTTTTTTTTAGATAATGTTGAGATCCTGTTTCTGGAGTGATGAAAACAATTCCTGGCTTTCCTTTTGCAAACTGAACATAATTTTTCAGAATCTGCTGGATTATTATTAAGCCAATAACTGCATACAAAAATAACTACAAAATTTAATAACAATAGTATATAAATGGTATTGTTTTAGAATATATCCTGAAGCTTTTTGTCAGTGTTTCTAATGTTCTGACTTGGGTGTTTGCTATTTTGCCTTGAAATTAAAGTAAAAGTAAGATATGATGAGAGTAATGATTTTTCATTCCAACTGGAATTAGTCATTGGTCATCAAGACTGATCATATTATCTGTTTCTAAAGAATCAACCTCATTTTACTAATATGTAGCAATAGTTTCCAAGTCTACCAAATGCTTTGACAAATTCTGAAGCTGTGTTTGAATTGGATTCATTTTACCCAACTTCAGACACTCTGGTGGCCAGGTGTCCAGCCTAGCCCAGCTACTCAGGCTGTTCCTGTCACCAGTGGAGAAGGGTGCTTTACCAGAACATGCACACTCTGCTTATCTCAGACCTCTTTTGTATGAGGGCTCAGATCACTGTCAGGGTGCCCATCTCTCCCCACCGATTCAGATCTGGATGAATTTCAGGAGATGTGTAAGTCTGACACCTTAGCTGAATGAGTCCCTGTAGTCCCATGTTGCTGGGACAAGCTCTGTGTCCCAAATTCAGCAGTGCAGTGGTTCCCCTGGGTCAGGACAGCTACTGGAAAGGCTGTTGTGATCCCATGGCATTGGTAAGCTGTTTTCTGTGACATGTGGCTCAGGCACAGAAATGAAACAGAATAAAGGCACTTCAGAACAAATACTCAGAAGGTAGCCCTGAACAGGGGGGCAGAGCAGGCATGGAGGGAGGTAGATTTGCAGAACTGCTGCCAGTCGCCTGGAAGTTAAGCCTCAAGAGTCGTTGTGGATGCCTTGGAAGTGCTCAAGATCAGGTTGGATGGGTCTCTGAGCAATTTGGTTTAGTGGAAGTCCCTGTCCATGGCAAGAGGATTTGTAACTATCTGGTCTTTAAGGTCTCTTCCAACACAAACCATTCTGTAGGTCTCTACTTACCCATTTACTGGGTATGATGTCTGTGGCACTGATTTGGTACTTTTGGTTGTCCCAAACCGTCCTGCCTTTTTGCCTTTATGTCCGGCAGCACCACTGCTACAGAGCTCAAGCCTGGGGTCCCTCCAGTGCCACAGGAGCGGGGCCAACTCGCTCCCCAGAGCTCCCTTTCCCCGGGGAGCTCGAGCACCGGGCAGCACGGCGGCTCCGCAGATACAGCCAGCCTCTCACTGCCGGTCCCGGACACTTGCAGAAGGATGCAAGTCGCGGGAGCAGAGCCCGGGGGCAGTCCGTGGATGGGGATCCCGGGGGTGGCGGAGGCGGCGCGGGGGCTCGGCAGCACCCGCCCCCTCGGTGTCGCCCGGCCCCGCCCGGCTGCTGCCGTCGTGCCCCTCCCGGGGCAGGGGCAGGCGGAACGGGGCGGGGGGGACCGGAGCCGGCGAGGCGTGATCGCCCGAGGCCCCTCCTGCCTGCCGGGGAAGCCTTAAAGCACCCCGGCGAGGCGTGGAGCCCGCACTCGGGAGCCCCGACGCACGGGCAGCCGCGCCGAGCCCAGCCCAGAGCCGCTCCGCTGCAGCCGCCGCCGTGAGTGCCGCGACGGGCCGGGCACGGGACTGGGAATGGGGACGGGAAAGGGGACGGGGATGGGGATGCGGGGCTGTCCGGGCCGCTCAGGGGCTGCGCTGGGGCGGTCGCGCTGCTCCCGCCGTCGGGGCAGGTGCTGACGGCAGCTCTCGTCCATCCCGCCCCGCCGTGCAGATGCAGGGCACCGTGAGGCTGTGGGTGTCGGTGCTGACTTTCGCCCTGTCGCTGCTGGTCTGCCTGGGGACGCTGGCAGAGGCGTACCCCTCCAAACCGGACAGCCCCGGCGAGGACGCCCCCGCAGAGGACATGGCCAGATACTACTCGGCGCTGAGGCACTACATCAACCTCATCACCAGGCAGAGGTAGGCAGAGCGGGACGGCAGACATCCCCCTTTCCCGCTCCCCGGGCTGATTTTTATCTTGGCGATGCTCAGGGGAGGAAGGTGGGTGCCCTATCACACTGGGTGTCTCTCCTTGCTTTCGCCAAGGGCAGGGATGAAGACGTGGGGCACAGATCCCTTTTAGAGAGCAACGCCCGTGGAACCCTGAGTTGCCGATGGGTCCAAAGCTGAATTTCCGCCACCCAAGTTGTCAGAAGGGGCAGGGGTGTCGGTGCTGCCTCTGCTCTCTCAGCCTCTTCCAGCTCTGGCACAGACAGGCTGGCAGGCAGGAGCCCACGGCAGCGTGCACAGGGAGAGCCCCTCAAATGGGCAAGGTAACTAACCTGGCAGCTGGAGAGAGCCAGACAGAGCAGTGGGAGTTCTGTTGCTGCCACCGAGTCCAGTGAAGATTTTGGTGAGAAAAAGTGCCCACTGTGGAGATGTAGTAGTCCAGATATTTTGTGGTTTGTAGGCTACTTCATGCAGCTGTGAGTGCCAAAAAACCCACCAGTCCTAACAAAAGCCTCTCTCAAGATCAAGAACTCAAGCCCAATCTGAAAGAGAAAAGAGTGTGAGCCCATGCCTGCCTGGCTCTAAACTGGCTTTCTGGGTTGACCGTGCTTGTTAAAGTAGAGGCAAAGGCTCAGTTTGAAAAAAAAGGGCAAGTTATTATTAAAAAATCATCTTATTTGTTAAAAAATCATCTGTCCAGTTAGCCTGTGTGATTGATAGAAGTTTCCCCTGAGGTCCCACAATAGTGTGTGACCCAGAAGAGCTTTGACATATTAATCTATTTTTTTAATATCAAAACCAGATGAGAAGTCTAAAATTAGGTTTTCATCTGTCCCTCTAGAAGTCTGAAGAATTAAATTAGAAGGGTGTTTTTCATGTAACTGAGAGCTTTCCCAGCAAGCCCATAACATTTTCTGCCAGTGCCCTAATAGCATAAGATGGATGAAGGGGCTGATAGAAATCCAGTTCTTCAGTCCTGAACTTTGAAAGCAATAATCACAACTGGTTCCTGTGTGAGGCATGCTTCTGTGTGGCAGTCTGTGCTCAAATCACCTTTTGTCTAGATTACTGCTAAAATAGTCCAGTCCTCAAATTCTGCCTCTGCTGCCCTTCTTCTTTTGCATGTGGTGGGATCTCCAGACTGGGGTCTCATCCCTTCTTTTCTTTCTTTCATCTCCCATTTCAAAGGTGGCTCCTGTGCAAAGCCAGGTCATAAATCCCAAATCCAAACCCAACCAATGGATCCCCCCCTTTCTCTATTCAGCCTCCACTTCTGGTGTGTGTCCTGTGTACTGTAATGTTGACTATGTCGCTTTTATCCCAATTTTGATTTGTAAGTACACAACTCAGAGACTGAAATGAGTTTTGTTCTTTTGTGTGGATTTGTGATCTGAAATGAACTGAAATAGTTGTTGTTTCTGATGGATAAAATTTAAATTTTTTTCTGTAGATTTTACTCATGTTTCCTAACCACCCTTGTATTTAAAGGAACAGAGTTGACCTGGAAGTACAAGAAAGTTGGCAGAAAAAAAGCACTACAATGACAACTTTGTGATACACATTTAGAAGTTGACTGCACAGGTTAAAAAAAAGCCAAAAAAGTGTTCTGTTTCCACTACTGTTTCCATTAACAGTCCAGAAATAAAGCAATTGCCACCTCCATTTGGAAAGCTTAACCGAGCTCTTGGAGGTTTCCTGCTTCAGCAGTGACACAGTCACTTGCAAAATGAATAACTTTTGAAGCACTTTGGACAGGTCCAAGGATGATTGGTCTATTTCAGCAGATGTGCTCAAAGTTTTCTCTCTTCTTACAGATTTTTATCTCTGCTTTTTGTGCATGGTACAGCTTGGGAGCCCTGTGACAGGGAGATGAGATCCAGGAGCTCACACTGCTCCTCCTGAGGGTGGGTGAGCAGGCTGAGCTTGGCATCTCACCAGACCTGGTGCACGTAGCTGGTGAGGTGAAGCAGTAAGAACGTGTTGGCAAAGGAGGAGATGAGGAGATTGATGTTTTTTTCTCTTCAGATTCATCTGTCCCGCCTTGTTTGATATTTTTGTGTTTATGAATAGCCCCCCTTCAGCCCCTCCAGCTCATCTCTCTCCCTTCTGCTTCTGGCCTGACTCAAGTATTTGAGTGCCATTCCCCTCTGAGCTACTGAGACCCACAGGGTCTTCACCTGAGCTCAGTGAAGCTTCTTCCCTCCAGATCATCCTTCTCTTCTTGTCTTTAGACCTCAACCATCTGGTAGCTTTGCTCCCTCTCTCCTTTGAAATTCTTCTTCTGATCTATCTCAGCTTTAGCCACCAGTGCCTGTCTGCTTTCATCCCCTTTGAGGTTACCTGAGGCAAACAGGTACTTGTATGGTGCAGGTCATGAGATCTGTTTCAGGCTTCTTGCTCCTGATGAGATCCCTCGTTCCTTATGTGCCAGGTCTTTATATCTTAAAAGAGAGCCCAGCACAGATGGGGATTCCTGCTCTGCAGATGTCTGTGTGTCTTTGGATTAATTCCAGCTTTGTCTCTGGAACTGTCCTGTGGTGCTTGCCTCATACACCTCTAGCACACTGCTCAGGAGGCTTTTTTCAGAGTCCATCTTTACTTGAATCACTTCTCCTCCTCCTGCTGCTTGCTGCTACCTGTACTCCCTCTTGCTAACAAACTATCTGCTTTCCTTGTCACTTGCAGCTTGTTAATGAATCTGTGGCTCTTCTGTGCTGTAAAGCAGTCAGGCCGTTCCTGCTGGAAATGGTTTGAACTATAGACAGGGCAGAGAGTGTATGAAAGTGTGTAGCACTTGGGCAGTGCTGTTGCTCCTGCTTCATGCCAACACCCTTTCATGGGCAAGGGAGCAGATCTCCAGGGCTTTGGGTTTTTGACAGTTTTCTGAATCGGACCCACAGATGCTTCTGAGGTGACTCAGCCAGTGTTGCCAGCTTTGGACATTGACGGGCTTTGAGTGCCGACACCCAGGCTTCCATTGGAAGCTTTGAGATTTTGCTGGAAATGGCAATACATCCTTGTTCATACTACATCTATTTCAGAATAAATATGTTTTCTCCTTAAATCTCCTTGACTTCAGCTGGAGCCGTGGGTTATCAGCATGCCCCATGTCTCAAATGGAGTATAAAAACTGACCAGGTAGTTTCACTTGGCTTGGAATCATATTTCTAAATCTTTTAAAATAGCCATGATTTTTGATAAATGTGTATCTCAGAGCAAGGAGCAAGGCACGAAGCAAATAGAGCAAAGATGTCTCAAGGCATTTGCATCAGGAAAAAGAGACTGACTTTGTCTGTGGCCCCCCATAAGTCGGTAGCATGGATGTTTCCCGGGGCAAAATGACAGGGTAGACAGGAGACTGACAAGGGAAGAATGGATGTTCTTTGGGCAGCCCAGCTGGTTGCAGTCAGTGAACACCTTGTGTGCAGCTTTGCAACTGTGAGGGTGTGCTGGGTCCATCCAGAACAGGTAGTGGCACGGAGTAGCTGAGATGCTGAAGTGTCTCATATGAAATATATCTCCCCAACACAGTCATCCTCATTATTTGAGTGAATCTCTGCACTCCAGGTGGTTGCTACCTATTTCTTATTTGAGCAAAACCTCCTGAGAGATTAGTGGGAGTTTTGTCCAAGTGTGAGCTGCTAGAGCAAGCTGTGATTTGTTAAATTAGTTCCTTTAACAACACAGAAAATTAGCTTCCTCCTCAGTTGAAGTCCAGGTCACATCCATATTAATCAGAGCAGGGAACTAGAAAGAAAGAAATCCCTTTGTGGTGATGGAGTGCAAGGTATTTGATTCAGCATTGTGCCTGATTGCTCTATTGTAATAGCCTTTTACTATGTCTGGCTGGCTCTTTTCAAATACCTGCTTTCAGTCAGCTCAGATTAAGAAATTTAACTTACTGAAACTGATGCTTTGTCTTTCTGGAGCACAGGTGATGCACTAAAATGATTAAAGCAAAAAAAAAAAAATATACAAAAAAATACAAAGAGCTGAATAAAAGGATTGAAAAGTGAGATATGTTTGCACTTTTTAGGAAGTTATGCAATCAACTGGTAAAACAGCTTTTTAAATGTAGTTTGGGAAGGTTTGGATTTGTTTTTTTTTTTTTCCAAATCTAAACCACTGGAATGACTGGGGGGTCACTGGAGAAACATCTTGATAGCAATGCATAAAATCTAAGTCCTTAACTACACCTTTGATTTTTCTGGAATCAGAATTTCACTCAAGCAGCATTCACAAAAGCTGCTAATGTACTTTGTGGTTCAGAATGAAATTGCATACACAAGTTAAACCGTGATTTGAATTCTTTCCAGCCAAGGGAGCGTTTGCTCATAGCTATCACTCTCAGGCTAATGAATCCTTATAGTGGTGAAATGCCTGTCAAGCAGGCTGCTCACTGCTGCTTCTGTTTTCCCAGGAAAAGAGATTGAATTCCTTCCCAAATAATGGAAATTGCAGTACTTTTAACTGTTGAATGATGTACAGTATTTAGGATTAAAAAAAAAGCAAATAGAAAGCCATCTGCTGTGTAAATACAGGACAAAGATAACCCCCTATGTCCCATCTAACTGAAGAAGAACTCTCAATGAGCAAGTTTTCATTCCCATAGCCACATAGTTTAAGATGATTTCCTTGGGATAGCTCAGTATTTGCAGCCTAATGTGCTATGTGTTGGGCAGCCCCAAGTGTACTGTCTATCTTAAAAAGTCTTGCATAATTTCCTGATGAAGGATAGGTATCATCTAAACCAATGAGAAAGTTAATGGGATGGTGGAACTGGGTTTGCAGCCAGGAATGACGTGCTTGGAAGTCACATCACGCACAGCTTCTTCCCTCTTCCTCCATGCTCACCTCAAGGTCCTAGAGTATGCAGGAACAGCCATCAAACTGAGAAATATTCACAGTTTCTCCATATTGTAACATAAAATAATTATGGAAAAAATGTAGAAAAATATGGAAATTAAGTAAGAATGAACATTCGCTCACATGGCTAAGCCAAATTAAAATTCTTGCTGGAAAGTGGTATTTATGTTTGTTCTATTTTTTTTCTGAAAAAAAAAATCACTAATGGTTCTGTGCTCAGTCTTCATTTGTAAAAACTGACATATACAAAAATATAACTTTTAAAAATTTTTCCTCAGATATGGAAAGAGATCAAGCCCAGATACACTGATCTCAGACCTCTTGTTGAGGGAAAGCACAGAAAACATTCCTAGATCCAGGTATGTATGAAGAGCTCATTTGGATTTAACAATTCCATTTGTTATCGATAAATATGTTTCACAGGGAGAAAATGTGCCACCAACAGGTAATTGTGTCCTTAAAACATCTTTAATTCCTTTTTTTAAAGAGATAGCCCCATCTATGAATGCAAGAAGGGCCTTACCAGGTATGATACAGTCCAGACTCCTCATTTCCTGATTTTGGGGGCAGGCCATCCCTGTTATGCAGAGGAAGGGAAGCAATGCCATGATTCTTGCCCCATTCTGGACATTTTCATGTAGAATTGTATGCCGATGTCTGGTGATGATTCCTTACATATCTGAGTACCAAAGACAGCATATTGCTACTCATTTGCTGCTCACACAGGTTTGAATTTTTCCTCTGAAGATGTGTAAGTGGTAAATATGCACATACATTAACTCCTACACAAATGCACAGAGGTGAGTTGTCTTTAAAATACAGTATTTCACATTGGTTTTGCATCTAATATTTTACAAAGGGGAAAAAGGCCTTTATATTTCCACTGGCACTTGGTTTGAAGTAACAGTGGTGTTTCAAACACCACTGGGATTTCAAATGTACATAATGTATTTATCTAGTTAGGTAATGACACTTCAGGCATAATGTAAGATACTGTAGTAGTGACTGCAATTTACACAGCTGAAAAGTGAGTGTGTTGAAAAGGTGAGATGCAGGGGGAGTTTTGGCTCATGAAGAAAAATACTGGTTTTACTCACAATCCAGCATGAATGAGCTCAGTTTATGCCTTTACTGATTGCCTGAAGTTTGCTGACAATACTTCTACTGCAGAAATAAATGTTTTATGCAGTTGTCTTCTCAGGAGTCTGCAAGCAAGAGCTCTGCAAAGGCTCAACTAGACTGGTTGAGTACTTAAACATAATAGCCTGTAGTACTGAATTGAGGGCATGATCATGACACTGAAAGGTGTCCCAAAATTCCTCCTGCCATGCAGGGAGGTTGCCCGTGAGACTCACCGTTCTGCGCGTAGGGAGAGCATTGTCTCATGGTTTGATGACTAACCACAGCTGTGGGGATGCAATTTGCTCTGCAGATGCTTATCTAAAAAACTTCATGGAGTGCAGGGAAATGTATTTGTGCTTGGTAATGATAAGGCAGAGCCCTCACATAATGGGAAATTTCCACTGCCTTGAATCTGAGGCAACACACAGGGTAGTTAGTACTCATACTCTAATATATCTCCCTAATAGTCTAATACTCTCTGTAATTTTCACCTCTTCATCACAGAACTTTATGCCTATTATTATTGTTTCAATAATGCTACTTATAACACACCAGGGAGCAAAAATTCATGAGCAAAATAACCAACTAGTTTGCAGTTAAGATCAAGAATTGATGAGAAGCAGATTTTTATTTCATACCCCCTGTAACAGCCCTTTAAACTGAGTATGGTATTTTTCACTCATTGCTGACAGTTATGGGAGTACTGGGAACAATGATGCCTAGTTTCCTATGGATATGTTTTCTAGGATAAAACCCTGTATGGATTCTCAACCCCACTCCAACTTTTTCCTCCATGTGAGGACACAATTAAATTTCCTTTCTCTCCAGGCCTGTGTTTCATAGCACATTGGGACCTAATATCTCTAAAATCAGTGTACCTCTCCCTGACTTGGTAGAAATTGTCCAAGGGATGTGAAAGCTGGGGGTGGGGGGAAGTTAGGAGAGCCACACAGGGTTGGACAACTGGACACACAGCATGGCTGCCTAAGCCTTCCTCCTGGAGGAGGCCAGGCTGAATGAATGAAAGGCAGACTGCTATTATTCCAAACTTAAATTGTTTTAGAAATAGTTACACACAAAGCCTAGTTATGGAGCAGGCATAATTTGCACCCAGTGAGTCAGTGACAGAGAGAGATACCTCATGAGTTCTCAGGAACTGAACTTTGTAACTAAACACTGAGATAATAATAAATTACTTAATTGTATTCAGCTTGACCAGCCTGGTTTGACATTGCAGTTTTGCTGACTAAAATACGCCCCAAAGGATTTTGTAGTTTGGGTGTATATCTGACCATATGAAGGAAGTTTAGAGACAATGTTTGAGAAACTAATTACAAAATAGGAAGTTAAAGATTAAAAAAAGGAGGTGCCTTGACCTGAGTACAAGTGAGTTCTTATGAAAGAAACATGTGATGTAACATGTTTCCGATTTTCTCCATCTTGTGGAGTGATGAGAAAATGTTTCATAATCAGTAACAGGATATATATCTCCTGATAGTGCCTCTTTAAAAATTAGATATATAATATGAAGTACTTGTCTAGGTTGCTTTCACAGTCATTCAGAGGGATGGGTAATTCCAGAGTGAGCTTTCCTTCCTAAAATGGGCAGGGTCTCAGTTGTCCTGTAAGGTGTCAGTGTCTCTCCAGTGACTGTGGAGGCAGACTAGATATTTAATCAAGATTTGATGTGCAGCTTTTAGGTGGGAAAAATTATGGTAAATGCATTTATCCTGATCTTTTTCTATGTTCTGCTACTTATTACCTTTCCTCCCGTGTAGACAAAGCATCTGTTTGCAAACAGAGGATCTCTGGATAAAGTCCTGCCCTCAGCCTTTCAATAAATTTCAAATGCTTGATATTGGGCAGTAGAATACCACAATAATATTTTAGAATGGTGGCTTTGAACTTGGATTTTGTTTGAAGGTGCTTACAGCATGATGTGATTTTTTTTTTTGGGCTCAGTGAGTTCTCTTTGGGAATTGTTTACTCCTGAGTTAGAGTGAAAAATCTCTAAGAAATCTGTATTTCAACATACAGTTTTCTAGCTTAATTTCACTAAGTGCTATTTGATGGTGTAAAGCAACTTTGTAGTGAATCTCAACCATGTAAAACATGCCACCAGGGTAGCAGGATGTAGGGGCAAGTTCTGGTACCAAAGTACAGATTTTTGGTAATTCGTAATGCACCTGTTTTTGTTGGAGTCACATATAAAATCTTCAACTGAAAATATGCATATATATTCCTCATTGCTGCTATTAATGAAAATTTTAGTCAGTCTTAACATGGAATTTTTTCAGAGGGGGCTTTAATATGTGTTTAATGTGGTTTCTTTATTTGTAATGTGTTGCAGGTTTGAAGACCCTTCAATGTGGTGATGGGATTTTCAGCACACCTTCAAAACTTTTCCTATGTTTTCAGTTCATACTCCATGCCTCTGAAGCAAATCATAGCATCATCCCTAGTGCATGCAGCCATTGTACTGAACTCTGTAGAGTTTCTCCTTCATCGTATTTGTATATACCTTTATTTAAATAAATTATTTGTGCATTCCAAAACATAACATACTAAATGAAAACAAACAACCGTGTCATTGGTATAACAAAGCATTGTTTTAAACTATTAAAACTGAATTATAACTTCTCTGTAGTGTGAAGTAGTGTGGACAGCAATGGTGTCAGAGTTATTACAGTAATTATTGTGCAAAGTAAGATAATTTATTGTTGCCTCAGAAACTCACTTTAAGCTCAAAACTGCTTAAAATAATTTATCACAGACTGCATAACCTAGGAAAATAGTGTTCTGAGAGGCAATTTTTCAGAATGGCCACGCTAAAAACTTTATTAGTACATACATTGATAAATGTAATAAACTTAATGGCATTTTCAAAATACAAAGGAATAAGTCACTGCTTAATTCTGCTAACTCCTCAAAACTGGTTTGATGCTTGGCTGTAAGCCTGAGCTAGTAATTTTAAAAGACACAGATGTAACATCTTTGTTTTGGCAATATGCAAAATAGCAGAAAATAACATCTAAAGTAAGTCATAAACCAAGACAAGGCTGCAATTATTTGTGCCAGAAAAGATACATCTAGCATTGCCTAAGGCCTTGCAAAGGAGCACAGTGATAAATTCCAACCCTTGAGGTACTTGCCCTCCAAGCTTCTCTTGCTGGGAGTTATTAATGGTTTCTGTTTGTACCATAAGAAGGTCCACAGAATAAGGACAAGGCAAATTATCTCCAGGTTTACATTTTCTTATTTTTGGATTTTATAAGTTTACTCACTGGCCTAATGGGGGTCTTAGACACACTTGAAGTTTTTATTCAAAGTAGTATAATATAAGAATGGCAGCATCTTCCCCCTGTTCTTAGGTGGTTCTAGTTCATGGATGTGTATCTTGCTGTATGCTCAGGACCCAGACTGTGCATTACACAAATGCTGGTCTTCATTCCTGGTACACCACTTCTTCTCTTTAGATACTGTGACTAAACAATGCATAATAAAGCACATAAAGATGTTCCAAACTGGAAAAGAATCAGCATGAAGGTTTAATGTATTTAGATCTCCTTCCCACTTTGCAAATGCTTCCACATGGCTGTTGCCCCCAGGAGAGATGTGTCATTGCAACCAAGTTCCAGGTTTCTATAAATGCATTTGCAAAGTGTTACCAGCTTACCAGGACTGACCAGCTTTTGTGGTCACAGTGCCTTCAGTGAAGCACATCATTTTCCTTTTCATAAAACACTTGGGTGTCATTGGAATTGGCAAACTTAGCTTTCAGCAGCAATACAATAACTTACAGGTTGCATAGTGCTACATGAGGAATTGTGATGATTAACAGCAATCCAGAGTCACAGAAATGATTGGGGCCCCTGGGGTGTACTAGTTCGAAAACAAACCAGCAGGAGATTCCAAGTCAGAACTACAATTTAATAGGAAAATTAAAATAAAGAAAGTAGTGCAGAAACACTGACTTAGACTGACAGAGTCAGAATATGACCTGACATCCTGTTGGTCAGGGGGGTGGTAGCAGTCCGATTAAATGGTGGCTACAGTCCTGTTGGAGTGATGGACGTGGTTGTGTCGAAGTGGTGCTCCTGTAGAAAGATCTGCTCTTTCTCCGGAGGTCCAGGGGTGGGTGTTGGGCTCTTGTCCTCTGCAAATCCAGCGGCAGTGCCCCCGTGGTGTTCCAAGCCTCAGCTGATACAGAGGTGGGAATGTCTGGTTCCTTCCCATGGGCTGGGCATCTCTCAATGGGATGATGTAATTCTGTGAGTCATGCTGTGGGACCTTGGCGGCCCATGAGTGGAGATAGCTCCCCAGAGGGAGTTATCAGGGCTGGCTCATGGAGAAGATAAAGAGCACTGCCCCACCTGTTCTAACAGCTTGTGAAGATGGTAGTAGTTTTGGTTCCAGCTTCTCACTGTGACCCAAGACACGGGGTAAACCATGGCCACCCACGGCAGAAGGCAATAATGTTCAGAGGGACTCAGTTGCTGGAGTGAGCAGGTGTCCTTCAGCCTCAGGCCAGGACCTGCTGCGGCAGAGTAGACGTAGAGTACTCTGCTTTGGGTAATTATTCAAATGAAAATTGAAGGTTATTTAGATATAAGATACACAATATCTTTAATTCCTGCTAATTTTTAGTATTTCTCTATATACACTATTTACACCACATAAATTACAGTATCAGTAATGATGACAATTATAAACTAAGCTCATGTTGCTTGTACTATCATCACAAATGTACCGAGTTAAAGCATGCTGAACACTTGTGCTGAGTTGTTCCACTCAATTACCTGAGTTTTCCTGAGCTTTGAGAACACTCATCTGTAGAGGAAAGCTATTACCTCAGAAGCAAGGCAAAGCACTCACACAGTATTTATTTATCCACTCTGTGATATTATTTTCTTTCTAAAATCTTCCTCTGTTTTCTGGGGCAGACACAACCCTGCCACAGAATTCCATGTGCTTTGTGCTTAGCTTCCTTGTGGACCTCATATACCACTCTTGACAGGCCAGGACACTGAAAATATTGTATCAGCTCTCTAAATCAGAGAATAAACTTAAAAAATGAGCTGTGAAATGAAGATAAATACCAGTTTTCCTTGGCATGGCTTCTGCATTTTGACTTCAGGGTTAAGTTTGTCATATTTTTCTCTCTAACCATGAGAAACAGTGCCTTGTTTCTAAAACAAAGGCTGAAATTTGTGTTAGAATCTGTAGAAGTGCCAGGAAAAACAAGAACCATAAAAGCAGGTAATAATATGTTCTCCTTTATTTATTGTGGATTTGAAATCATGAGAAATATACATAAATAGGTGTCAGATATTTAAAAGACTGTCCACCTTTCCCTTTGGCAGTTTCTGTAAAATACATCACAGGTATGCCCAACTTTGATTTAACCAATGAGGAGATCTAGATGATCCCACCTGTCTTCTTTTCCAAGACAGGATAGGCTCTTTATCTGTTTCTCTCTCCATCCCTACAAACCTAGCCCACTGCAATGCTTTCAGCCCAGAAATCCTCTGTGCCCAAAGCCCCTCCATCATGGTACTCCAGCGTGGGCAGTGCTGCCCAAACCCATGGCATTGTGTTGGGGTGAGGTGGGATTTACCTGGCAGATGGCAAATAAATGCCAAGTTTCAGGTGGACCATCAAGTGTTTTCCATAGTGGTTTGTGTCACCTTCTGGTGCTCTGCTGGCCCCTCACCTTGGTGCTTAAGGGTGAGGTGCCCAGGAGCACTCAGGGGTATTTTTAAGCTGAACTGACCTTTGATCTGTGTTTCCCATGGGATTACATGTCTTGCCTGGACACATGACCTTCAGGGTTGCCTGTGTAAATCCAACACTGTGTCTTTTTGCCCATTGCCACCTTTGTGTTATCACCTGATCACCATTAGCCCTTAAAAGCCAACAAACCTTTTTTAAAAATTCAGCAGAATCAATCACAAAATCCTAGAGTATCAGTTTGGAAGGAAACTTCAAGGATCACCTGATCCAACCCTTCCTGGCAAAAGCATGGGACAGACAAGATGGCCCAGCAGCCTGTCCAGCTGAGTCTCATAAAT
Source organism: Rhipidura dahli (assembly GCA_013399225.1). NCBI lineage: Eukaryota > Metazoa > Chordata > Aves > Passeriformes > Rhipiduridae > Rhipidura > Rhipidura dahli. Next base: position 224,657 of record VXAC01001653.1, read on the forward strand.
GTCCAGTGTTGGGGAATCCCCTATTTCCCTGTAGAGATTCTTCTCCTTGTAAAAAACGAGTGGCTGATTGTTATTGTGAAAATTTCTCCTTGTGTCCAATCAGAATCTCCCCAAGAGTAACTTGTACCCTTTACCCCTTGTCTTTTCCTTGCAAGTGCCTGTAAAAAGGGAGTCTTCACCTTCTTAGTAGCAGCACTTACAGTACTGGAACATGGTTATAAGGTCCTCCAAAGCTGCCTTTTCTCAAGGGTGAACCATTCCTTTGGTCTCAGCCTTCCCTCATATGTCAGGCTGTCCAGTCCTTTGATCATCTTTGTGGTCCTTCTCTGGACCTCTCCAACCTGTCCACATCTTTTTTGTACAGCAGGGACCAAAACTGAACACGGTATTCCAGGTGTGACAAGCACTGATTTCAGTAAAGAAAATAAAAAGTTTCCAAGTGGATTTCATGAAGGTAGAAAACTAAATGCAAACTAAATGTAATTTAACACACAGTGATGAGAGAAAAAAAAAAAACCCTCTCGCTTAGTTTTGGTGGTTTTGTTAGTACCCCGAGTAAGAAAGTGCTACTGTGCAAAAATTGCCTAACTAATGCAGTAATTCATATCAGGTCAGTGTATTTTATTTATCTGGCTGTATTGTTATCAGTCATTTATCTGTATTACAGCAGTACCTGGAGACTCCAGATATGGGGCTCATTGTGCTCCAGTCTGCAAGACCATAATAAAAAAAATAAATCTAGACTACAGTGATATTCCATCCACGTGCAAAGAGAGAAAGTGGGTGGAAACTCAGGCTCATAAATAAAATGGTAAGTAAGTTACAGTGGTCCTACTGCACCTGCAGCCTTGTCCTTACAGACTCTTGGATTACTGCAATTAAGAATGTGCTATAAAACAAGTAGTGCAGCATTATCTTGTTTCCAGCTAATATGTGTGTTTGCTAAGCTCCCCCTTATCTAAGTTATTTGCTTTTCTCTAATGATCCAGTCTTTGCCAGGCCCAGAGACCTTCCAAGCTATATTTAGTTACAAGCAGCTCCCACCTGCCTGTAATGAACACCCAGCTCAGAAGACTCCAGGCTTCTTTCCTTACCTCATTTTCCTGTGCATCCAATAGAAGGCCCTGGGCTGTGGGCTGCCAAGGCCCTACAAGTGTGAGTCTCAAGGTGTCTAAGTTCTGTGGAAATGTTTCTGGAGTCATTCCACCTTTGAAGAAGTAGGATTGATGGGAGCAGGAGAGCCACGAGGCGCCCTTGCAGATAAGAGCTGACGGTGACTGATACTGAACACACCTCCAACAGCCTTCCCACAGCAGCTTTCCCAGTAAGCTGTAAATTGCCAGCCTCTCCTGGCAATTGTACCTGGATGTACAAGAGTGTGAAATGCTTTTTGTCAAATAAATTTGTTTGTTTCAATTAAGAATGAGGGTTTAGCCAGCTGTGTGCTAAATAGGTGACTGGCTCTTTAATAGATCTTGCTTACTAGTTTTGCCACAAGTTCTTATGTTCTTTTTTCATGGAATCATGGAATGGTTTGGGTTGGAAGGGACCTTAAAAATTACTTAGTTCCAACCCCCTGCCACAGAATGGGACACCTTCCACTAGACCAGGCTGCTCAGAGCCCCATCCAGCCTGGCCTTGAACACTGCCAGGAATAGGGTATCTGTGGTACCTCTAGACAACCTGTTCCAGAACCTCACCACCCTCACAGTAAAGAATTTCTTTATGTTTTCAAGCTTCTTTGCCTTTGAAAAAGCATAATTTTACTTTCTGTTCTTGATTCACTTTCTTTTATATGGAAGAAAAGGATTGCAATTTAATGTTATTCTGCATTTATGATGCAGACTGCTCTGCAAGGGATTATTTTCTTGACTATAGCCATTCATTCAGTCTGCTGTGTTTCTGATGATTACTCTGGTTCAGCCATCACCCCCACTGAAGTCTGCTGAAAATACTGTCTTTCCACACACCCTTTTACAAATCCTATTCTATCAGTAGTGGCAACCATTTATTTTTTAAACAATTGCTCCAGCACTTGTTCAGTTGCACTATAAGCCTTGAAAGTGGATTCTAATTAAGTCACCTAAATCAGGAAATAAACTTTATCAATTAAATATTAATAGTCCAGAGATTATGAACACATTTTGGTATGGTCAGCTTTTTCTAAGGAGGAAGAGTTAAAGTTAAATAATCAGATCAATCAGAAATGTTGACTTGCTTTTAATGCATTCACATTTGAAATGTTTAAACTTTGACATAATTTGTTTGCTTCAGCAGTTATTTGTTTCCAATCAGCAGTCATAAATGGCAGAAAATTATTGAATTTTGACATGAAGTTTTGTGTTGCTACATCAGGGCCTTAACTTAAATCTTCCTTTAAAAGATGAAATGCATTTAAAACTGCTTAAAACCACATGTTAAATTGGCTGCCTTATCTGTCGTAGCCAGCATTTAATACATTTAATACATGTAATACATTTTACATTTCTCTACAGGCAAACTGATGGTGGTACCCACCACAGGCCCACCACAGCTCACATCACACGTCAGAGTGTCTGTGCTTCAGTGCTCATCGTGACTGTCACAATAGCCTCACAGGATTAAAATATATTTCCTGTACTCTGAGTCAGATCTGGGTATTAATAATAAGCTCCATTTAAGTGGGAAGAAATAATTTTTCATTTCATTTACCAGTGCTGATTTACCATCTTTAAAGAAACCAACAAGCCCAACCCTCCTGAGTATCACCTGCAACAAAAGAGACGTTCAGCCTAATGTTCTGTCAAGGAAATGGGCTGAGACCATCTGCTGCCATACTTAAATTTTTTAAAGCATATTTCTTTCTCCTACTCCAAGCACTTTTTGTCCTTGATATCATTTCATAGAGAACCTACCCCAAACCTCAAAGCTTTGAAAGGGACATTGGCTGTCCCCAGGCTGAGTTGCACAGAGAAATGTCTGCTACCCTACAGCACAACAACCAAATGTGCAAAATTACAAGCTCTTCCTCTTCAAGTGCACCTGAGGGCCTGCAGGTATCTTTCTAGTTTAAAATGTAGTTAAGGTGCCTTAGATTGATGTGTCTAATTTCTTCACCAGCTGGATAGCTATTATCCAAGCAACTCTGGCTTACAGGCATTGACTGCATTTATCCAGCACTCTGCTGTCCCTGTTCATTGTCACATGTCTGCTAACAAAGAAAGCAGTTTTCATATGGGAAAATATCTATTTCTCTTCTGCTTTTTTACCCTTTTTAAAGTTGCTTGGAAGTAAGGGGGGTTGGTTTTGCCAGCTACATAGGTTTCTGTGCTAAAGTCACGTTCTTTTAAACTCGAAGCACATACTGTGCAATAGGGTGCGCTTTTCCCTGGTATTATAAACCCCTATCCAAGTTGTATCTCTCCTTTGAGAGCTCTGCTCAGACATCTCTGTCAGAGTTGCAGTGTTGTGACAATTTCCATTAGGTAATCTAATTAGATAATGTGAAGAAAAGCTAAATCAGATAGAAAACTGCCATTTGGAAATATCAGAAATTAATTAGTTGACATTGAATTAATTGAATTTTTTTTCTAGTAGTTGTAGAAGATTTTAACATAAATCTTGGGTGACTGGAGATCTGTGTGGTATATGAAGCAGCAATTAGGAAGTTGTGTTTTCCACTTTTCACGATGGTGAGAAGTGACTCATAAGGTGAATGCTGAGTTGTGATGGCTGCCAGACAGAGCAGAGAATCAGCTCCCTGTTGGACTTGGATCAGTGTAAGGTGAGCACCTTACTGTCTTAGCAGGATTTTGGCTTAGTCTCCCTGTGGGTGTTGCACATTTCAGGCTGCTGGCACTGCAAAGGTACAGGGATAACTTTGATTAAAGCAGTTTGCCAGCAACTCTTTGGAATTCAGACTGATGACTGCTTTGGGGGCCAGCAAAGGTCCTCTGAGCTTTAATACAACACAGGGCCCATCTCTGCCAGCAGCTGTGCTGGCCATGGAAACCTTGTGAGTAGAATCCCACTGCAGCTTAGAGACAGGTAAAACATTTTTCTAGGAAACCATTATGTCCTGTGATTTTTGGGGAACACGCATTTTTGGCTGTGTAAAATCAAAGGGGGAACATTTCACTGAAAGAGAGTCAGCAAATATCAAAGATGAAATGAGGCTAAATGTGAACTTGGATTTCATCCTCAAGCGGCCGCCAAGTCACTGGCAGGAACAGCAACAGATATCAGCCCCTTCCCTGCCCTTTTCTCCCTCCTTCTTTGTCCTTCCATGAACTTTGGGGCACCAGTGCCCAGGTAACACCTGCATCTATGTTCATGTGGGTTTGTGAGAATCATGGGAACAGAAGAACATCACCAGTCAATTAGTTGTTTCATTTTCCTTTCTCAGAAGGGATGTTTGTAGCTGCATGTGAAGGAAACAGAAACACACCTAGATGCTCAGGCAGGAGAGCCTTGCAAAAAGACCTGGCCTGCTACTTACTAAAATACCTTGGTTTTAATTGTATATAGTGAATGGGAAAGAGGGAAAATGGAGCCAAATCGTGATTTTTGGGTGCTAAGTTGGAAGACAGATGTTTCTCCTCTGCCTTCTCCCTTCCCTGGGTATGGCTTTGCTCAGCTGCAAAGAAAGGACCCCAGACCTTTTACTCTCTCAAATCCATGTTAGCACAAGACAAAACTACACGGCTTTTACCTCACCAGGATGCCTCAGCTGGCCAAGCCCAGACATTCAGCATCCCAACTGGGACTGCTGCTGAATGCCAGTGGTTTGTCAGTAATGGTAATACCAGCTGCTCACACTTTGTTCTCACATCTGGATTTTTTTGAACTATCCTCACCCACAGTGCAGAAGTAAACATCACTGGAAAAGCTGTACTGGAAAGCACCACAGCACCCCAGATAATCAGTATGTGTCCTCTGAAAAGAGCATTTCTTTCTTTTGTGGATCCCATAGGGTTGGGCTGTGTGCTAAGAAGACATCATGCAAAATAATGGGATTTTTTTGCTTTTATCTTTTTTGTTTGTTATGTTACTGTTTGCTGACTAAAATAATTTTGAACAAAAAAAACCAAACGACAACAGAAACAAAAACAAAGGGAATAAAACCCTAGTGAGATCTTCCAGTGACTAAACTAGAGGAAAATATATTGGCACATCTCAAGTTTTTTATGCCTCTTTCTTAATCCATCTGGCATACACTGCTGTTAAAGACATAGAACTAAATTCAGCTGACCATTTGTAAGTGTCATTGTAGCGATTTCTCTCTCTGTCTAGCAGTTTAATCAATAGTGTGTATTCTGTGTATAAAACATCTGTCTTCCTTCCCATCTCTGCTATAATAACTGCTGGTTTAAAAAGTACAGCTCAGGAGAAGAATATAAAGCATATAACTGACCTCTCTCCAGGCTATAGTATTAATGACACTGGGAATATTTTCATGATGAAGAGATACTCCCAGAAAGCCAGGCATAATGGCATATAAAAGCCACTTTATAATAACTTTACATGCCCTCAAACATTCAACGTTCTGCTGGACCAAAAAGGGTATGAAAGTGCACTGCATGGTGTTGGAGATGTCTTTTGCATCTAAAGGTTTCAATAACAGGATACCTGAGATTTGTATTTAAAAAGCTCCCCCGTCATGCAGTGGATTTAGGTTTTCTTGGGAAGAACCTCTTAGGACTCCCAGTCTTAGCAATTATGGACTTGAATTTCACTTACACATTGATGTTTTCTTCTTTTACATTTTTACTGTGGCAGCTGAAGACACTTCTGCTTTGACCAGAGGCTGGCCCTGCTCTGCTCAGTGCCCCAAAACTGCTCCTTGCTCAGTGGAGGCAAGTGCTCCTCTGCCCTGTGGGGCCCTGAGCACGAGTGGCAGTATGAAGGGCACAAGCAGGCAGAGGAGAACGTGTGTGGGGAGGGGTGGGAAATTCTGTTTCACTCCTCAGTCCCTGGTTGGCCTGATTGCCCAGGGGCTGCAGAAGAAGAGGGATTTCAGAGGAGCGTGGTGATGAGTAATGTTCCTCAGGGACTGTCACTGTTCAGCATCTTTGTCAGCAACATGGACAGTGAGTCCGAGAGCACCTTCAGCAAGTTTGCCTATGACACTGAGCTGTGTGGTGCAGTCGACTCTCTGGAGTGAAAGGATGGCATCCAGAGAGACCTTGACAGACTTGAGAGTTGGGCCTGTGCAAAACAAAACTCATGAAATTCAACAAGACCAAGTGCAAGGTGCAGAACCTGCACAAGGTTCTGTAGGCTGGGGAAATCCCAGGCACAGGTACAGACTGGGTGGAGAATGGATGAAGACCAGCTCTGGGGAAAATGACTTGAGGGTCCTGGCAAACAAGAAGCTCAACAGGAGCCAGTGATGTGCACTGGCAGCCCAGAGAGCCAAGTGTGTCCTGTGCTGCATCAAAGGCAGCGTGACCAGCTGGGCACGGGAGGTGATTCTGCCCCTCTGCTCCACTCACATGAAACCCCACGTGGAGTGTTGTCTGGGGGCCCCAGCACCAGAAGGACATGGATCTGCTGGAGTGAGTCCAGAGGAATCCATGGGGATGATCAGTGGGCTGGAGCTATGAAGACAGGCTGAGAGGGGAAGAGAAGGCTCCAGGGAGACCATACAGCACCTTCCAGTGCTGAATAGGGGCTTACGTGAGAGCCAGAGAGGGACTTTTTACAAGGGCATGCAGGGATGGGACAAGGGGGAATAGATTTACACTGAATTTGGGGTTGCATTAGATATAAGGAAGAAATTCTTAACTGTGAGGGTGATAAGGTATGGGAACAGGTTGCCCAGAGAACCTGTTGGTGGTCCATCCATCCCTGGGATTATTAAAGGCCAGGCTGGATGGGTTTTGAAGCTACCTGATCTAATGCAAGGTATCCTGGCTCGTGGCACGGGGGGTTGGAAGTAGATGACCTTTAAAGTCCCTTTCAACCCAAAGCATTCTATGATCCTATTAAGCAAGGAGACAGCGTGACATTTCCTGGAGTGGGAATTGCTTGAAGACAGACCACAGTGCCGCAGCTTGCTTGCCAGGGAACTGTCAGAGCCAGTATGGCTCCCAGCCCAGCAGTGGAATGGTGAAAGGCAGCCTAGCAGGGAGCCAAAAGTAAATTTTACACAGCTTCAGGGTAGATACAATAGATGCAGCCCATCAGTGCCAGTTCAGCTGGCACAGCACCACTGCCCTGGCAGCCCCAGGTGATTCTCAGGGCGAAACACTCCCCCTTTTCTGAGTAGAGTGTGGTATACTTACTGCCACTGAGATAATTAGATCTAATAGTTTCTGTGCTCGCATGAAGTAGGAATCTTGCAAACTCTCCCCCATTATCTCCTGTCTGCCTGTAAAAAACAGCCAGTTCACAAACCTGAGGAGTTTTGGTGGTGCTGTTACTGTAAGTGATGCTAACAGGATCTGGATGTTACACCTCACCGACCAGGGAGTGGATGGCATGTTTTGGCAGATTTACTCACTTGCTCCTTAATGAAGAGAATGTGATCAGACATTTTTTCTGCAGTGTTTAGAGAAAAGCTCGAAGGGAAATACTTGGAGAGTGCAATGACCTATTAAGTTGCCTGATTTGTGGCTGCAGCTGTTTCCTTCCTGCGAGCACCAGCAGGACTGGTGATTCACAGGCAGGAAAAGATCACTCTTGCCTTTGGTTTGCTGCAAGATGCTCTTTTGTACCTTCCTCACCCACCGTGGCATGGGCAGCTTTGGGGCACTCAGCTGGAGCATCTGGGTGCTGCAGGAGAGGCAGGGTCATTGTCAGGCTTTTGAAGAGCTGTTTTGAGACTGCAAAGTACCCATCAGTGCTGAGCAAAAAAAGCAGTGAAATGCTGTGTTCTTACTAATCAGGTGAAGCCTAGAGGCCAGAAACATGACTGTTGAAGGAATATCAAGCAAGTTTCTGTGTTTTTAAATATGAGTTTGGAAATCTACTTGCAGAAAGGCAGGGAGGGCACCAGCCTGTGCATCCTCAGCATCACTGCTTCTGCACAATTCCCACAGAGAAGAAAGCAGGGTGAGGGTGGAAGGCATTGGTGAACCTGAGGCAGAACGTGGCACTGAGTTTTGCAGAGTACCAGTTTCTGATACTTACACACCTCTGGTATGCTTTTTATGCAAAACAATGAACATCATGTACTAAGCATTGTCATCACTGGAAACACTTGTAAATCAGAGTTGTGCACTCCCATACTGAATGGCAGAGGACATAGGTGCCTTACAAGGACATCGATAGGATGGCAATCTTTAGATAATTTCTGGAACAAAACCTAAAAACTGCTGAAGTACTTCAGGCAAATTATAACACCCACCTTACATTTTAATGCCACCTTAAGCTGTATTCTGCATCAGTCAGCTGTGGGAGGACATGACATAAACAGACAATTAATGTTTCTTTTCACTTGCAAGTTAAGATTGAAAAATGTGGTCACTGAGCTGTCTTTTTCTGACATTTTCTTAAAAGCTCTACACTTTGTAGAGAAGTTTCTGTCAGTCCCGGTGCCAGAGCTGTGCCATAAGCAAAGGGGGGACCCCCTCCACAGCACCAGGTGGATCGTCAGCATCTGTGAGCACCACTGACTGCAAAACTGCCTTCTTCTTGTCTGGGGCTGTGTTTTCCCAGGTGTGGTGGGATAAATGTTTCAGAGGGATGGAGAGGGATTCACACTTCCCTGGCTGGAATCCACACTGGGTTCTTTTGGGGCAGCCCTGCACTCAGGTTCACCCAGAGCTGGATGGGGACAGAAGATCTCTTAGCACCAGGAAGCTGTGGTGGTTGGTAGTTGCACCACTTGAACACATCCTTTGGGTCTGTTTAAGCTGTGTTTGTACTTGAAGTCTTCTGCAAGTACAAATAACAATCTGTGATGGAATATGTGAGTGTGCAATGTTTCCTGGAACAAGTCCGACCTTCCCCTCAGCTACCTGGAAACTCTGGGTTGTCTCCTACTCACCACTGTATGCCAAGCACCTAGTAGTGAGTTATACCAGTGATTTTTGTTCTTAGAGCAGAATCCTTTTAAAGAGTTTTGTGTTCCACAGGTGTAATCTGCACTGTCAGCAGTGACTCTGTGGGTACTGACAAGCTGAGCTCAAGATATGCTGTCTTACAGGAGGTGGGTGGTGGGGAAAAAAAGATCTGTCTTTTATAAATATATTTGGATAATTGCATTTACCCAAATCACCTTCATGTCCTTTCCCACTCCCTCCTGAAGACACGAGAGTGTTAACAAAGGAAATCTGCTATTTTATTGTTATTGGGATAACCAGATTCCTGACTTTTCAATCATAATTCAGTTTTTTTTTCTAAATGTCATACATTGAGTGTGATTGACTTTCTGCCAGATTTTTATTAGATAATTGGCACAGCACTTCTCCCATCAGTGAGCCACTGCAGGGAAAATGGTGCAAAGGAAGGGAAAAATAAGAAGATGGAAGAAACAAACAGGAAGAAAAGAAAACTGAAGTATTAAACAGAAAGGCAATTTTTTTTTGGATAAAAGAAGTGTGAATCACAGCCCAGCATTGGCTTTACAGCTCAGTTTCACTCAGTTAAACATACCTCCATGCGTGATTTGGGTCTGATTTAGCTACCCTACTGCAGTCTCCCCTGTAGACAGTCTTTTTTTATCTAAAACACTCTTATTTCCAATCATGAATACCTGACCTAAACCTAAATCAGCATGATTTCAATCAAGTCTGGCCACGAATCACTAATTTCATCTCCTGAAATTTGGGTGTGTGCCGATAGCACAATCAAGAAACGCGGTGTCTGTACCAAACGGGTTCCCCGGTGCTGCTGACAGAACTGGGGCAAGCTGCTTCCCACAGTTTCTGCTATTTGAGCTGACTCTCGTGGCCAGGGAGGGATGCACGATCACACTGCAGCAAGGAAAAGCAGGGTGTAGGCTGCAGCAATGGTCTGCCTGAGGGTTTGTGCCTGTGCAGCCCATGGAAAACACTCAGCAGTCTCTGTGCATGGGTGGGAACGTGCCCAGAGGTGATCACCAGGTACCCACTGGGGTGCTTAGGGCACAGAAATTGCTGCCTGTAAACAAAGTCACTACTTTCTGACTGCAACTGAAGCACTCCGGAAGGATTTGTTCTCGTTAAGCTGTGCAAATTTTCAACAAAATCCCTGCCCACCTTTCCCCCCAAAACCCCAAACAAATAAACAAACACAAAACAAAACAAAAAACCCCAAACCAAACCCAAACAAAACAAAAAAATAACCAACCACCAACCAAAAACCAAAAAAAAAGACAAAAAATATAACCCCAAAAAACCACCCCCTAACAACAACCAAAAAAACCCCCTTCAAAACCAAACCAAACCAAACCAAAAAACACCAAAGCCAACAGAGGGGTTTGCAGGAATCCAGGCTGTTGGAGGTGTAGTAGTCTGAAGACAATTCAATGAATCCAAGTAAATAAGCTTTGTAACTACCCTTAACACTGCTGTAAACAGGTATCAAAACCCCAGAGAGAAGAAGGGATTATATGCATGTATGCATGCATATACATTCCTTCCACTAGAGTGAACAAATACAGGATGAAGCCAAGCCAGAAGGCTGCAAACACAGATGACCACATATTGATCAGAGCACAGAAAGAAGAAAACCTGGCTTATTTGTGCTAATAAAACCATCAGTCATGCTACCAGGAAGAGTGTTCACAAAACCAGAAATTTCATTTTGGAGGAAGCTGTATTTCCTAAAATGTGCTAAGGAAAATAACGAGATTTATGGGCACCACGTAACTTGACCAAATATATAACTGTGTAGCACCCTAAGACATGAGAACTGTGCATCCAGTACTGATTATTTAGCTGTGCTCTGTGTGTGTGTACAGGTACAGGTGTGGAAGCACGTGCTGCATATGCACCTGTGCCCAGGCACACACATACTTGCATGCATGTATGCATGTAAATATTATTTTACTGGCATTTCAGGGACACGCACTTTTGCTTCTGTTTGGTCTTGCAATCTTGTTTCTTCTCTTGCTTGCTTTAGAATAAGCAGCCAACTGCTGCCATTCCCCTCCCCCAGGTGCAAGAGAGGAGGTTTTGTCTGGCAGCAGAAAGCAATGGGAAGAAAATTTAGCGGTTTTGGAGAAAAGCTAGATAAAGCAGCCTGCTTTCAGCAGCTCTGCCCTTCCTTCCTTCCTTCCTTCCTTCCTTCCTTCCTTCCTTCCTTCCTTCCTTCCTTCCTTCCTTCCTTCCTTCCTTCCTTCCTTCCTTCCTTCCTTCCTTCCTTCCTTCCTTCCTTCCTTCCTTCCTCCCTTCCCTCCCTTCCCTCCCTCCCTTAGGTTTATGCTCTTAAATTCCATTTTATATACTTCAGCTTTAAATAATTGCGTATCTGGGTTTTTTGGGGAGGTGTGGGAGGCAAAGAGTATATTCATAATAAATAGGAAAAAGTATTAATCGCATTATTCTAGGAAGTCAGACCATAGATCTTAATATTTTCAAAGATCATTTAATCGTTTTCTTCCCTTCCCCCTGAAAGGAATCAGTTTACCAACCCCTTTGCTGCATGCTAAGGCAGCACAGCTTTTTGTCAGTCTCTTTACGGTTAACCTCTTTGTCATAATATTGATTTTTAACAAAAATATCCCTTCTGCCTTACTTAACTTTGATATGCCACAGAGCCATGCAACTATAGCTATCTTTAGATCACTGTCTAATCCTAGTATTTGAAATTGAGTTACTATGTCTAATAATTTCTTCCCAGAAGTGCCTTACTAAAGCCATGGAAGAGTTCATTAAGAAACCCATCTGACTTCAGATTTGTCTCCTGCAGGCTCCTCTCAACCCCAAAATTACCAACAGCATTTTGAAAGAGATCAGTGATGATGGCCTTCTGCCCATCTCTCTCTGAAGAGCAGGGCAGAGCCTGAGGTGTGGCAGAGCCTGGGCAAGCAGCGGGGCTGTGTGTTGTGTCTGCTGGGAATGAGGGAGCTGCCGCGCTCCAGGAGCAGAGGAGAGGAGCAGGTGGCACTATCAAACCTGTGGTGTTGATGTGATGGCTGTCAGGGACAGTCAGCTCCACTGCACAGACTTTGTCCCCACGTTCCCGGGATCATGCTTGGGTGCAGGCAGTCTTGTCTTGGCTGGGAGGTTCATGTGTCCGTGGCAGCCATGCTCCCCACAATGAACTGAACCCACACACCTTCCAGACAGCTCAGCACAGGCTGCCAGAGCACAGCCCAGGGGCAGGGTGCCTTCTCTGATCTTGGCTGCCACCAGCTGCTGTGGCTTGTCCCCTCTGCTCTCATCTGCCCCTGTGAAGATCACACAGCCCAGCTGTGGCCCTTGGCCTCTGAGAGCCCCGCAGAGCAGTGCAGCAGCACCAGGTGTGCCCTGCAGCCACCCAGCAAGGACTCAGTGCCTGCTCCAAGGATGGAGGTTGCTGTCTCTGCAGCACACTGCACCCTCTGCAAGGGGCAGCTCACCTCCCTGGGCCATGGCCTGCAGGGCAAGGTGTACTAGTGAGGGAAAGACCTGGGGGAGAGACTGAAGCCCTCCAGGAGATGGAGGAGTCTGGAGCAGAAGGAAACTCCCCCTGGGTTCATGGGGCTTGCTGTGAGTAGAGTTGCTGTCTGATGCTTTGTGCCTCTGGGGGGCTCTGGTAAAGGGGGATGACCACAGTGCCCAGGCCCTGTCCTGAAACCACCTCAGACACTATAGATGAGACCTGGGTTGAGCTCAATGCCAGGGCACCAGAGGTACTTCAGGAAAGCCCTCTCCAGCCTCTGTGCCATGGCTTTTCCTGAGCTACTGCATCCTTCCCTGCCTTTCCTTGCCCTCATGCATTCACACATTCTGGACTGCCAGGAGCTGCTAAGGTGGGTTGTGCATAAGCATGAGGGTCACTTTTCTTCCTCTGATGGTGCACTGTAAGAGTTTTGCCCCGTGAGATCCATGCTCATGGCAGGCTGCAGCCCTCCAGGCAGTGTGTGGCCCGGCAGGAGGTATTTCAGTGACACCACGACCCATGTGGCCCTGTGTGCTTGTGTCTCCTTTGTGACCACTGCTTTGTTCATGGCAATCACACCTGGCTCAGGTCCAGCCTTGGACTTTTACCCCAGGGACCTCCTAGCACAACGCTGCACCCATGCCCTGCAGTTTCTGCAGCCCCAGGGTGCTTCTGGTGCACACCTGATGTTCTGCAGCACACGTGGCTGGCACACACACACACCACACGTGTGCACGTGGTCACACTTTGCTCCCAACTACACATGTGAGGGAGCATTTCCTCGTGTGTGCTGTATGCAGAGGAGCAGAAAATGGCACATTGCTCCATCATTCTGGCTTTAGAGAGGCAATTACACTGATTCTTGTGAGTGCCCACTGTGTCATTCCCATGCTAAGCTTTGTTTTGGCGTTCCTCTTCAAGGGACACCTAATTAGGAGTAACAAACTTGTACACCAGACAAAGGTATTGCATCAGATCATCAGTTTGTAAACATTTCTGAATGGAGTATGTAGTACTTTATGAAATGCTGCTAATTAAGTCCAGATAATAATCCCTCCAGCCCTACAGAACAATCAAGCAAAATGTTAATTAAACAATCAGTGTCCTCCATGTAGAAAAAAAGTAGTTCAGGTCACAATAATTAATTATCTTTTGCTCTATTCTCCAAGCAGTTTTTATGACTGTGGTCTGTGAATATTAAAAATAATCTGGTGATGAGAGACCAGATGGCTAAGGAGGTTGAAAATGGCATGTGTTGCTTTTCACTTGAGGATTATGTGTTTCATTCAGATGTTGCTGCTTTTGATGGTTGTTGAATTGTCTAAATGAAATGAGTTGGTGAACCACAAAATTACTCCAGAACATAATTTGCACCAGTAAGGAAGAATTCCTAAGGCTGAGAAGGATTTGAAGAGGTTTATAGCTGGTAATATTTGGCCTTAATTAATGATTCTAGATATCGTCTTATTTAGGGAGTAATATATATATTTATAATGATGTAGAAAATCTATTATATTAGGAATAATTATACTATTTCTAAGAAAATACAGTAATTGGAATATTTATATTATGCCTAATTTTTCTAATGATTTCCAAATTATTCATAATAATTTTAGATTACTCATTTTAGTTATTTCAAATTATTTCTATTATTTTAGGAATTACAACAGTCTTGATTTCCAAGTTGGGCTAATCTGGTGGAAAGGCTTCACTGGTGCCTGTGAATTTTGGATTAAACCTTTAGAAAGTAGTATGATTTACACAGATTACGAATGTTTGTTTGTTTCTTAACCCACAAAACATATCAAATCCCTTGCCTTTTACAGGAATTAGGTATTTGTGGAGGTATTGCTCTGTTTGTGATTTCTTGTCTTCTGAGAGCTTCAGTTTCTAATGGAGAGTCCTCAGTACTGTGTAGGGAAAATATGTTTTAAAAAGTAGGAATAAAAAGTGGAATAAGCCACTCTCATGCAAACAGTGTCAAAGTTGGAATTTGTAAAAGGAGGAACAGGGCAGGGTGGCAATTTTTTGCCCAGGCTGAGCCCCTTCATTATTGAAAAGAATAAGATAACTCCAATTCTATTTTACCTTCTTGGTGCTATCCTAGCTTTGTGAGCGTCCCTACAACTTAGGCATTTTGTGTTTTATTGAAAATTCCAAATTCCAGGAAGGCTCTTTTGTGCTGCAAATTAACTGTAATGACTGTAATGCCCCTTTTTTTTTTTTTTTTTTTTTTTTTTTTGTTAGGCTTAAAGCCTATGCTCTGAATGGGGGTTTAGTCAAAACTCAAGGTTCCTTATTCTGTACTCCCCCTACAGTTACTCCTAATAGGAGAAGAAAGGGAACTAAATTGCCCCAAGGCAATTTCTTGTCCCTTTGCTGAGTGGTTGCACTACTGAGTGGGTCATACTGCATCTGAAGGGACATGGGGGTAAGGCCTTCCACTGTCATTATAGGTTCCCTTTCCAAGGAGCTGTGCAAGGAAAAGCCTTTGAGGAACACCGCTTTTCCTTTTCCTTTCCAACCTGAATTGTTCTGTGATAGCATGACATGTATTTAAATACTGATGATGGCATGTGCATGTTTCGGGGATGCTTGAAAAGAGGCTTGTTGGTCACTGCAGGGGGCCCTGCTGTGCTTGAAGAGCTGCTCCCCTCTCTGGTACGGCAGTGCTGCACGTGGGCTTTGCATATGTGGCCTTCTTGATAGAAGAAGCAGAAATGCATTGGTTGCAGGTCTGAAATGCAGGTTTGAGATCCAAAGTACACTGGAGGTAGGTCCCAGTTCGTTGCTGCTTCCAAGCCAGTACCCTAAAGAAGTTTAGTCTAGAGCTGGCAGCTGAAAACAAAATGCCATTTCTAGACCTGTATGTTTCCTCTGAGAAGCCAGTGGCAAATTCTTCATAGTCAGTGATTTACAAAAATGTCAGAGATTGGTAACAGCTAATGTTTAAATAATTATTCTACTCTTGTGTGTGTAATTCCAACATGTGGTCTGTTAATAACAATAATAACAAAGGAAAGCTAAACAGTAAATCTATTTGTCTGTTTTAGGTAAGTTATGAAAAAAAAAAAAAGAAGATAAACTAAAGAAAGCTGCCTTTGTGAGAATAAACAATAATGAATATTGGAGACTGAAAAAACTGTGTTTTCCTGTTTGTAAGACCACCATGCTCCTATCACTTTTGAAAGCCTTTCAGGTTGAGACTCGCAAGGTGTAATTAAGAACCTAAATGAGTTTCTTCAATAAAGGGCATCATCACTGAAAGTCCTTCTCTATCTTAAAGACCAAGTCCTATTTTGGAGCTGCATGTCTCTTCATTGGTCACATGGTGATCAAAGATCTGATTATCAGGAAAGTGATTCCTGGCCTCTGACTCTGGAAACTTCAATTGCCCCCGCTGTAAATGGGAAATGAGGGTGTTCTTCTCTATATCATGGAGTTTTTCTGAGAGTTGACATTTGTGTGGCATATCTGAGAGCCTCAGGTCATTCTGTATTGATTATATGATTCTCTACTTAAGCCATGACATTATATATAAATTTATAGATGTAGTACTACTTCTTTTCTCCCAGGGCTGATATTTAAAATCATAGAATCCTAGAATGCTTTGGGTTGGAAGGATTCTTAAAGATCTCATCTAGTTCCAACCCCCCCTGCCATGGGCAGGGACACCAGGCACTAGACCAGGTTGCTCAAATTCTGTATATTTAATATAGCAACCCTTCATACAAAAGTAGAACATCAATAAATTCTGTAATTCTGCTTTGACTGTTTTGTTTCTTCTTCCCTTACAGGCACAGAGCCAGCAATGCACAACATGTTTATGATTTTATGAGATGTTTTACCTGGTGCTAGGTCACAGGACCGTCACATTTCCTTCTTGAAAAATATCCAGTCAACACAAATGCTAATTTTCTCAACAGGATTTAAAATGCACGTGTAATTTTTGCAACTTCATGTATTATGTAAAGCCTGTCATTTCTCAAGCTGTGCTACTGATGATGTCTGGTGAACACTGAGCACTTGTTATCTCTTATATGGAGCTCTGCCTAGTCAGCAATGACAGCTGATCAAATGGCTGCTGTAAAAAGCTCACCTTGTCTTGGGTAGATAAGCCTTCAGGACAAACAAAACTTTGGATGCCAATCTGTCAGGGTTATTTCTGCCATCTAGGAGGTGGCCAGTGCTCAAAGGCTGGTCTTCTGCAATCCTTCTTAAAATTCAGGTGGTTTTGGTCACTCCAGAAAAGGGTAACAACCCCATGGGACTTGTATGCACAGCTGTGTACTGGATGAGGGAGCTCCCAGTTCAGTCCAGAAGCTGAATCTGGCTACAAGCATAATCCTGCCAGCAAAGATTTTACAACTAATTCAAATAACCTTAACCAGAAAGAAATTTGGAGGCAACCAGCCTATTCACTGACACCTTCCACAGAGAAAAATACCTCAGAAGAAAGGTATTTCCAGTACTGGCTTAAGCAGCTCCATTTTCAAGAGATAAACCAGAGCTGTATTCCTGTTGTGAGATATATATGCCTTCAGTAACAATCACTAAAGACCAGATTATTTTCTGTTGTTCTCACACTGCCCATAAAGCTGGCTCCATGCCTACCTCTCATGCTCTGGTTGTGAGTACATAAAGCAGAGTATGCCTGGTACTGTCTAACTTGTGGAGAGGTATGGGCATCTCTGTTTCTAAAGATTTCCATAGAATAAATGCATTTTTCCCCTATTTTCTTCTGCTGCACTTCTGATTCTATTGTCAGTAGAGTGTTCTTAGGATTCTTCGGCCTTCCAGGACACAATTTCTTTTGCAATGGCCTTTGTGAAAGGAACATCATAGCTCAGCCAGTTTTAAGGGTTAAATTCTTTTCAAGCCCTGATGAACAGAATTTCTTTCAAGATGTCTTACAATACCCAAATCACTTCAAAGAACTCATCGTGGCACTGCAGAAGTCAGAGGTTATTGGATGTCTTTCAATACATGCTATGGAAATGCTCATCTTTTGATGAAAGCCAGAACTAATTCAATGTCAGGACAGAAACCTAGAGCTATCCTTGACCTTGTAGTGCAGCCTGTGTTCTTCCCACAGCTGTGGGTAACAGTGGGAGATACAAGGTCTCTATGAAAGAGGCCACAGTTATGTTTAGCCTCCTGTGGTCTTTGCTCCTGGCAATTACAGCTGTTAATCTGAGTATGACACCGAATATTTGGATGCCTCTAGGGAATGGCTTTTTCTCTTCTTACAGTGCCACCAGATTTGTGCTAGGGTGTCTGATCACAACCAAGGCCACAGTTGATCCATCTTGTTCCCACTGACACTAGCAAGGACACAGCATGTGTGAGGTTCCCTTCCCAAACCTTCTACCAAGTTTCCCTGCAGGCTCTGCTTCTGCTCCCAGGACCTGGAGCACCTCTGTTGCTCTGCAGGGGCCTCTGGGTCAGGTTTCATGGCTGGCATTGTTGGGGCAATCCTACTCAGGCCTGGAAGGATGGAAATGCACAAAACACCTGAGTCTGAAGGCACTACTGTTTTCTTTTGACATCTTCTTCCCAAGCACCAAGAGAAATTCAGAATCACATGTGTGTGTTGTGGTGAAGAGTCTAGAGGGTAAGCCAAATAAAGAGCGGCTGAGGGAACTCTGGGTGTTTAGCCTGGAGAAAAGGAGGCTCAGGGGTGACCTTATCCTCTCTACAACAGCCTGAAAGGAGGCTGTAGCTGAGGGGGGGATCAGCCTGTTGTCCCAGAATAAGAGGACATGGTCTCCAGCGGTGCCAGGGAAGAGACAGGCTGGACATCAGGAAGAATTTCTTCATGGAAAGGGTTGTTGTTAAACACTGGAATGGACTGCCCAAGGAGGTGCTGGAGTCACCATCCCTGGAAGTGTTCAAGAAATGACTTGGATGTGGCATTTAGTGCCAAGTTGAGTTGAGAAGATCGTGATTGGTCAAAGGTTGGTCTTGATTATCTTGGAGGCCCTTTCCAACCTGACTGATTCTGTGATTCTGTGAAATACTCGAGATATGTCCTCGGTTTCAGTCTATGGTGGCAAACAGAGCAGCACCACAGACAGATATGGAGATTTAAGGCAGACTTCTATCTGATAATCCTCATGGATTTGGCACCCCAAAGAGAAAAAGCAGAAACTATGAATTTTCACCTTAATCTCACTCTCCTCCTACAAGCATCCCCCTTGAGAGAAGTACATTCACTTCCATTCAGAAAGATCCTCCATCATTTCATAGAGCTGGATTTTAATCCCCATTGCCAGAGGCTGGCTGAATTAGTCTTTCTGTCTTACCTGCCCTGAAATCAATCTATCATCTGCTCTATTTAGTCTCAGCAATTTCTCTCAGGTGAGCCTGGTTTGGCAGAAAGGGAACTCTGTACAGGCCTTAGCTACACTAAAACTCAGCTTCTTGCACTCCAGAGAAAAAGAGTGAAGTTTTATGACAGTGGTTATTTTTAATGTCAGAACAGAATGAAGGATAGTAATGCCTAGTGGACTTAGAACCATGAATCTTTTTACTGGCTCAGCTCAGACTGGACATTATCTCTGTTTTCCTGACCATTTAGGGAAATTTTTATCTCTTGGCCTTCAAAATGCCTACTACCATTTACCTATCTAAGCATCTTATCAGAAATAATCTTTATTTCAAAGTGGTCTATCAATTTTCTTTCTTTTGGACTCTGCTCTGACTCTTCTCAGAATTGCACAGGGATAGGACAAAGAGGACAGGGACACATGGTTGCAGCAAGAAATACTTCCTTTGGATAAATGGAAGAAAACATTTTCTCATGAAGATAGCCAAACTTTGGAACAAGCTACCCAAAGAGACTGTGAAATCTCCACTCCTGGACATATTCAGAGTATGACTGGACAAGGTTTTGAGCAGCCTCATCTAAGATGTTCTTGCTTCAAGTGGAGGGTTAATCCAATGACCTATGGAAATCCTTTTCATGAGAAATAATTTGTTTATGACTCACATCCTCCTTTTCCGCTCCTGAGATCACTAGGAGGACATTGGTGCCTCCCTTCCATGAGCCAGTTATGCAGGGCTTTGCTGCACATTGGCCTCTTAGCCAGCACTAAAACAAAGTCCTTTCTCAGGCTGTGAAAATCCAAAGTGAGCACCTGTATTGATGCCTTAAGAGGTCTCCTAGAAACAGAGCCCAGACAGGAGTAAGGGAATAAAGGTGGGTATTTATTTGAAAGGCCTTCAAAGGCACACCCTGGGGAGCCAGAGGCTGCTGCCAAACTGGACCCCAAGATGGACAGCAGGTCACGAGTTCCTTACACCTTTATAGGTTTGGTTCATTTGCATCTCAGGGTTAATTCTCCAATTAAAGCTTCAGTTTAATGCTGTAATTCCTCTCACCTTGCCCCCCTTTCAGAGGCTTTTGGTTTACACTTTTTGGGTCTAGGACAGTCTGGGTGTCCTTAAAGAGCAGGTCTGGAGAAGCTTTTGTATGTCTGCCCACCACGAAAGAGCAGAAATTAACAGGCTACAAGAAACCTCAGAGTTACACACTAAGCAGTACAGGATTTGAAAAGTATAAAAGTTAAAACCTAAGGCATCAATATAGCAACCCACTCCTGATGACCTCAAGTCTCGCTAACTGCTAAATTATCTGGAGGAGGCTGTGAACAGTGTTCTACTAAATCAGTTACATCTTACCTGGTAGCTTATTAATTGGTATTGAAATTATATGGCAATTGCCTAAAAAATTAAGGAAGTCACATTTCTCTAAGGGGATGTACCTTTCCATTTGTGTCCACAAACACCTATAGTGTCAACAGCTGAAAAATGCCACCAGGAAGGACATGAAGGCTCCATTACAGAGAAATAATATCAGTATCTGAACTTAAAAAATGTTGCTGATTCTTCCTCATCCACCTGGAGCGTTTCAAAGTGAGAAATCTTTTCCCTCTTTGTCATTTAATCCCATATTTCAAGAAGTGATAACAAACCAATAGCATTCAGCAGTATTACTGTGTTCTTAAGCAAGTGGAGTATTTACCATTGTGTTAAATCTAAGGCAAAAGTATAAATCTTTTCCGGTTACCCACCACCAAAACACCATGTACTGTAATTGTTCCATTTCTTTCCAAAAACTGGAATCATCACAGCCTTGAAAGCATGTTAGGATTTTTCTTCATGACAGAAATATGATCTGTACTGTCCTCTCTTTAAGTTCTTATTGGTACTATATTGGGAGATGGGATTTGAAACAAAATTAGATTGTGAGATACTGCAAGATTGTACAAAAGCACTTTTCTCAAGAAAAAAAAGATGATTTTAACTTTTCTCTGTGGACAGCTAGAAAACATAACAGCCTAGTTTTGCAGGTTTTATTGTGCTACTCTCATTTTTTCCTGGTGGGTACGTTGGAATAAAAAACCACACCACATTTCCAAATCATTATTGTCAGAGTTGCATATTGCTAGCAATGAAACAGTCAGTGCTAACTCCTCCAGCATCTTCCCAACAATAAATGCCAGTTTGAAATGATTATGTGAGCTAGAGAGGTTGGAATAGGTGCTTTGCTTCAGTTGCCTTTTTCCTGAATGCTGCTTTATGCATGTAGATAAAATGTGCTTAGGCTTTGCCTGGTATGGCACTTTCTCTACAGGGTGAAGCATGATCTTCCATCCCTTGGCAGGGTGTCATATGGCACCAAGCAAGGTAAAATAAGAGCCCTACTTTTTGCTGTACCTTTGGAGGGTCAGAGGGCACTGTCAGAAGGAGTTGTAGGCTTCAAAATTAATTTATTTCAGCTCAACACCCAGGCAGCCTCAGTGCCCTTATATTGTTGAAAATATGAAGACTCAGTCTGGAATTTGGATGGCCACAAGGCAACAGGTAACAAGAGAAATAAGTTTGTCCTGAGTGAATATAACCTACATTTCAATATACAGCATCAAATCTTAAAGTATTCTGCTGAATCAGGCACATGCTATGAGGCAATACTGCACAGAGAAGAAGAGGAAAATCCATTTAGAAAGCACATAATGAGGTAAGATTTCTGGTGGTGTACATTGCTGAGGAACAGAAAATTGCCGAGCCATAAAACATTCATGAGGAACGCGAATGATAAGGTTCTTGTTCAAAACCATAAAATCAGTGTTTCTATTCTGAACTCTATTTTTGGAAGTTGTTCCTTGCTCCTGAAAAATTGCTTTGTGCTGGAAGGTAGAAATAAAGATGGTAATCCTGGAGAAATGTTGTCTTATTCTTCTGGGTTTGGTTCCTATTAGAGAGAAAGGTAGGAATTTGTTAGTAGAAGATCCATCTGGCCAAATAGTAAATGCTCAATTTCTGATTATATTTGTACACTACCCAATCATCTACCAGCAGGAGATTGTGTTTAGGAAGACATATATTTAAGAGTATCACCCATCATGCTACAATGGTCAGTGTCAGTCTCCATCATGGAATCACTGTCCCTGAAGTTGTACAAAAGATGAGTAGTGGCACGTGGCAATGTGGTTTAGTAAGCATGGTGCTGTTTGGGTGGAGGTTGGACTTGATTATCTTGGAGATCTTTTCCAACCTTAATGATTCTATGATTCTTCTCTGTGGTTCCAGCTTTAGAAGCCAGAGGCCATTTGACTCTCAA
This sequence comes from Rhipidura dahli, assembly GCA_013399225.1. Lineage (NCBI taxonomy): Eukaryota > Metazoa > Chordata > Aves > Passeriformes > Rhipiduridae > Rhipidura > Rhipidura dahli. The sequence goes on from VXAC01001653.1 coordinate 246,774, forward strand.
CAGCACCTGGCTTGATCCACCCTGCACCTGGGGTTTGGATATTGACAGCACTTCCTGGCAATCCGTAGTTGGGAGGATGTTGGTGGTGCTCTGTGGAGGATGTTGGGGAAAGCCAGGTGGAAGGAGATGACTCTGCAGTCTGGTGGACAGAGTCTGCAGAGCCTCCATCACTTCTGAAAATGAGGAAAAGCTACTCAAGGTCACTTAGGAACAGGTTTTTCTCCTTAAATCATTTAGGCTTCTTAATATGGGAAATTAAGCTCGAACACCCTCATGATAAGTTCTCCAGATGCCTGTCTGCAACATTATTTTGTGAAGTACCTGTAAAATCAGGCCCCGTGGCAGAACTGAACAAAGCCTAAGCAAGTTTCTGATTTAGGACACAAATGTTGTGACAGGAGCCAGGTGCATCTGCAGCACGTGCTCCTCTCTGAGACAGCACCTCCACTGGCATCAGGAAACATTTGGCCTTACTGAGAAGTGTGTGGCCTGACCCCCAAAATTTCCTTCTACTTTTTGCATTGCAGAAAACTGTGTTGCTAACACAAGGAAGCCTGAGAGCGTGTGTCAGCCCCATCCTGATGGTGAGGAGCTGACAGAGCAGCCATGAGAGACTGAGGTGTCTCAGAGGTGATGCAGCTGAAGATCTGAGGGTAAGTCTGATGCAGATGCCATTTCTGAGCCTGTCCCAGAGGCAGCATTGAAGAAATCTGTGTACATTCTTTACCTTGGCAGGCCACTTCCATTTATTCTCATAAAAGTCTATTGTGCAGATATTAATATCTGCAGGTCTCCTTAATTTCTGCTGTCATGATGCGCTTTTATTACATTAGAGTGACCTGAAACTGTGTCCTAGTCTCATAGATCCCATTTGCACAGCTTGCACTGTGGGCTTAATTTCACAGTTTTTAGCTTCCCACCTTAAAAATATGAACAACTTATGGAGCAAAATTAACAGTTTATTAGAAATATCACTCACTGCAAAAGTCTTAAGGGTAATTCACAGCTCTATAAAAGGTCGTGGTATAAATAATTGCTTGATGAATACGGACCATGTCTGTTTGTCATTAAACACCAGCAGAGAGCTAATGCACTTTAATAGTCCTGCTAACTGCTATCTGACAGGCATGGAAATCACAACCAAATGCAACAGTTATGATGAACAATTGTTTCTTACTCTTTTTTCTTTACACAAAAGGTAAAATAATGACATATGCCGTTGTCTTCACACATCAGCATTGGTCACGACTTTTACTCCTATAAAACACAGTAACTAATGGCTTAAATATTGCAATACTACTGCACTGTTTATCGAGCAAAATATCCCATTAATTCCACTCCTTTACATGGGGAAAGGCTGCACTCACAGTGCTTAACAGTGAAAACTGTTACTCCCCATCTTGTTTGTAGAGAACATGTTCAGGGTCCCTGGTGTAAACTGTATTAACTCAGCCCTTGTGATCTACACACATCTCTGTTTAGGAGTTCTACATTAGGGACTTGAAGATCCAGATTCAAATCTTATTCAAAACGAAGAAGTTTTTAGTAAGGTTTCTCTAATAAATGCAATTACTTCTCAATTTCATTTATTAATTTTAATTTTAATTAAGGTCTTACTGTATTCAGTTGTGACAGAACGTAATTACAGCACACCTAGTCCTGTTAGTGAGGATGAGGCCACAGCCTATTGTGTTTGGGAATGGATGCAGAAAGATAAAGGACACTGATAGAGATGGATTCCCCCTTCAGAAATATCTGGCTCTATTTCAGAAAAATTCTTGCTATACTTGGTTAAAGAGGCCAGAAGATACTCCATTCCTCCTCATTTGCCTCAAAGCATCTGTCCCAAAGGCCAGGGATAATTAATCTAGCTCCTCCCACCTGTCCTTGGAGAGGCTTTTCTGCACACCAGGGACTCTTTTAGGTCTGCTCTAAGCACATCCGTGAACCTCATCATCTTCTACCCTACCTATCCTGGAAGGTCCCTATAAAGTCCCATCCAGTTCTCTCCACAAGACGATCCCTAGTAAATAATTCTGTCATACTTGGTTGAGTTGCTTTATACTAAGAACTTCCCACAGACAAGCTGGGTACTTCAGCTGACCTGAATCACAAAGTAATCTATCTGTGTAAAAAATTATTTAGGCCAAGAGAAATTAGGAGGTGCTGTGGCTCAGCCAACAGGAAATAGGCTTTAGGTTGTGGTCATTTCATCAGCCACAGTTAGCTCCTCAGACTACTTTTGGCACCTAAATGTAATGTTAATGTTGAATCAAACCCCGAGGTATTAAGAGGAAGCATGTATATAAAATCCATGAGAAAAATTAATTTTTTATTCAGGTCAGGATCCAATGTGTGCCTGAAACCACACACTGATTGAGACAAATAGAATTATTTATTAATTGATCTCTGTCCATCCAGGGCAGTAAGTAGTCCAGCACTACCATGCAAGAAAAAGTATGTGGCCTTGTAATTAAATACTGTGTCCTGATGAACATGCCCAGGAGCATGCTGAAATGAAGTAACATTGGCAAACCCTTGGTTTTGGAATTCATTGAACTTTGCAATGTCAGTAGAGTTGGTCAATGAAGTTCCGTAGTTACTGTGAGGCAAATGTCTTAAGTGAATATTTTAAAGTAAATCAATTTAATAAATAAACTCCTGATTAGAAATAAGAACAGTATTGTCAGGGAGTTGATCTTTGTTCTGATGAGATGGGATCACATAACGGATCTGAAATAACCTCAGGTAGAACCTATTTGGTTTTCAGAGGCGAGGCAGCACCTATGGTGTCGTGACAAATAATTACACAGGAGAAGTTATGGCTTGGTTGCAGCATCTGGTTGTCCCAGTTTTTTGTTCAAACAGGATGAGTGGTTTCAGGGAAAGAGACACTTATGCTTTTAATGAAAGGATTTGTTTGGCATTTCTTTTCCCTGGACCTACCTGGGAAGTGACTCTTCCACAGTGAGAAATGAGCAGCTTCCCAAGAGGAGAGGCAGACTATGCTTCTCCAGCAGGTTTTTTTCTCCTGCCATTCCAGTTACCTCCCTATTTCTCCTCAAGAGTGGAAGTTCACCCAGTTGACAGGATATTTAAAAAAATATCCTACCTGCATCTTACCCCTATGCTGTGGTCAGCAGGAGCTTGCAAAAGGGCCATTGGTAAACCCTGCACAAAGAGATTGCTTCCTGCAAACATTTTCATGTTTCTGATTTTAGTTTATTTATTGCTTTTTCCTATAAGCTCCCTGGAGTCTTGGTCAGGCTGGCATTTCTAACCTTGACTATTAAGTCTTAACTGAAAGGTTTACAAAAATCTAGTTGCTTACCTACACAAGCAGTGGAATTACACAGCTGCCAGGGATGGCATATGGGCATTGTGACCACCCAAATATATTCCTTGATAAGAGATCCTTAAAATAGGAAAGTCTCCAGATGCTGTTATCTTTGGTTGCATGTAACAGGGAAAAGAAGAAACACCAGGTTGCACCAAAATCAGTCAAAAATATTAGGCCAAGTAATTGCAGAATTGCCAGTATCAACACAATATAAATACTAGGATAGCCATATCTTAAATTCTGGTATGTTTTTGTCCCCAGATAGGTCTAGAAAGGACTTTTTATACAGAGGCAATTAAAAAAGCATATCTTAAACCAAAACTTGTCAAATGAAGAGCAAGTTTTTAATGTAGTATGGAGCAAAAGCATAGCTACACTATGCTTTTCCTTCCCCACCCCTGGACATGTTCCAGGCCAACTTGGACTTAGAGCCAGGGCTCTAAGCAACCTGGTCTGGTGAAAGACATCCCTGTCCATGGCAGAGGTGTTGGAACAAGATGAACTTCAAGGTCTCTTCCAACCTAAACCTTCCTGTGATTCTGTGATATGGCACAACAGCAAGTGGCAGGGCAGTGGGGAGACATGTAAGGCACACACTATTGCCAGGGCTGGAGGACTGAAATTAGCTGTTCTCAGCTTCCAGATACAATTTTTTTTTTTTTTTAATATACTTGTAGTGATTTGAGCAGAACAATGTATCTTACTTTGAACTTGTGAGGAATTTTTTTTGTAGAAAGGTTGCAAGCTACTTCTTACCTGTCACAAACATTTCTCATTGAAAACTTCCATACCACCAATCAGAAGTCTTAGAAAGCTGAGCTTATGACATTTCCTTAAGAGCAGGAGAATATTCCCTTGCCCCAGGCAGTGTGACCTAGACTGTTTTTATTCTTAATAGATGAGTGTCCAGATCCTCCTTCAAAACCTTTAAGAGCAGCCTACATCCTCATTAAGCAATCTGTTCAAGACTTTTCTTGCCTTACTATTTTTGTTGGTACCCAGTCTAGATTCCTTTTATTCCAACTCTTTATTGCTTGTTTTTCTCAGCATGGGCATGGAGAACAGTTTACATCCATTTTAGATTCCTTTTGTTTCAACTCATCACTGCTTGTCTTTCTCAGGATGGGCATGGAAAAATTTACCTACACTTTGCTTTTGTCTTTTATACAAACTGGTGTCATTTCCCTTTCACCTTTCCTTCTCTGGACTAAACAGTGCCATTTTCTTCAATCTCTTCTCACAGCATAGGTCCTGCTTTCTAGACTTCTTGTAATTCTGTCCATTCTCCTTTGGCCTCTCCCCACTTGGCCAGTGTTTTTCAGAGCTAGTGCTAACAAAAGTCAGACCCTCATTACTACCAAGTACAGACAGAAATTTCTTCCTCTGACTCGGAAACAGAAGCCTAGCTCAGGTACACCAGGTTTGCCTGGTTTGCAACTGTGTGATACTTTTGACTCATGATTAGTTTGTGATTCACTGTAAAGCTTAGTGTTTTTCTGCATTACTGCTGTGTAGCCAGACATTTTCCATCCTGCATTTGGAGAAATAAATGTAGATCTTTGTGTGTCCTTATTGAATTTTTGCCTATTACTTTCAGTCCATTTTCCTAATTTATCAAGAATGTTTTAAATTCTGGTTCTGTCCTCCTTCATGCTTGTAGCCTTTCCAGCACTGGTGTTGCCTGAAAATTTAATAAAGCATACTTGTTAATTCATCATCTAAGTCATTAATGAAAATATTGAATAACACTGCATGGGGGACAGATCCTTGGGGGATCTTTCTTGATACATCTTTCAGTGTTGATTTTGAACTATGGGCAGCTATTACCTAGGTATGGATTCCCCAGCCAGTAATATACCACTGATAACACCTCCAGCTAGTGTACATTTCACTCACTTGTTTATGAGTTTGTTGTACAGGCCAGTGAAGAGAGGGTAGTGACAGTGAAGGTATCAAAGCAATGGCAGGGAGTGCCTCTCTCCAACCCACACGACTTGTTTCCCTGTCATAGGAGGAAATTAACTTTCCTTGATTTATTATTGTCAGAACCATGTTGACTGTCATTTAGACCCTTTTTGTGGTTACAAGTTGCTTGATTAGTCCCTCCAGATTTGGGAGAGGAAATCAAGAGAAGCTGACTAGTCAGTAATATTTTTGGCCCTGTATCTCCTCTTTTCAGCAGTAGGAACAGCATTAACCCTCCTCTGCTGTGAAATCTCTTGTTTTAACTAAGCTCTCTGAAGCTCCCTAACAGCTCTGAGGCTGCTCTGGCTGGCTCCTGAAAGTTTGCATTGCAGGGTGTCTTCCCAGCAGAGGTTGTGGCCACAGCCATTCGGTCCTGCCCCATTCCCACCCCTCTACTGGGCATGGCTGAGCAGGGAGCCAGACCCAGGACTATGATCAGGCTGAAAAGCAGCCTTTTCTTTTATGGGATCACAGCAGCAGGAGTGGCTGGCTCCAAGCTGGGAGAGGGGTTGGCAGGGCACCCTGAACACCTCACCTGGCTCAAGCAAATACCCCTCAACCAAACACGGGACTGGAGCCCAGTACCCTGGGGGGTCTTTCTGAAGGACCAGGGCTGAGAAATGCTAACCTCCATGAACACTCTCCATCTACCCATTCCCTGCTGTAGCCTGATGTTTTATCTTCAGCTGCTGCTGGTAACTACATTAACTATGTGATCCCAAGTGACCCTGAGCAACCACTGAGGATACTTCTCACAATGTAATCAGTACATAATTTTCCTGCCCCATTACAAGTTTAGATGGCTCTTGCTTAAGTCATTTCAATATTATGCAAGTATTAATACACCCTGTTTATCTGTGTCCCTGGGGAGCTGTATCTGGTTTTGATCCTAAGCTCTTATGGCTGTATCCCTGCACAATTATCCTTTCTGTCTGTGCTTAATAGCATGAGGTTTCTGGGAGGTTTCTTCCTTTCTTTGAGGAGGCAGAAGAGCTTGTGGCTGGCCATGCTGGTCTGTGACTGTGTCTCACAGCCTCCTCTGCCAGGATGGAGCTCACACTTCTGTCCTCCATGTACCTTCTTCAAGGAGATGCCAAGTCTTGCAAGCTCATTTTCCTCTAAGGCTTCCAGTAGGATTTTACATACCTGCAATAGGTTTTTAGGCCTGTAAAACCCATTCTCTTTACATTATCAGTTTGTCACTTCCTTTTTGTGGCACTTGTAAACCCCCTCACACTGCATATTGCCCTTTATCTTCCTATTTTCATCCCCCTCTTTCTGCCTTGACCCCCATGCCTGAACACTTAACTGTGTGTTCCTGATGGAGTTTGACAAGGTGCTAAACACAGGGAAGTGCTTTCAAGGGAGAAAAGGAAACTGGCTGAGATACAGCCAGGGAGAGACATTTCTGTCTGTCTGAAATGCAGCCAGAGACTATTTTAGCCCACCACTAGGTAAGTGGATTAGCTTCTAGGAGAGCCAGACGAGGCCAGATGTACCAGAGATCCCCAGATGGAATTCTAGGTCTCATCTGGATGCACTGAGAGTCAGCCATTGCTTATGAATAAAAAGTGAAGGTAAGGCTTGTACTCCTTTTGTTCATTCCACCACATACCACATTATTATATATATACACATAATTGTCTCCAAACCTGATGCTGTTTTTAGTTGGCTTCTTCCTGTTGAAGCCAGGACAACCACGTGCTGATAGCAGAATGCTTTGCTCATGGGTCTAAATGACACATTTGTAGCTTACAATAAAACTACCTGCAGGTTTATTACTGTGCTGTCATGCATTTCTAAAGCTACAGCAGAGTGAACCTGAGCAATGCCCCAGCCACCATTTGCCATATTTACCTGATGATAAATGTCAGGTCTCTGTTGAGCTTCAGCAAGAGAGCACATAATAGCAAGTAAAAGAGCTTGGGTGTAACAACATCAGAACAATCTGACTCCCTGTGACCCATCACATTTTTTATAACAAGCAAAGATTATACATCTACAAGATGACATCTACAACCACTCCTATGAAAAGAGCTAAAGAAGAACATCCTTCTTCCATTCTTGCATACCTGTGATCTTCAGGAGAGTTATCAGGATGGGCCCCATTTGTATTTGCCTTAAATTTGAAGACTTTAAAGTCTCAGCTTAAGTCTGTGTGCCAACAATGCTTCCACAGATGTTCAGAAGGACTTTGGTAATGGTTTCAGAGGGGCTATATTTTCCTTAGTTTTTGTGCCAAAGAATGTTAACCCTTCTGAACAAACAGGATGCTGTAAGGGCTGTCCTTTAAAAACAGCAACAAAACCAAAATGTCTTAGTATCAGGATGCTCACAGTGAAATCACAAAAGTTAACAACACTGTAAATCCTGCCAACACCAACTCAAATGATCTGAATATTGACTGTCTCTTAAGCCTAGTGGTGGAGAGCTGCCCCAAGGTACCAGGTACCACCAAACTGAGAAAAAATTAAAGAGATCATTTTGCAGGACAGCTGTTATTAAAAGAAACAGTGCAAACTTTTCCAGTTTCTTAGCTTTTAAGAAATGACCCCCTAACTTTGTGTGTGTGTGTATTTATTGGTGCTGTTTGCATGCTTATCACACGTGCACAAATGCTGCATCCTGGATCCATTATTGCAAAGTTTTTCAGAGTCTCAAAGAGTTGTCGGTCTCCAATATGCAAAGTAGTTCAGTAGTATGATGTCAGTAATGAAGCATTAAATCAAGCATTCAAGATTTATATTGCTAAAGCACCCTCTAGTGGGGCAGGGACAGAACAGTTGTTTTCAGCGGAGATGGGATAATTGCTGCAGTGTTGGAGAATTGACAAGTAAAAGGCTGAGCACTGGTGGCATAGGCAAACACATCGAATCTTTAGTTTGCAGAATCACAGAATCATTGGGGTTGGAAAAGACTTCCAAGATCATCGAGTCCAGTCTGGCTGATCACCACCATGTCAACTAGACCAAGGCACTGAATGCCACATCCAGTCAGTTCTTGAATACCTCCAGGGATGGAGACTCCCCCACCTCCCTGGGAAGTCTGTTCCAAAGCTTAACAACTCCTTCTGTGAAGAAATTCCTGATGTGCAACCTGCCTCTCCCCTGGTGCAGCTTGTGCCTATGTCCTCCTGCCCTGACACTGTTTAGCCAATGCTCCTGCTGTCCATGCAACAGGTAGAAGTCACAATAATATCTGAAAGGTGGCGATGAGATTTTATTGCATATAATCGCAGAATAATGGAATCATTCTATTCAGAGACATTTGGAGGTCATCTCGTCTGAACCCCTGCTCAAAGGAAGTTTATAAGGATCAGATGGTTTGTGACCACTTCCAGCTGAGTTTGGAATATCTCCAGAACAGATGTTGAACAATTGCTCTTCCCAACATATTCCAGTATTTGACCATCATCATGGTGACAAAAAATTTCCTTGTATCTAAACAGAATTTCCCTTGTTGCAATTTCTCTTTATTGCCTCTCAGCCTACAGCTGTGCACCTCCAAGCATTCCCCATAATTCCTCAGGGTCTTCATAGTGCCGTGATCTTGAAATATTGGAAAAAATATTAACAGTCACTGAAAGACAGGAAACTTTTAGGTCAAGGCCTGTCTGAAAGTGAGTTGAGGCTTGTAGTAAATAAATTACTCCTTGTTGACTTGTTCAGGGAAAGGACATTTTTAGGTGATTTGTAAAGAAACACAATAGCTTCAAAGATCACTCATTTTGTTTCTCTTTTTAAAGGAAGGAACTGTGAAGTCCTGACTGAGGGTAACCACTTGGCTGGAGGTCGGCAGGAGTAGGGACCCCAGAGTGTTCACACAGCTTTGTGGGACACAAATACCCATCATCAGTACAATCCCTGATGTCTTTAAGTAATTAACCTTGTTCTGAGAGGAAGGAGATGGGTATAAAGCAGAAAGCAGCTGAGCCACGAGAGCTCAGCCTGGGGAACCAGAAGGTCACCAAAGAGGGTGGTGAGTCCCCAGCTGATGGTGATCCCTGCTGGTTGCCTGGCCCTATGTGTTACCTGGCTGCAGCAAACTGGTGAAGAGGAGGCAGGATGATCTGACCCCTGTATGTGGGGATGCACAGCATGGTCTTGGCTATATTTTTGGTGAGAAGGTTGACCAGCCATGTCATGGCACAACTTTAAGGTCACAGCTTTGTTTATTTCTAGGAAATCAGAAGCATTGAGATCTGCTGTTTTCTTTTACTTCTCTAAGACCAGGCTTTGAAGCTGCTGATATGTGGATAGGTGTGGATCCCAGGTGAGCACCTTCTCCAGACCTGCCTGGGGCTGTGGTCCATTCTGTGGATGCAGCATCCACCCTGCCCCTCTGCAGCTTCACTGTCACACTGTGCATGCCAGCTGCCTCCCCTGCACTGCCCACAGCCTGCCAGTCTTGGGCAGGATGTTTAGAGAAAAGATTAGGCAAAGAGTAATCATAGTTCTTTCAGACTGGGTGGATAAAATTAGACCTGTATAATTAGTGGTTAGGTGGCTAAAGGAAAGGAGTTCTGTTTGTGAGCGGTCAGCACCTGCCAACGTTCAAACTCATGGCCTCAGTACTTGTGTGTTTTTGCCTTTAGGCACCTCAGCATGAAAACACTCACCCAGGCCAGACACAGGGACTGAGCCTCCCCTGGACCTGGAAAGCCTCCTGTGTTTTCCATTTTCACCTGCCACCACTCACCCTACCAAGCCGTGCATTTCTGTGACCTTGCTTGGCAGGAAAACCAGAGTCTCTGCAGGTGGCCAGCTGCCAGGGACATTCATTTTTTCCAGTTAGTGGAAAACAGAGGGTGTTAGCTCTATCCATGATTTAAAAACAGCACCAGAGCAGAAACCCATGGAGGACATCCAATATCTTGGTCAACGTGCCCCTTTTGGAGGCCAGCAGTGCTCTCCTCTGTGCAACAGAAGACACACCTTTCCCCAGACCTTTTGCAGGAATTCTAGCAATGATGGTTTGAAAAAGGTGGGTGGGGGACCATGGAGCCCCTGAAGTGTGACTGCCTTTGGCCCTCTCCAAGCAGAAGTAGGGATGCACTGAGCACCTTGTGCAGCTGAAATATTCAACATGGTGCACTGACTGCCCCAAGGAACTGCCCTGGGTTCTCCAGTAGCCTAAAGATCCATGTTCCTGTGCTATCAGATTATGGTTAAGATGATCTGGGAAAGCACATGGAATCATGATAGACCTCAAGGCACTCAGGAGACTCCCTTCTTCTTCCCTGATGGATTTCAGGACTCCTTCCCTGCCTTTTCCCCTGACTCTAGCTCTCCCGTTTGGCACCTTTCTTTTACACAATTTGGCTTTTCAGATGTTCCCTTTCAAAGCAGCAGTTTGGAACTGGAATTAAAGAGGGTGGCAAAAAGCCTTAATCAGAGACCTGGCTTTATAAATAAGACACGTACTTATTTTCTTTCACTGTTTAATAATATATTTCTTTTCTGCAGCTGCAGTGCTGAGGAGGCAGAGCAGCAGCAGGTAGGACTGTTGTTAATTCTACATATCACTATAACTTACTAACCTTGAAATGTGTAGAAATGAAATTGCACCTTACTTTAGCATTTATAGCAACATTTGATCAAGCGTGGTTTAAGCCTATATACAATTTCTGACACTAGAGGGAGTACATAATTTATTTTATGAAAATAAAAAAAACAAGCCTTGGTTTTTTTAATAGAAAATATATCAATGGGGGAAAAGCAAAAATATTCAAAGAGAACTTTATTCTCTCACTTCATGCTGTACTGAAAAGAAAAAGAACCTGAGAAGCTGCCTTATCTAGGTGGGTTATGCAACTGTGTCTGTGAAAGCCAGTGTGGGGCAGATAACCAGCCAGCCTGTGCTCAATTTGTGTGTTTGTGTCTATCGAGTCTGAACACATGGGCTGAGTAACTAACCCACAGGATAACACACACAGACATCTCTGCCCACAGGTTTCTATCTCTGGTGCTGCTGTATTCCCACTGCTCCCCACAGGCACACAGAGCCTCAACAGCTATGATCTCTGCAATGTGTTTATCCTCTCAACACGCCTGGGAGGTAGGGAAGAAGTGCTATCCTCTTTTATGGCTAGAAAGTCAGGTGCAGAGAGGGTGAAAGATGCACCCACAGCCTGGTGGGAGGCTGTGGCAGAAATTAGGACCACGGCCTGTCTGTGCACCCTCGCTCAGGTTCCCAATTCATCTCTGGGTACAGCAGGTTGTTAAGTTACAAGGTGCCTTTGCCTGGCTGTTTTTTCCTGACCATGGCTCCAAAGGTTGCCCAGTGAATTCTGTGTTGTGTATTTTGTGTAATTGGATAGACATGTCCCTGTGACCCTCTCTCCAGTGCTGGTTGGCAGGAGGTGAGTCAGGCTCAGGCTGACACGGAGCTGTGCCCTTTGCAGGGTGCTGTGGGGAGAAAGCAGCTCCCTCACTCCTGTGGGGGTGAGAGGCCATGCAGCACAGCCCCCACTGCTGCTCTGACAGTGGCTCTCACACAGGCTGAAGCAGATTATCCTGTTCTCGTACTAAAAGAGTCACAAAATTGAGAGGAATATACAAATGCAGTAATTCAGGACAACCTGGATGGCTTTGCAGCCCAAGCATCTTGATTATCATGTGAGATCAGTCCCAGGATGTGGCAGTGTCTATATCCATTACAATGTCAATATCTGATACAGAGATCTCCTAAAAGTCTCTTTATCACGGGAAGGATTTCTTTTAAGTGTTAGAAACAAGGTCAGATCTGAAAATGCTATCACCTCGTTATCACTGCACGTGCCAAGAACTTCTGAGAGTCCCTTCTGAAGTCTTCCACCGAGGCCTTCTTCAGCCCATGTGGCACTGCACTTGTTTCAGCAACAAGTAACTTCAGCATTAACTTCAGCATTAACTTCAGTAACTTCAACTCATCCCATTAGGGCTCAATATGCAGCAAAATTGCACTGCTTTTAATGGAAGTTCTAATACCTTTAGCAAAGGGTTTGGTTTGTTATGCAGGGGTTTGCAGACAGATATTCAAGTGTAAAATACTGTAATGTTTGTAGGTGGCTCTTATCTCCCACCAATTACAGACACCACACACGAAAGCCATGGCAATGAAATGTGGTCTGTCATGCTTTGGCCCACCCACAAGCACACATGTCCAGGCTAGGAGAGCTCAGTGAATAAAAGCACCAAAATAGATCTTCTTCCCCTCTTGCTGTTTCTCCTTCAGAGCAGTCAGTGCTTCCATCCTTGCTAATGTTTGGTTGCTCAGGCTCCAGGGCTTCCTGAGAAACAAATCTCAGCAGCATTCCACTCCTGGGAAGAACCCTATTTATGCTTAAGACTTAAGGAGCTGAGTCTCACTCCCACAAATGTTTTCTAGAACCCGGGTAATGATTTGTTACTGAGAAAATACCCCTTGGGATCCTGAAGAATCCATATAATGCAGTGCAGCTGCATTTGAAGATTTCTTTTGTTTTCACACACAAAACTTACAGAGAGCTTTGAATGCCTAAGAAAGGCAAGAGCTATGCAGGGGGCACCTATCGTTAAGCATCAGGACCTTCCTGTCTGTTTCACTCAGATATGAAATATTTCTCTCACTTTCAACTGCTACCCATTGAAAATAAAGGTTTTTACTCCCTCCTGTGTACATATTCAGAAAGACTGACAAAAAAATCCTAAGTAGGTGATCAAACACAGTATTCAGTGTCTACCCAAACACCAGAGCACACAAAGTCTATAATCTCCTCACGTCAAAATTTTATGTGGAATAGAAACCACTGCAACCCAGGGCCATGAAGGAATTGAGGCACTTAACTCCTCGTTGAATTCAGCTTTTTCTGCATCTAAACACCCAAGTCTTCAGCCCCTCATCTGTAAAATGGGGTGTTTCAGCCTGGAGAAAGGAAGGCTCCGGGGAGACCTTATAGCACCTTCCAGTACCTAAAGGGGCCCATGAGAAAGCTGTAGAGAGACTTTTTACAAGGGCCTGTAGTGAAAGGACAAGGGGGAATGGCTTTAAACTGAGAGTGGGTATTAGGAGATTAGATCAGGAGATTAAGAGATTAGATATTAAGAAGAAATTGTCTAGTGTGAGGGTGGTGAGGCACTGGAACAGGTCACCCAGAGAAGCTGTGGATGTCCCTTCCCTCAAAGTGTCCAAGGCCAGGTTGGATGGGGCTCTGAGCAACCTGGTCTGTGGAAGGTGTCCTGCCCTTGGCCAGGGGTTTGAAACAAAGTGACCTTTAAGGTCCCTTCTGAACCAAACCATTCTATGATTAAAACAGAGGAAATACCTCTACGTGTTGTGAGAATAGACTTATCAAAAGACTGTGAGACACTTGGGTCAAACAGTGTAGAAAGGGTCACAGAAACAAAGCCCAATTCTTATTAAAAAGAGTGGCAGTGGATGGAGGAAGGAATAAAGAACTGCACAGAGGAATAGAAGGCCTACACTAGTTTTAGAAAAAAGATCGAGCAAATAAAAGCGTGGGAAGAGCCAAAGCCTCAGGGACAAAGTGGTCAGGTTTTTTTGTGAAACTGCTTGTACAGAATATCATAATGAAAAATACAGCAGCACTGCCAAGGGACATGGCTGCTCAGGAAGCAGAAGCTGAGCATCCTGCCAGTGAGGAAATAGCACCAGTGTCCCGTGTTCATTATCCAAAGGCAGATATGTTCAGTTTTTATGTGAGTTTAGTACCGTGTAAGCTGAATTTTGCATGGTTTGATGCATTTTCATATTATACTAGAAATATGTACAAGTTTGGTGTTCTGAGGCTGTGGTGCACCTTTGCTGTGCCCATGAAGGCACATTCATAGCTTCTGGCTGGAGATCCCACATAAGACCACTGCATCTTCCAGCTTCCCCTTGTTGCAGCAGCTTCTCCCAGCGAAGGAGCCCGCCTCTCACTGGTATATCTTGCACTGACATCTTCCCCTAAATTGTGTTTGGCTATATGCAGATTCATGTGTCCATGGATGTTGTATCTGTGTGTCTATCTCTCATGGTTCCCAGTTTCGTTAATCTCTTCTAAATTCTTATTATTTTCTGAGCTTAATTCTGCTGATGAAATTGGAATTTTTATTGGATCGTACTGCATTACATGTGTGCACTGACTTTTAAAAAAAATCTATTAATTCAAATGGGGGGATTTCAGAATGTTCTAGTCTGTACCACAGCTCAGACAAAGCTGCCAGCCCTGCCAGCAGCTTTCAGTGTTAAAAGCTGAGTAAATGGAAGTTTAACTTTTACATTTTCCCCTAGGTACTTGATGGGGAAAGGATATCAATGACCCAAAGATATTCAACAGAGACTGATTCCAGACAGTTGTGGCTCTTCTCACCATGAGAAGTGTAAACATTGAGTGTTTTTCAGACTTGTTGCTGAATTTAGTGCTCACAGGGGGGTTGAACAGTTAGAGCAGTATTGAGTCAGACCCACTGTGGGGAGTAGGTAACACCAACTCCTTTCCTGGCTCACTGCTACAGCACTGCTTCTTGGCTAAGGGGCAGCATGCCTGCTATCCTGGTTGGCACCCCTTCAGTAGAAGAGTACACATAAATTTTTAGTGCTTGGAGCACTTAGCATTTAGATTGAAATAGGAGAAAGCAATTTACCTTTGCCTGCTAGTGCCACATGGTAAAATTACACTGACCTTGACAGCATCTTTTGTTTGCCTGGAGCACTCTGAATTCAGGGGGATGTTGGATGCATGATGAACACAAATTAATCGCCATCGTGGTTAAAATGCAACACCTGAATGAAAGCTAAGGGAACATGTTTACCTCTAACTGGATTCCTCAAATCAGACTCACAAATCAAGCTCTCGAGTATCTGAGAAAACCCTGGCTTGCAGATAAGATCATTTCAGATGAAAAAAATCCTCCTTCTGGTCATGGGCTGGTCTTCATACAGCATCCAGAAGGACTTTTTTGCTCCAGAGGCAGAACAGCACAGATCTTTTCCTGATATAAATGCAAAATAAGCTAACATATCCAGTGATGTATGGAAATCTGTGTTGTAGAAAGCCAGTTTCCAGATAAGAATTTCATTTCCTGTAGTCAGGAAATATTCAATAAGAAGTGGGGGTGAAAGAAATTGAAAGAATTAAAATAATTGCATTAAGCTACTTTCTTCCTCTCCAGATACCCCATTATCTAATCTTTTGCATTTCTAATAAGCAGTGATCAGGCACCTAGTTTGTCCATGGCTGATGTTCTATGGAAGAATTTCAACTAAAAACCAATAAAGTAAACCTTCTACCACAAATTCTTTCAAAATGTGATTCAATATGTGTGGCTGTAAAAGTCATTTGGTCTCTACAGAAAGGGGTGATGAAAATGTGTGTATCACACCTGAATTAACCCCCTTAAGAGGTGGACTTTTCCAGGCAAAAATCAACCCACCCAAGTTCTTAGCCAAAGATTTTTCCTGAAAGCTGATATTTCTAAGTTGCCCTTCTGTTATAAGGAACAGAACAAAACAAAAAAAGCCTGAAGTACCCAGGAGCCTCACCAAGGAAGAAAAGCACAAGGAGAGGTTGTCACCAATAGAACGACGGATGGCAGGAACACTCCTGGTTTCTGTCTTGGTTTGGCAGAACAGGGGTAAAATCCTGAAGCATGAAGGAGCTTCACCAAGGGAAAAAGCAAGAGCAACTCTTGGAAGATCACAGAATCACTGAAGCTGGAAAAGAATTTTGGGATCATCAAGTCCAGCCATCAACCTAGAACCACCACCATGCTCATCATGAAGTTCTGTTTGCAGGTGCAATATCCACACGTTCTTTGAACACTTCCAGGGACGGTGACTCCATCACTTCCCTGGATAGCCTGTTCTAATGATTTACAAACCTTTCCACAATTTTTTTCCTAATATCCAATCTAAACCTCCCCTGGCACAGCCTGAGGCAATTTCCTCTCATCCTGTCACTTGTTACCTGGAGAAGAGGCTGACCCCCACATGGCTACAGCCTCCTTTCAGCTCATTGGAGAGAGCAACAAGGTGTCCCTTGAGCCTTCTCCAGACACTCCCCACAGGACCTGTGCTCCAGCCCCTTCCCCAGCTCCAGTGCCTTCTCTGGACACGCTCCAGCACCTCAATGTCTTTCTTGAACTGAGGGGCCCAAAACTGGACACAGGATGTGAGGTGTGGCCTCACCAGTGCCCAGCACAGGGGGACAATCCCTGCCCTGGTCCTGCTGGCCACACTACCCTTGAATCAAGCCAGGCTGCCACTGGCCCTCTTGGCTACATGGACACTGCTGGCCTTGTTCATCTGCTGTCAAAGAGCACCAGGTCCTTTTCCTCCAGGCAGCTCTCCAGCCACTCTGCCCCCAGCCTGTAGCACTGCTTGGGGCTGTTGTGACTCAAGTGCAGGACTTGGCACATTGAGATACTGCTGTGTTTTTGCTATTCAGGGGAAGAGAAGAATGCTCACACTTTTCTCTCTGAAAGAACGATTTTCTTCTTTCCAGTCATTTAGAACTATGAATGCACTCCTAAGGAGAGGAAATGAAAGAAACATTAAATCTAAAGAGTGATTTAAGAAAAACATAACTTTCAGAAGGACAATTTTGGCATTACTAAGTTTATAACATGCTTTTAAATGGAAGAATGGTTAATGAGAAGTTCTCCCTTCTCACTTTCTGAAGAGATGTAAAGGAGGTGTACCGTGAAAAGAAAAACCTCAGGAAGTTAGAATCAGATCAACATACAACCTGTTAAACTTGCATGAGCTTAAAGTTGTAGGTTTTCCCCATCATTTGAAGGAAAGGAGCAATTTTTAACTGAAATTCTAAACAGAAATTGTATCTGGTATGTTGTTTAATTTTATTTTATATGAGAAACCTCAACTTTTCAACCAAGTAAAAAATAAAAAGAAATTACTGTTTTGTGGGTTTGTGCTCTAAGAGTTTAATGAAATATTTCACATTTCCATTGTGAGCCTATATTCCCTCACAATATAAATGTAACTTTTTAGTTTAAAAAAAAATACTGTTAAAATACAGACCCTTTAACATCACCACCATTTCCAGCAGCATCCATTGCTCTCTCCTTGGCTAAGGAAATCCCCATCTAGGAGGCTGTCTTCAACCTCAAGAGCAAGAACTCTTCTGCCCCTTCTGCCAGGCTGCTAGGAAGAAGAAAGATGAACAGCCACCTCTGATCCATGGGACACGAAGGGATAGGAGGCTGCTATGGGTTCACAGAAGTCAGTCCTGCTGTCACAAAGTCTCTTACTCAGCCCACTTGATTACTAATATGAAAAGAGGAAGCTGCAACTGAAGAGAGTTCAAGAATACTTAGCTCAGGGGCCAGCTGCCACAGTGGTTATTATTTAGCCTTTTGCAGGATGATTGCAGCTGATCACCTGCCCACAAACATGAGGGAACATAAATCTGGAATTTGTGAATTCATCTGTTGTGTTTTGACAGGAGAGAGGCCTTTGGCAGACAGTTACTGGAAATAAACTCTCTATCCAGGGCTCAGAGCCATGTTGCAAGTGCTGGAGAGTATTTATGCCCTCTCATCCACTCTTTTCAGAGAGGCTGCAGTTCAACCAGCTGCAGGGCTCTGAATCAGAAGCATTGCTCAGCAAGAGGGAAAAGTCCATCCACCTGACAGACAGAACTGCCAAATATTTTTTTGCTCTGAGAAGTTTTGGGCATAGGCTCTTTTCAGGTACTTTAGGAGGCTGTAGGAACAAAACCTCAGTAATTGATGTTAGATCAATTCTAATCCTTGATGCCATCAGTTTTGTTTCCTTCATGAGAAGATTCCATCCTTTTGCAGAAAGAAAAACCAACATAAAAACCAAAGTACTTTTCAGTTTAATTAAATCTGTGATTACTGAGCTACATCCTTAGTACCGCAGAGCACTACCACTGATGAGGGAACACCAAAAGCTTGCCAAGCTTAGGTCAATTAGATAAGTACCCCAAGCACAGCTGCTAATCTGAATCACTTCATAACTAGTTTTAACCACTGGAGACTGAAGATGAAGCTTAGTATTTCATACAAACAGGCATTCCCATGTGATTTACCATTTCAGTATCTGTTTCCATTAAAATATGAATAATACCTTAAAAAAAGAAGACAGAGAAATGTTTTGCTCAATTTAAGTTTTAAATAAACTCTCTGTAGGGTGTGGAGCTCTGATGGCCTCAGGAGTTGTTACAGTAAGATGTAAGACAATGCCAATAAAGAACTTCAAGTATTCAAACTATACTCTCTATAAGCCCAAAGAGAAACAGAGTGGGAAGGTGGAGTGGATTCAAAAGGCTAAGACTGGGACTGGCCTAGCTGACCTTAAAATAAGATATCTAAAGAAAATTTCTAACGGTGCAGTTTGAGTAGTTGGTCTGGGCCCCATAAAGGGGCTTAAGCCTGTATGCAAACATTATCTGCTGCTGTTTTAAATCATCTGATGGGATGAGCACCCTGTGGATTGGTGTGTGACTAGTGGGCTGGCTTTCAAGGCTTAATGCTTGCCAGCAGCCTCTGGGTGAGGCCAGTTCAGCTTGCTGTAAGGAAAGGTTTCTCATATTTGACAACAGTATGTTATTCCTGGGTTTTATTGTGTGTTTGTCCTCCAGGCTCAGCAGCCCCTGAGTGGACTCGTGTCCCTGGGTGAGAAGGACCACTCTGCACTCCTAGGCATGTTAACTGCTGGCAGAAGAGAGGGACCCCCAAGCCATCACCCACCTGGAGGGTTCATGCCAGCAGATCACAGCATGAGGCAGGGGGCTGGGGAAGGGGCTGGCTGGGGAAGTGCATAGGCAGAGTTCTCCAGGCAGGCTGTGACATTTCAGCAACTCGACAGAGCAGCTGCCCCCTTCTTTTTGCTGTTTGCCCAACAGAGCCACATCTCTCTCTCCCTTGGCTTTACACCCAGAGCCACCCTTTCTGTGTGGCAGTGGGCCAGACAGGCAGGGATGGAGGTGCAGCTGTGTGAACATGTGTGTGTGGTGCAGGTTACAGCCCTGCTCACACAGGAACACCCAGCCTAGGGTGGGACAAGACACCCTGACTGTGTGTGCAGCTGACAGCACAAAAGCACACAAATTACCACACCCACTCAAGCCAAAACCGGAGCCAGCTCAGGATTGTCTTTCTGTAGAATGCCTAGTGAAGAGTAAGAGCAGGATGAACATAAATGGCATTTCCTCCAGATACCCAAAATGTACTTCCACAATTTCAAGCTATTTTCTGTCAGGATCTTGTGGGATAGATGTATTTTTTGTATTCACTAACTCCCAAAGGCTTTCCCATCTGTGAGTGTCTCCAGTGTTCTCTGAACTTGTAATGGCTCCTTGCAGCTCTGTATTAACACCACAGCCCCCACCCCCTGTACTGGAGAGGACACACAGTGACTGGTTTCTGAGCATCCTCACCACACTCTTCATACTGTAGACTGCTTTCACTGAATTGTGCCTCTTCCAGGCTGGGACCTTCTGTGCTGGTAAAGTCACTGCCTATCCTGAAGCTTTCTGTAACTAATCAGATATTGAAACTGATTGTACTTTTTACTTTCCCCTGGACCTTCTTTGGTTTTGCTGTACCAGTTATGAGATGAGAAGACCCAAACACCACAGACTAATCATAACATGGGTGAGTCACGAGTTTGCACACTGGCATAATGTTCTTCCTTCTTTTGTTCTTTATTCCTATCCTACTATGCCCTAATACTGTATTTGAGGTTGGGTTTCTTGACCACTACTGAGTGCTGAACTGGCATATTCATGGATCTGCAAAATAGGTCCCAAGGTCTTGCTCCTGACTGCTGGTGGTCATCTCACAGCATGCCATTCTGGCTGTGAAACTGGAATTGCTTTTTCTCCCCTATGTATTCCTTTATATTTATCTACTCTGCATCACATTTACCATGTTATTGTCTTGTCACTAACTCTTATTAAAGTATTACTAAAGCCTTAAAGTCAGCTCTTTTCCTTAACAATATAAATATTTTGCTATTGTCAACAAACTTTCCCCCCTTTCCCCTGCCCTTCCCAGGTTTCTTGTGAATACCGTGACACCAAGGATTGCACTACACACAGCACTGCAAAATTACTCTGATCCCCTCCCCTGCTTACTATCTTTTAAATATCTTTTTATTATGCAATGACTTTCTTTCTCATGATAGGGAAGTCCTTGGACTTCCTTAAAAGCC
Source organism: Rhipidura dahli (assembly GCA_013399225.1). Classification (NCBI taxonomy): domain Eukaryota; kingdom Metazoa; phylum Chordata; class Aves; order Passeriformes; family Rhipiduridae; genus Rhipidura; species Rhipidura dahli. The sequence goes on from VXAC01001653.1 coordinate 267,241, forward strand.
TGTAGTGGGGAATCAAGGAACAAGTTTACTGAAAGCATTTAGACATCCAAGCAGACTGTATCAACTGCATCACTCTTATCTGTATGTACATTGATCTCGTCAAACAACTCCAATCTGTAAAAATGGAAAAGGTCATGCTGCCTCTTTCCAAGTAAATCAAATTTATTGAAGTGTCAATGAATTTTGTTCTTCATTACATTTTCTACTAATTTGTTTAGTGCAGATTTCAGACTTCCAGGTCTGTTCTTTCTCACATCTCCCCTGGAACCTTTGCTAAAAAACATTGACCAGGCTTTTGATATTTGATAACAACTTTTTGTATATCAAGGGAGTTTTAAGCATAATCTGCTACTGGTCATTTAGTTATTTCATCCCTGAGGTCCGTTGAAACTCCTGGGTGATATCATCTGGGTTTTGGCCACCTGTTGCTCTTCATTTTGTTTCAGTGTTCCCAGACCTGGTTCCTGGGCACAGCTATGTCAGACACACTTGCTAATGGAGTTACACCATTCCAAAAAGGTTTCTGATGTGAGAGTCTACTCTTCTACAGTGAATAAGGTGATGCAAAGGATTCATTTAGTTTCTCTAATGACTTTATTTTCTCTGAGTGCTTCCTTCAAACTCTGGTAATCAATGGGCTCCACTGATTTTCTGGCAAGCTTCCTGATCCTGATGTTCAGGAAAAAGAGATTTATTGCTAGTTTTGATTCCTTTTTCTAGAAATTCATCAAATCCCTTTTTGGCTGTCAAATTTTCATTGTACATGTAATCTTCCAGAGTGTCTGTTACTTTCTAATTTATTCATTTGGATCCAACTTTAGCTGTTTGAAGGATTTGCAGTTATTCTTCTAATAACCTCCCTTATCTCACCATTTTCAAAGCTACCATGTACTGCCCATTTTCAAGCCTACTTGATGAATAATGTGCACTGGCCTTGTGCTTTCAGCACAGCATCCTTTAGCAGACTTCATGTCTTCAGGAAATAATTAATTTTCTTTGTTGTCCCATTTTGTTTCTTTTAAACAAAATTCCTCATTTACATAAGATTCTCCTCCAAGCCAATTCCATAACTGCCTGTTTTCTGATCAATATCCTTAAGCAGTTCCTCCGTGCAATAGTTATTGACTGTTTCATATCACATTCTTGCACAATATCTGGACTATTTGCATGCAAGTTATTGAAGTCTGGTGTTTGTTACTGCCCTTTCTGCCTCTCTGGTATCTTGGAATTCCCCCGTATTCTGCAGCTGGTGTCAACACCCTGGTCACAGAGGCAATATCATACACAGTGTTCTTCCCCTCCTATAGTAACACTGTATTAGGTCTGTAATTTCAATCCCCACAGATTTTATGTTTCATACTGATGTGGTATTTTGTTAATTTTGTTGATTTTAGCATGGCCTGCTCCATATGCTGAATATTTGGTATTATGGTATCCCACTTACCATTCTCTTTCCATCGCATTTCTGATGCCTGTTATGTTGATGCCTTCACTTAGACTACACATGCCTGTTCATTAACCACAATTCTTAACCAGGCATTAAATGTTCTGTCTTTCTGCCTCTCTTTCCCTGGCAGCACGTGGCTACCAGGAGCATTTCAGAGACAGAAATCCTGACTGTCAGCACCTCAGAGCTAGAGCTTCACCTCTAGCACCTCGCATCACCTCTCTCCCACCCTCCCTTCTCCTTGCCTTTCCTTTCCTACAGTACTGCTGTCCACATGGACCACAACCATGGGATGCTCTGCCACATTCTTAGGAGCTGATCAAGGCTCCTCCTCAAGTCCTCTCCTTTTCCACTGGATGCTGTGTCCGCACAGATGCTGTGGTTCCCTAAACAAGTTTTCTTGTCTGGATGATCCCATTGACCCTCCCTGGCTTTGTCCAAGCACTGTGTCCTGTGACCCCAGCGTGCAGGTGCTGTTTGCACAGCACTCCAACAGCTGCAGAAATCCCAGGTCAGAAACTTAGCTGCCCCTGGGGCACTTTCAGGAGCCTGCAGGTACTTCAGTATGGATCTGTCAGTGGAGCACCTCACTAACAACACAGCTCTGACCCGAGGGGCTATTCAGGTGTAGAAAATGAAGCAGCTGCACAGGGATTTGCAGGATTTGGGTCTGGATATGTGAATTTAAGGCAAGGCTTTGCCTTTCTCTCTTCTGTTAATTAAGCAGAACAGCTCCAGCAGCTCAAATAAACATGTGGGCTTTTAATAAAATGCACAATTACAGAGCTGATTGTTGGGATGCTAGCAAATACCATGTAAATCTTTTCAAACATTCCTCTGACTCAGTATTTTTTCCCTCATTCAGTTTACCCTGGCAGAGGGATGGGATGTCTAGGCAGGCTGATCATAACAGAAACATTACAAAGAGCAACCGAATGCTTTGTGTACATTTTGTGTATGCAAACTCTGTGTAGAAGTGGGAGAGAGACATAAGGAAGCAGTAGTCAGTTTTATGAGCACCTTTGCTCTATCTTACATGGGGCTGCTCCTACTGGCAAGATGTGAAATCAGTTTTAAACACAAGCTACCAAGCGAGCTGTTGATCCTGAAATCTGTCGTAATTTGTGTTTGTTTAATTAGCTCAGTGTTTGTGCTGTGCTGCGTACGCTGCTGACCACGCCACGTAATCTCCTCCGTAGGTGTGCCACAGCACTTCTGAGTCCTGTGATGGGATTGTGCAGAAAGCATTGACCTTCTTTGTCTGACCCTTTTATCTGCGCTCCCCACAGGCTTTCATTCATCTCCACTGCCAGATCAATTAAAGAAGGAGGAAAAAAAGCATTTCCATTGGCTAGTCCACCAGCACATGTGTCTGACGTGAGAATAAGTGCTTACAAATGCACAAGAGCTCAAATGCCCTGAGTTACGTTTTAAAGACAGTGTTCAGGGCTTAGCAGCCTGATTCCCACTGACATTAATGGAAGGCATGAGGCTAAATCATAGTGTGTTGCTTTCAGATCTGACCCCAGAAGACATTTCCTGATGGGAAGGGGTATACACTGAGAAATAAAAGTTTACAAAACCGGAGAGCTGAAATAATTGGATAAAAACTAGGAGACATAGGTGTGAAACTGAATGAATTATGATTCTGATAAGCTTGCGTGTAAGCAATAAATCCCTAAGACGAGCGGAGAAAAAGAGAGAGTTTAATCACGGTGGCAACATTTATGTATTTTTACTCAGTGGAAAATATATAGGCTTGACCTCATTTTTATTTACCAGATCTGAAGATGCTGATGTCCTCTGACAGCGAACACTGAGTGACAGCCCGCGAAGCCTACAAACTGCAGGGCACACAACCTCCCAGCAGGTGGCTTGGGCAGAGCAAACCTGGCTTGGGCTTTGGAGAAAAAGAACTTAAAATAGCTACAAAAGAGTATCAGACAGTTCATTCATGGCTTATCGATGCCACGGTCTGAGGCATAAGACGAAAGATCTTTCCCAGCCCCGAGTCCTGCATCAATATTCCATGATGGTTCAGTTTAACGTATTAGGACTTTTTGTCTTTTATGATTTTGAGTCAGCAGTGTGATGCCAATCTACATAGCTGGGCATCTAGTCTGCAAGGTTTGGAAGATGAATTTGGCCTCCACTGGGGGATTGGTGAGTGGGAATGGATCCCACGGAGAGAACAGGCAGCAGAGGCTGGATTTTTGTGGCATGCAGCTCAGCAAAATGAAAGGCATTAGCACGCACCCACTGCAGGAGATCTCATGAGCTGACACGAAGACAGTTCTTTGAGGCTGACAGTAACGTTTTCAAATTGCTGTTGGAAATTATTAGCTCAAGTTTCTCAAGTTCCTTAAGTTCTGCTCCTGTGTTGATTGGCAAGTTTTTAAGATAGAAGGCCTTAGGTTTAGGGAGGCAGCCTGATGGAAGAGTGAGACAGTCAAAGCAGGCAGGAGACAGTTTTTTCAAAACAAACAAACACAAAATCCTTTCTTCCCTCTGTTCTTCCCACACAATTTTCTGAAATACTATATTGTTTTGATAATTTGTAATTTACAGCAAACCGCAAGAAACATTGCCAGCATAAAGTAAGCAAAATCCTAGGATTCAAAATATGAGCAAGTCACCATAAAAGTGATGGAGCCAAGAGGAAAAATTGTATTTTGGAAAAGGAACAAAAGAATAATGAAGACCAGACCTAGACTGCAAACATTTGTGACAGTGGCTTACAAAGAAAAAGTATCATCAACTGCATAAGTCAGGAAGCCAACAAGAAGTATCTAGAGAAGGATGTACAGAAGATTCCTCGAAATGGTAGAGCTTCTCTCTTCCAGCCAGAATAAGAAAGAGACAATTTCCAGCAATCCTGAAATCCTGAAACACCCCAGCAACCCTGGGAAAGAGCAGCGCCTTGCATTGAGCTCTGCAACAGAGGGAAAGCTGCATGCCACAGAGTGGGCAAAATGCCTGCTAGATCATGAAACAAATAGTTGTTGCAGAGTTGAATGGTATGAGCAGGGAAATGAAGCTGTTTGATGAGCTTCCTCTTCAGCAAGGGCTCGTGCCACTCTGTGCTTCCCTGGCTGTGTGCTTAGGTGGGGACACGCACAGGGGTTGTCCATGGTTTCACCTGGCACAATCGCTGAGCTTCAAGGACAGTGTTGCTCACACTTGAAGAAAGATGTCTCTCATCAGCTGTGGGAATGTTTAGTAGAATATAAAAATATCCATTTAAGCTGCAGCCACACAGGCTTGATCATCATAATTATGGGTGATGGAATGCCTCTGGATCCTGCTCTATGTTTAGTCGTCAGAATCAGGGCATTAATGTTTTAGACAAAGATAGGATCTGATTTCTCTTCCCAGAGTGGCTCATCATTCCTCTTAACTGAGCAACAATAACATTCATATTCATATACCACATTTCTTCTCCAAAACACTGCCCTTGGTCTTGCTTATTTCTGTGTGAAAACTGCTTGCAGTCTCCTAACAGCACCCCAAAATTTCCTACCCTAATTGCAAGTGTGCTCTGGAAAGAAGCACTGCCACAGCAAATGTAAACAGGGCCAAGGCAGAAAAGCAAAAGCACATACCTAATCAAAAGGGAGAACTTTCTGGTCATAAGCTGTTTGTGGAGGCTCTGCCAAATCCAAGAGCAGTGTCTGATTTGACCTCTTATGTTAATAGCCTTAGCATTTCCAGCCTTTTTCTGACACTTGTCTCTCGTACATCTGCTGTAAGTGGTTATCTATTTAAATGAGCATTTTTTATTTGGAGTGGATTTGGTTTTGTCCTTATATTAAAAAAGTAGCTCTTTCAAAACAACCAGGAAAAAACTCAGGAAAAATCTCTGTGTGGCAGGAGTCCCAAAATTCATCTCTGAAAACACACAGAGCTGCACTCTTTTGAAAGTGCCAGTTCTGTGAAATCCTTGGCAGTCCCTGCAGGGCACCAAGTGCCCTCAGTTCTCAGGATAGTACTTGCAATTTAAAGCTGCTCAGGAGGCTGCAGGATCAAGCTACTAGTGCTAAAAAATATGCTCCACTTCTTGCCCATGCACATACCCAACATGTCAGTGCTGTGGTCATTAAAAAATTACAGGCTCTCGCAGAAGGCATGGTCTTATATCCTTGGGATTAAACCCGGTGCTTAGCCTTTTTTTTTTTTTTCAAACAGAAAGATAAAACACATCCATAATAAAACAGATTAGCAGAGAAAATATGGAGTTTCTAAAATAAGTGACAACGTAAAGCAACAATAGAGCATTGCAGAGCTCACTGGTGGTTTTTCTGCTTCCACAGTGACACCAACCGAGAAATTGCATCTGGTGATGACATCTGTGTATGTTCAGTGGTTATTTATTCCACTGAAGAAAAATTAGCTGTGTAGTCATTCTGAAAATACTTTCTTATAGAGCAGGAAGATGTTGCCTTGCTTTCTAGGGATGAAGAACTCAATTTTGCAGGGACTGAGTGACCTCCTTCCTCCATGAGTGTACCTGATGCCAGCTGAGGATGCTTAGCACATCACAGAAATGCATTTCACTTTCAGGCAGTGAAATTCTCACTCTTTTGAAATTAATGGGAGTTCTGCCATCAATGTGGCTACGATTTCTTCCCAAGTCTGTAAAACAGATCTGTCTGCTGTCTGCATACATGTTCTTTGACACTCTGCTGGCCTTGGCAGAGTGTGTAGAAATGGTGTTATGGTGTGTAGAAAACCACAGGTCATCTCTTGGACCATATTTTATAATGACAACAAAGAACTCTTTTTCTAGGACCTCCTATAAAATACAAACATCCAACAAGCCTAAGCTCATCTTCCATTCACAACCCCCTCTGAAGTGTGGAAAAATAAGGAGGAGAATGTTTGTGATGATTTAGGCATCTGCCAACCAGCTCTGATGTGCCTTGCAGAAGAACTGTAGAAGGGATCATATCCATCTGAATATGTATAAACATAAACAGTGCTCAGAAGCTACTGCCCATTTTCATATCCTGCCATCCCCCTTCCACATATTGAATTAGTGCATTTATAATGGCCTCTCTGTTCATTTAATAAATTTAAATTTCAAGTACAGACCACTAACAATTAGTCATACAGAGTAGATATGACAGATGGGCCTCATCCATGGTTGATTACACAAAAAAATGTTATGTGAGTCTATTTTTAAAATACAATCATTCTAATATCCTTGCTGCATGCAAATAGCTGAGAAGTTCATATTATACTAACGGGAAATTTGGCTTCCTGATAATATTGCAATTTGCACAGAGTATGAAGTTTATATTATAAAAGGGTTCATTATTGTTTCCTATTATCTGGGCTTCTTTAGTAAAATTAGGGAAGTATTTGAGTAAAGACATGTAGCTCAGCGTGATAATTTGGTTAGTCTTATTTCTTTACATGGGCTTGATTTAAAACATCAAACCAGAAAATGTATCCAAGATAGACAAAGACATGCATGGAACATGGGAAGGGTGTGCCTGAATCATGTAAGGGGTTTTATGTTTGCCTTTGACTCTCTTGGATATCCGATATTTTAAAATTCAGCCTTGAATGGACAGACATTAAAAATATATCTGATGATGAAAACAGAGGCTCTTCCCTCCCTTCCTCACAGCATGAAATGAGTATGTTGTATAAGTTGTAACCCTTTGAAATAATCATGTGGACTCATGTAACCACATAAATGGAGGATTTTATATTCCTTCAAAAGGACTTCAACTAAGATTTAGATATTCAATAATATTTGTATAAACTCTCTATATTTTTTAGCCTTTGAGACTCCCATCTAGTCAAACAGAGTAGGGAAAGTATCACAAAAATGTTAAATAGAGGAGCATGTTTGAATGGCATTAGACTTCTGATTTCGATTTTCATGTCCTTTCAACCCTATTCACAAATGCTTCTTTTTGTAGCTGGCTAGCAAACTGAATTATAATGCCACTCTATGAGGAATGCTCGTCACAGAAAGCAATCCATCTCTGAAAATAACACCTTTTTAAAAAAGAGATTTATTTGCTTTTCTTTACACAACTTCTGAAAAAAAAGTCCTGTATTAAAGAAGACAAAAAGGTAGGAGAAAGTCCTTTTGAGGAATGCCGATGAGAAAACAAGGAAAGAGCATATCAGATAACACACAACTACCCAAGAGAACCACTGACCTTGAAAGATTTAAGTTACAATCAGAAAAATTAAGGAGAAAGGCCAGTTTTAATCTGAGATGTAAAAATAACCTTATTCAATGGCACCCTGTGTTTCATATTTATCTCACAAACCTCTGTCCTTTCCATTTATTTGCACCGGTCGCACTAAACCTTTACTATCTGGAGAGCCAGTTTGTCACTGATGGTTTCTGATGGCTAAGAAAGATGAAATATATATGGAATACAGATATCAGACCACAACTTCAGGCTTACAATATATATAACACTTCTGCAACCCCAGGCTTATAGAAAGGGCCATAAAGCAACTTAAATGATCTCCTGAGGAGCCTTTCCATCCCGGCAGGACCCTGGGTTACAGATCCTGCCACAGAGCAGCTGGGTGAGGAGGAGGCAGCACGATGTAAATGTTACTCCAGGTCAGTGACCCCTTGCTGTCCAGANGCTGCTATCTGGATGGTATCCCTTGGAAATATCAAAAGAAAGGAATAAAGAGACAGTGGAAAGTCCCTCTCTCTTTTCTTTCTCTCGCATCTGGTGCGCTGCTGAGTGCAGCTTAGCTGCAGGGGTGGTGACAGGCCAGTGTGTGTAACCCTATTCAGAAAGAATCATGGTTGGTAATTCAGTTAAATCACTTTATCCCTGAGTAGAGGAAACATCAGAGCAGATATTTGTATTCTTATTTTTACAGTTTTCTTGCTTGGCTGACAAAATAAATAAAATTCATATGCCTGTCTGTCCATCGGAGTCTATGTGGGTTTTCATGTTTAAGCTGGCTGCATTCCCTGGAGTAAATGCCATGTTGCCATTAATCACTATGTGATGATGTGCACTATAAACAGTGTCTGTGTATGTGGCAAGAGAAGAGCTGCATACCACTCTGGAATTACATGTTGAATTCACTCATTTGCATGGCTTGCAAAAACTTCTTTTTCAGGACGGGGAAAAAAAGCAGCGTATGAAGGGAGCTCCAGGAGTGTTTCCAGGGCAATGTTTAACCCATGATTTGCTCAGAATCCCTCAGAAGTTCTTCATTCTGCGTCAGCGGAAGAACCTGGGCTGTTGCATTACTGATTGCAGATTTTAGCAAGTTTGCACTGGCTCTCCATGGGCGAAGGTGAAGCCCCTGTAAGTGCTGAGGCAGCTTGGGGCTGATCTGGGGCTGACACGCTCCAGTTACCTGGAGGTCCAGCGCTGTGCCGAGGTCTTGGCAAACAGCTGCCAGCCAGTTCACAGGGCAGAAACCATCAGCCTCACTGCAAAGGGCAGAAAACACCCAGCTAAGGGGTCAGCTGCTTCTGGTTCCTCGACGCCTCTTGGCTAACCCAGGTTCAGAGAGGGGCTCCCTTTTGCAGTCTGAAATGCTATATTCCATATCCAGCCTCGAGAAATGCCTGCCTGCTTGCACTCTGTTTGATGACAGACTCCATGGACCAGCTGGGAGGAGGCCCTCATGGCCAGGAAACCAGTGAGGTTGGGATGCCCTGTGTGTTGGGGTCCCTGTCACCCTGTGGGGCACCTGGGGTTATGGGATGCTGCATAGGGGATCTGAGGAAATCCCAGGGGCTCCACACTGCGACTGTTGCTCTTATGTCTTGGTACAGAGTTTGGAGCAATTTCACATTTTTCTAGATGTTAAAGTTCCTGTTACCGTTCTCTACTGGACAGATATGTGTATGCTAAATTAGCCAGTCTACAAAATACTGACTTGCACCTAAAACGTTGGATGACAAAATGACTGAGGAGGAAATCGTTGTAATGCTCTTGAGCAGCACTAAATTGGTTATAACAGATAAAATATTTGCATCAGCTTGCAGTTATAAGAGAGACAGAAAGCAGTGCTACATACATGTTTGAAGTCTGAAATAGTGGAGAAACACCAAGTTTATTTTCTAGTTTCAATCCAAATACAGCAGCACGAAAGACGATACAGAATTCACGCTGCTTTTTGCTGCAGACCATTGTTATTCCTGTGGGCGAAATATGGGAGATATATGATATTTATATAATTTTAAACTATGGACTCTCCCTCAGCCAGTATCCTGTGGGGGTGCAAGATGGATCTTTTAAGGGATTCTTCTTTCACACTTCTCCTCTGTCTTTCTAGTCTTCTTCGCAGTACAACCCTGTGGGGAGCACACAATCCAACTCAGAGATTTTTTCTGTGGCAGCTCTGCAGAAGCAAAGAGGAGGCCCTGGGAGAGTTAATTCTGTGTCAAGCAGCATTAGCTGTAACTCTAAGCTGGAAATCCCTGGGGTTGGCTGAGGACAGTGCTACAGACAAGAGCTGGTCTCTCTCCCGCCTCACTGATTACCCCAGGCCCACTGAAATACCTTGGGGCATCTTCTTTTTTATCCAGATGATGGAGGGACAGTGCCATGGAGGAATTATGGTCCTGCAATTGCCCCAGATTATGTCAGGCTTTCATCCCTCCCACTCAAAATCAGAGGGAGCAGCTTAATACTGAGGCTCGTAGTACAGTACTTCTGGAAAAGAAATCACTTTTTTTTCTTCCACATACTTTTTCTAGTTGTTGTGGTTTAACCCAAGCAGGCAACTAAACATCACACAGCCACTCACTCACTCCCCCTTCCCAGTGGGATGGGACAAAGACTCAGAAGAGTAAATGTAGGGAAACCCTTGGATTGAGATAAAGAAAATTTAATGGGACAGAGTTAGAGAATAAAAATAATGATAATAATGGTGACAATGATGATGATCATCATAGTAATTATAATAATAATGATGGTGATGATGATATGATGATAATAGCAAAAATAACAACAACAACATCAGAATAATTAGGTTATGCAAAACAAGTGATGCACAGTGCTATTGCTCACCACCCATGGACTGATGCCCAGTTAGTTCCAAAGCAGAGGTCCCTGACCAGCTTTCCCCTACAGTTTGTATGCTAAGCATGTTGTCATACAGTATGGAATATCCCTTTGGCCAGTTTGGGTTGGATCTCCCAGCTGTGTCCCCTTCCCACCCCTTGTCACCTCTCAGTGACCGAGTATGAGAAGCTGAAAAGCCCTTGACTTAGTATAAACACCACTTAGCAACAACTGAAACCATCAGTGTGTCATCAGCATTATTTTCATACTAAATTCTAGACATTATACCAGCTAGTAGGAAGAAAATTAACTCTCTCCCAGCCAAAACTAGAATGCTAATATTTCTTTGGGATTTTTTCAGCATTATTAAATGTATTGCTATGTGAGACAATTGGAACACAAACGTGTCCCTGTATGAAGCTTTGTATCTGGTACCACATGAATTGCAGTGTCCCTCCTTCCCCATGAAGCTGCATGGCTGCATTAAGGTTTTTCCTCCTGCGGCTCCTTTCTGTTAAAATAAGGTCTCCTAGAGAGCTATTCCAGCTGAAAAAGCCCAAACAATGTTAGCCACAGAAGCAGACAGGAATACAGACATTCCTCTTCAGTCTGCACTGGGGAAGCTGCAGGGCTTTCCAAGCCCTTTCTCTGACCCAGCCTCCAAGAGTTTTTCCACTTTGAGAGCCTGAAGCTCTTGAAGCTTTCACTCACTGATGACAAAAGACATTTCATGGTCACCTGATAACCTTGTTTTTACATGTACTTTGCTTTTAAAAGTGATTGACAGTTCAAGCTCAATCCAATGTTTCTAACATCAGCCTCTTATGATTACTCTAACCACTCTGTTAAATCCCAGGCTTTTCTTAAATCCTGGGAATCGACAACAATCTAAATACATGAATATTAACCTCGGGTCACTAGGGCTTAAGTTTTAGCAATGCACAAGTCTTGCATTAATGCATTGTTAATTTTACTGATAAATGGCAGCAAAACATAATCTGATTCTGTTCCATTGCAGTTATTATTCTCCTGCTTAGATATGGAACTTACACAGTACAAAAGAATACCATTTATTACACTAGTTTTGTTAATGCAAAATGGAGCACCCCTGTGTCCTAAAAATATGGCGAGTTGTGTGTGGTAGGTGTTTCTCTACAGAAATTAATTTTAATTTTTTTCTGAGAAAAAATGGCCCCATTCTCTACTGGATTAACTCTGGTGGACTCATATAGTGAGGAAACTGCTCACATTTTTCTTCTGAAGGTCATTATCCCCCCAGACCACAGAAATGCAATTTCAGACACTCATTCCTTCTATTGTGCCAAGAATGGGCAGTGGTTTTGAACCACAGTGATCAATGAGGTAAAATTTATGCAATATTCAAAACAGTCTCTGAAGCTCTGAAGTTCTCATTATATATATATATCTGTTTAGCAAGAAACATTTTCTATCTCTCATGACAGGAATACAAAAAGATTGAAGTAAACATTGCAGTTTTGATTTTAATATCAAATTAATTGGGAAATCGCTATTTTTCATTCCCTCACAGTTATCTTGTTATGTAGACATGGAAGTTTTCAATGTGATATTTCACAGGAATTTTATTTCCTCTTATAGTAAAGCCTGTATCTGAGTTATCTCAGCAATGTCCAATTCTATGGGAAAGATTTGTGATCTACATTGGTGACACAACCAGAGCTCTGTAGTGTTCATTTCTTGCTATCTGCTAGAAAGGGACAATTAAGTTGCCCTGACAATACCCAGATGCTTCTTTTCAGGAGCAGAAAATTGTATTCTTCCCAGGAACTACTCAGTTTACCTTTCATCAAATGAGAAGGATTTTCACTTTCATTCTCTATTTTAAAATTCACAAAGGATTTATCCTGCAAATGTCAGGTGCTTGATAACAAAAGCACATATTTACTCTGAAGCCAGAAGCAGCTCATATTTTACGTAACACTTGGAATTTCAAGGAAACTGTGATTCCTCTTTGACTGAGCTGTAAGTCAACCAGTTAGTCGTGTTTATATTTGCAAATGGTTTGGTAATTCCAGTAATTTATTTTGATCCTGGCTGTGTGCACATGAGAAGTATCACCGCCAAAGCTCAGAGATTATGTGTCATGTTTTTCAGATTTCTTTCTTCTGGGTGATGAGAGGAGCATGGCTGGTTGTGCCCTTTTGAGCAGCACTTCTAGCTGTGTACCTTACTCCACTGGCAGCATGCCCTCCTAGCTGATCATCAGGTCACCTGCTAATGTGCTCATTTGATTTGGCAGATGTAAAAAAAATCCTGAACAGTTAAAGCAAATATTGTCAAAAGCAGCCTCTGACCCTGGGGTATGGAGCCGGTGAGTGTGAGTTGGGGAACATGAGTATCTGGAGAAACTGCTCTTTAGGCACTGGAGCACAGGAGGTTGGAATCTCCCCAGCAACATCTTGCTATCTCCATAGGTGCAGCTTGAATTAAACAATCCCTCTGTCTATTACCAACTGTTGATAAAAATATATTGGTGAGAGTTGAATCAGGACCACAACGCCACCCAGACTTGTTCAGCTGTGGATACAGATTCCAGAGGCTCAGTCTCAAGCTGACGTTACTCATGCACACACTCTCACACACTTTCTTGTTAACAGAAGCTAGGAAGAAATATTCTATATGATTATATATTCAATTGCATATAAGCTGCCATTCATCAGCTGGCTGACTCATCATCTTTGTTTCAAAATCCTTGCTTGCACTCTGCTACTGCTGTTAGTGTATTGTCAACAAACTCAATTAAAACTTAGATTTGACACACTTACACTTTTACTTCCTCATTAAAATACTTTCCTTGATAGGAATGCAAACTTAAAGAAAATTTCAAAGAGATTTACAGAGTTCTTAAGGTTTTATTTAACAGCTTAAACTAATAACTTGTGTATGAATCTCCATTTCTCTTTAGATAATTACAATTACTCAAATAAAAATAATAAATAGAGCATAAATCTACTACCACAAAAAATTTCATTAGCATATATAGTATTTACTGAAAATTTGGGGTTCATTAACATTAAATGACAAAAAAATCTCTTGCTTGTTAGAGTTAGGTCCATGTTCTTTGAGAGCTGATCACCTTTTTTGAAGTGCTGAGGGCTCCGATGTTCAGAAATTACTCAGCAGTAGAAGCACACCGCCCACAATGCAGTTAGACTTTTAGTTTTAAAAAATGCTTTTAAATTAAATGTAGAGCCACCCTCAACTTTCTATTTAGAATTTGACTTGGGGCTCTTAATGGGTTCGCACATTGCTGTGAATGTAGCCAAATGACTCTATTAATGAATTTAATTCTATTTATGATTCTTGTACATCTAAACTGTAAATTAAATTATTTACATCTCCATATACTTTTCAGCATAGAACTGTTTTTTAAGGTCCCTGAACTATCACACCAGGAAATTAGACCAGTTCTACCAGCTACACAGCGTGCAACACCAGTCTGATTCAACTGAGAGGTAGATCAGAGAAAGACATTTAGCAGCAAGCTGTGTTGTTCCTTTCTCTAGTGAATGGTGCAGTGAATTGGCATGTTTCTAGGCATGCACTGAAAGAGGCATATTTTAAACATTGTAGTCTGGTGGCGAGAGTGCTAAAGAGTGTGATATTACTTAAATCTATTTGTGATTAGGAAAAAAAGAGAAATTTTGCTAGAGGTGTTCTGGGTGCCTTTTGTTCTGCAAACTTAAATCATTGCATAAGAATCCTGATCTGTGATCTCTTCTGCTTCACTCAAATCCTGCACAGTGCTTTTAACGGCCTTTATACACATCATCAAACCCCTCCACAAAGACTAATATGCTCAAAAACCACACATGTTACAGATATTTGCATGTTATGCCCTCACTAGTAGAATAATTTTAAACTTACTGTTTGTACTGATTAAGTGGTTAAACTTAATGTTTGCATTGGGTTATCTGGTGAAAGTCAGTGATGTCCGCAGATGGCAAATACATGCAAATATCCATGTTTGGTATGAGAAATGGGGGAATGCTGCAGCAGTCAAATCAAAAGCAGATAACCTCCAGCTACATCACTGGTGAATCCTGATTCCACTGAGTTCAGTAGAAAAACTTCCACTGCACTCATCAGAGACAGCACTTTAGTGACCCTGCTGTAATAGCAAATTCATGTAGCACAGGGATCAAGCATTTGGAAATAACATGGAGGGTCAGAGCAATCTTCTGAAACAGGCTGATTAAAATCAGGCAGATTGGTATATTCTCTGCCTCTTAAATCAGTCTGATTTTAATCAGCTGCTTTTGGGAGTTGTTCTGAGGATTTTTTCATCCATGCCTAAGTGCTTTGCAGACTTCAGCCCCTACACCAAAGACGGTGAAACACAGTGAGTGTTATAAATAGGGAGAAGAATAATACTACTCCTCCGTGGACTTTGGGAGAAGGAAAAATGACGATTTATAGAATAAAATGTAAGCATGTTTAATAGCCACATAGCATATCAGCTGAAAAATGTGACCCTGGGCAGCACTGGATGTTTTTCAGATTTATTTTAATTATTTCAGTGTAAGAATTAAAACTAACATAAGTCCATAAACTCAAGAAGCATAAAAATGTAATTTGAATAGAACAGCCTATAATAATAAGACTTCTTTGTTTGAACTAACAGAAGAGGCACATGAGGTAGCACATTTTTAGAAGCTAAGCCAGCCACATTCCCCTTACTATAGAGTGGGCATGAATCTCTCAAAGATCAGTAGAGGAAGCACAAACAAACAAACAAATACTTGGAAAGGAAACAGACTGAGCATCCAAAATAAAAAGAATGCTGTTCTCTACAGGAGTGTTTTCACTCTTATCTGTGCTACATAACCAACCTAAAACTATTCAGCTAGCAAATAGTCAGAGCTTTAGAGGGACTTGGATGGCTTAGGGGATTGCTTTTGGGATACAGAAGCTTTCATCTCTACGTCATTGCTTCTGGCTTTCATCCAAAGGGGGTAGTGATCAAAAGCTGCTGTGTGATGAGCCCTTCAATACTCTGCATGAAAGAGGCGGAGGGCATTGTGTCTGCTGACCTGCACCCACAGTCCCCAGCTGGCACCCCTGTCAGCCCTTGCTTGTGACACAGGCTTGGGGTCCCCACGGACCTGGTGTTCCTGACCCCACCACCTCTCCACTGAGGATTTTTGCACCCCTGCTGAAGAGAGCTGCACCCACAGGGTTACTGCAGGAGCCTGTGCACCACCACACTGCATCGCTGCCAGCCCCACTCTGGTAAGGGCATGAGCAAAGAGTCCAGAAACACACCTGCAGATGGATGGGGCTTCAGGCAGCAGAGGGTGGATGGCTGTCCTTCCTCTCACAAGTGGAAGCAACAGCATCAGTTTCGCTTCTCATTAGGCAGAAATCGCAAAGAGGGCAGGGAAGGGGAGGGAACACAAACCATTCCGGTTAATGCCAGCACTAACTGCAGTTATGGCTGAACCCCTGGCAGCCCTCAGTAATGGGGCTCTTGGATGAGATGGTAGGTTTCAGAGCCTATGCAACATTTTCTAAATCAGATACAATATTCTCAGGTTTTTTTTACCTGTGTCAGAAAAGAGATTTGAAAGAGCAGATCTACCTGCTAGGTTCTTCAAGCTGTGTGGAAATAAAACTTCGCTTGGGAAGAGAATGCAAAAATTCGATGGAACAGGCTGGGCTGGACAAGGAGATTGAGTTACTCTGATCAAAAGAGAGGTGAAACTCCTGGTGTGATCACCCAGAAAACTTACTGCTGGCAGCCGTGAAATTGGTGCTATATCAACAGACATCAGAGACACAAATATATGGTTTTAAAAGGAGTTACTATTTTAAGTATCAGAAAGTCTTGGGGAAAAAAAATTAATGTGGATTGACTTTGCTTTATATTATAGATTATTATTGATTAGATTTTGAGAAAACTTCATTTTACAATGAACAGAGCCCTCTGCAAGAAGAAGAGGTGCAGGTTTTAGTCACATATCTTCAAAGCTGTAAATCATCATTGTTTACATGGATTAAAAAAATGGTTCCCAGAATTATGATCTTATGAAATGACAGAAATGTTTGGTATTAATTACCTCATGAAGGAGATGTAATTTATGCTAATGAAATCTACCAGGTATGAATGCATTTGTTACACGCTGTCAGCCATTAATACAGATGAACAAGAAGTGGAAGAGAAGAACCACCTGAATTACTGACACTAAATAGGTACAAGAATTCCATGCAGGCGAATGGTTTTTAAGTCTCACATGGAATTCATATGACTGATGAAACTGATGTGTGGGAAGAAGACAGTTCCTTCATGGCTAGAAAAGTATGTGAGGACACACTGCCTCTGAGGATTATGAGACACAGAAAAACAGCAGGAGTTAACTGTAAGAGCAGGAAGGGAATAATGCAAAATAGCAGGCAGTCATGCAAAATAGCAACTTTCAGGTGGCAGATGCTTTCCTCTCCCACTTGGAAAACACAGCACTGAGGGATGTGCTTGCATCAGACATGGAACAAAAATCGTAGCATCCCCGGGGGGTCAGGCAGCTGCATAAACCCAGCTCCTTCATTTGTGTCCTTGCTCCTGCTGCATGTACCTCAGAGCCTCAGCAATGTGCTTGCAGTGTGCACCTGGCTTGCGAGAGCACATCATCCACTACATTTTACCTGTCAAATAGGGCGTATTGCTTCTCTTCCCGTGACATTTTTAGCTCTTCTGGAAAGGGCAGAGTGGTGGCAAGAACTTGGCTCTTCACCTTTACAAGCTGGTGTGCGCACATAATCACTTGACTCAAGGAGCTGAGACTTTGGGAAAAGCACCAAGTATTTATGTGCCCTGAGATAAAACTGTGAGATTCAGCAGCACTGCTGCTTGGAGTGCCAGGAGCTGGTGGGTAGGGCACAGCTAGGTTTCTGTTGACGCAGATTAGTGTAATTAAGATGACAAGGCTGATACAACCCCAAATTTAAGCTCCTAACCCAGAACACCCTCAAACCCCTTGTGATGTTATGCTGAGGAAAGGGGAGTATGGAGCTGCTGGGCTGGCTCCAAGAGGAGTTCTCCTGGGAGACAGTTTTGTGGAAGAGCCAATGTACACAGAGCAACATACAGGAGTGAAATCAGCCCCATGGAGTTTTTTAATTGCTTGGATATCCTCCTGACAGGATAAAAGCTCATTGCTTTTCAGACACCAATGGCTTTTGGTGCTCCAGTTAAAAATTATCTTATGAAAACAGCAGATGGAAATGACTGATTGTCATCAAATGGCACAGTCATGGGTGGGAACTAGTCACAGGCCTGCAGAGTGGCTTTGGGAAGTGCCTCTGATCAGGACAAGGCTCTCTGCTGCACATCCTGTCCAGGGGGCTCAGGAACAGCTTAGCATCAAAGAGATCCACTTGGAGTAGAGCTGTATAGCTCTTGAATTATAAATGCATTAAAAATACCAAGCATTTTTCAGAGTCATATTTCGGAATTTTTCAATCTATCAGCAGAGTAGAAGAGGTGAAGAAAGATTTTGCAAGGTGTAGGGTAAAACAGAGCAGAGAGTAATAAAATACTACTTGTAAACGAGCCCAGTTGGAAAGAGAGGCTCTTTATGACAGCTTGCCGAGGCTGTAGTGTTTTGCAAAACTGTGTGATAAACTCCAAATAGCTTCTCCTCAAATCTCTGGAGGCAGAACTGAGCTAAGGCTGGCTGCTGCTGCTGCCACAGCTTACAATGAATGAGCTCAAAATGGACCCTCTAGTGATAGCTCTGTCAAAGAAAAACAATCAGATGCTCTCAACATCAACAACTCCAACATATATATTTTTGTAAGTATAAATGAACCTTAATGTGCTGGCTTCAAACAAAATGAAATGCTCGGAGTTTTAAAGATGTGTGGTTGGACTGTGAACAAAATAAAAACATACTGCATTTCCCCCTATGTTTAGACTCCAAAGCACGATTCTCACTAGAACTGTGATGAGAACAGAATACAAAAATAGTTGGTGTTGGTGGGGAAAAGACTGGAAAGGTAGCTCTGCCATCACTTTCAGAAGGAAAATGTCAGGGGACACACCATCACCCAATAGTTCAGATGAACTGACTCAAAAAGGGAGGGCCTGAAGGATTTTGCAAGCTCACAGCTTTGACAAGCAGAACGAAAATCACGTTATGGGGGACACACTTCAGACTTCAAAAATTAATCATCTAGAAATGAGCTTAATCAAAGTCAAATTAAGTCAAATTGTTACCTCATGATATTATCAATGTCTCTATAAACACCTGGTTTCATAGCACCAACAAAAATCTGCATTTGGAGATTGCATTGTGTCTTCTTTCCCAGCAGAGTGAACCAGGAGCGCCTGAAAAGCACGAGAAGCTTTTCAAACAATGGTGCGTGGTGCAGGCGAGGTGAATCTTCACACTGAGTTAGGCTGAGTAAAATAAGGGCTGTCCTGCAAGTGACAGTCAGCTTTGCCTGTGTGACTGTCCTGCCACCAAAGCACTGGGGGTGCTCTCACAGCCACTGTGCAAGAGTTTACGTTTCTGTGGTGGAGGCACGGTGTCCTTTTTGGATTCTGCTCAGGTGTAGCTGCTTGTGCTGTCTCAAGGAGCTACTGCTATTGCCAAAGGAAAATTAAAACAAATCTGGCTTGGCTAATAAAAGGCTATGAGTATTAATGGCTTTTTCTCAAATTGCCAGGAAGTTTCAATCTCTGATGTGATAAAGATAGATTATGTACAGACTGGTCTTATCATGCTATTTTTAAATTTCGATATGCTAGAAATTGCAGTCATTTGCCCCAGTCTTTTGGCAGGGGTTGTAAGAGCCACAGTAAGAACGTGATTGTTATTTTCAAGAGAGGAAAGAACAATTCTTAGGCATTAAGGCTATTAGTTTGGACAGTAATAAAAACAACACCACTTTACAGACCCAGGTCTCAGAAGTGCTGAACATTCACAGATCAGTAAATCAATAGCCTCTACTCAGGATTACTTAAATCTAGAACTTACAAACATCCAGTGCAATTTAATACTGGTTTCCTATTAGCTTTTAATGATTGTGTGTATTTTGACAAAACTGCTAAGATATGTTGTTACAAATAGGAAATTCCTAACTGTGCTACACTGTGAAAAAATAATCCACCCATACAAGGAAAATTATATTAACAAATGCTGCTAAGAGCAAACATATTTACAAACCAAAGCTGAGCAACAAACGCATATACCAGATGTTACTGAGATATAGATAGTCTGAATTGCTCAGCTAAAGTAGTTGAAATTCTGCAGAGGACTTTTTTTAGAGCATGTATTTCATGATGGATATCCTAGTTCTTGAGCAAGTTGTCATGGAAGTCAGAACATGGCAGTTTTGAAGTTGTCTGTAAGATTCAGTGGTAAATAAAAGTTCGACAACTCCAGATAAATTTTCTCCTTCTTCCTCCACATTTGTAGGTAAGAAAGACTCTTCAGCCATACTGGTAACAAAATGGAAATGTTGGAAGGCACTTCCACTGTCAAATAACCACTTTCATCAAGAGGCAGGATTTTCTGTGAAGTGACAGAGGAAGGCCCTTCTTCCCCATTTTTCAGTCCAAGACTAACTAGCTGTTTCCCTTGCCTAAACCCCCTTATCTTTTCCACAGATCCCATGTTTCACAGCAGTTGAGGTAGTTGGAAGGTGCACCCACACAGTCATTTTCATTTACTGTTGCTGCACTTTCACTCCATGACATTCCCTGCTTACCTACAGTTGTCTGTTATTTTATCTCATCCTCTGCCTCCAGCTTTGAGGAAGCATCCTGGTTTCCTGGCACGAAAGCCCAAGCACAGAAGCAAGCCCAAGCTTTGCCCTCACAGTCCATCCAGTTCCATCAAGCTCAAGGCATTTGGTTCCTGAGGCTCAGCTCTGAAGTGGCACAGCCACTTGCAGGGGTATTTGTGCTCTCTGTATTAGGCAGCTTCTACAAATCCTCCTTCCCCAGCTTTCCTTCTTATGGGTTGTTTCTGAGACTATCTCAATACTTC
Source organism: Rhipidura dahli (assembly GCA_013399225.1). Classification (NCBI taxonomy): domain Eukaryota; kingdom Metazoa; phylum Chordata; class Aves; order Passeriformes; family Rhipiduridae; genus Rhipidura; species Rhipidura dahli. Next base: position 287,733 of record VXAC01001653.1, read on the forward strand.
TTGTTGATGTTTCTTTCAATTCTTTGATAACCAAAATGAAAAATACTGGTTTTTATTAGAAACAGTCAAATCAGAGAAAGTGAGTCCCCAGACAATTCCTTAGCATGGAAAGTGTTTTTTTCTGAGACAGGAAGTGTTACTTCAGACCAGCATAAATGCCTTGCATGTGCTCAGCAGCTGGGAGGCTGCTGATCTGTCCCTCGATGTTGTACACTTCAGTGAACATGTGCAACTCTTCCAGGCTTTTCACTTAACCAGAAAACAACAAAAATTGTAAATTTCTATGATTGTGTTTCACATGAGCTGGCAATGAGTCAGCATCAGTTTGTCCAGATCAGCAATACATCCAGATCCCTTGTTTTTTGTCTTCTGATAATTTTTACCTTGCATCAAATGTTGTCTTGTTACATTTAAAAGTTCCATCAAAGCAAGTAGTGCTACTTCTCACAGAAAAGACCTGGTTTTTACTTATATGGGGAAGGTATCTTATTAGGATAAGTTCACAACTATTTCTACTGTTCTCCTTTGACAAATCAGTGAAATTCAGTACATTTGCAGTATGCTCCTGGCATGAATCAAGCACCACTCCAGCAAGACAGGCATCCCTGGGGATGCCCCTTCCCTGCTGAGCAGAGATTGCCAGCAAAAAGTCACTGCCCCCTGATCGCTGGGAGGCAGAGCAGGGATGTAGGGAAGGTGGAAGGTGCAGCAGGTGCTGTGGAGCTGATACAAGTTAAACAGTGGAGTTAGAACAGCCCTGGAGAGTGGCTATGAGAAAAGCTGGATTGAAAAGAGGATCACTTGTAGAAACTGGGACAAGGCTGACACTGGGGGACACGGGGACGTGTTAATTAAGAACAGAGCTGTCAAGGAAGTCAGTTGGCAGCTTTCTTCTCTGACCCTCCCACACAAATACAGAGGTGGCTTTGGATGACCTGCCAGCTAAGTAATAAAAGCTGCCACTATTAAAAATACACTAATACACTAATATTTCTGCTGTAGCTTATCATAAGATGTTTCTTCAAGGATTTAGCAGATGTCATTACAGAAATACACCAAAAGAGCAGAGGATCTCAGCGTTGGTAATTTGCTACCCTTGAGCTGCAGAGGCATGAGGGTGGAGAAGTGAGGCAGTACTGACATCATGACCAGATTCTGAAGGAGTTGGGTTGTTTCTTACCCAACTCCCAGCACTACTGGCTGCCAGCCTTAGCGGGGAGAGCAGCTCAGCAGGGAGTGACTCAGCCCTGCTGCTTGGAGCAGCGAGAACAGGGGCTCAAGTTCACTGTGCCAATTGGCTTCACAGCTGTGTCCACACTGTGGTGCCTCGTGGGCTCAGCTTCCTTCAGGCCCACATCAAATATGCAGCTTCCCATGCCCCTTTGCACCACCACAAAGATATTTGAGGTCATTTGTCTGCTGATTTATCTGCACCACACACTTCTTGTCCGCCTGCAGTATGCTCAAGTGAGTTCTTCGCATTGCATTCACTCTGCAAACACGTTGCATGTTACTGGTTTCCACTGCTGCTGACATGACATGTGATGCTACAGCCAGGACTCAGGATAGTTTTCTCTCTGCCTGACAGTGCCGCCAGCAGCTGTTAGAGTCCCGCAGGGAAAGGGGAGACTGGTGTGGAGTATGTCTCTATAGGTCAATGCTAAAGGGCACTGCATGCATACATTGTAGTCTCCATGTTCTCAAGCATTGCTTTTTTCCAGATACCTCAACCATCTCTTGCCCCACCAGCTCTTTAACTCCATTTTCAGAGTCAACCATTTCCCTGGACTGTGTCGCATGAAGTCTGCCTCCTTAAGCAGCTGTCCCGCCTTCCATGCTCCCTTGCCCAGTACAACATACATTGGACTTTAAAATCCTCCAGGTGTCCTGTCCTGAACCTTGAAAAAATATTTCCATGTCATGGAGAGCTACTGCAGTCTGGCAGTTTCCTTCTCCCTGTGCCCTACAGCTGGACAAGCTTTTCTTTCCACTCTGAGGTACCCCTGTAATGTAAGTGCAAGCTCCCTGGTGTGGACCCTGCATGTAGTCATCAGAAATCCAATAGAAGCAGATTGCACAACAGCCCAGCTGGTAGCTGGGATAAATGATAAGAAAACCTTTCAGAATTCAGATAGCAGTCAGCTTCAACTGGCTGAATATATTTATTCCCTTAGGACCATTATAAAATATGGCTAGTCTTGGCTTGCAGTAAGAACACAAGTAATTAGGAAATCTAGTGCCCGTAGGTACATTACATGCCAGCAGAGAAAGTGGCAGCAGCAGCAAGATGTAACCAATGCAGGCTAACTAGGCTCTCTCAGGAGTCCAGAGAATATAATGAATCACTGTGTGTTTGGAGCCAATATAGATCAGCCCCTGGAACTGATATAGATCAGCCCTCTCCACCCAGACATCCATGAAACACGTTTAATTTTTTGGCCTAATTTAGCACAAAATACATTCTGGTTTATAGCAGAAAAACTTGATTAATAGAATGTAAGTGAGATCTCTTCCTCCTCCTCCCCAACACACCCATACAGACAGCACTCCAAAATACATTCCTTGAGGTTTCTTATCTTCAAGCAGATGTCATTCTGAAGTGAACATGTCAGGCATCCTCATCCTTCTGAGCAAAGCAAGAGATGGCTGGCTGTCATATTTATATCTCCAGCAGTTCAGTTTACAATTCAAACACTCAAACAAGCACCCTCAGTACATTACAGCAATGTTGCTAATAAGACTGGGAGGACCTATAGCCCTGTCCAGCTGTACCCACCCCAGAATTGCTTCCCATATCTCCATGTGTGTTCTTCCATGCACTGCCTGACTGAAGAAAAGCTGGGCAAAGGCAGATGGGGGGATGCTTTTGTGTCTCTGCACAAAGAGTGCAGAGTGCAACTCTCTTTTGTGTTGCTGCTTTTACTCCTCAGGGAGGCAGCTGAGGCAGGAGAGCAGCCAGCAGGTAAGTGCAGGAGAGAGACAGGGGAATAAGGTTGTCAGACTGTGGCTACGGGTGCTCCTGGGAGGCTTCTCTCCCAAATGCTAATCTGCCATCTCCATTCCCTGAGGTCTGATGAGCTCAAGACTCACAGCTGCATTCTCATTGCTGTTTTGTGCCTCAGGAAAGCAAGTTGTAATTCTCTGGAAGTACCAGTGATAAATCTGCCCCATTACTTCCATTTACTCTGGTCCTCCTGATGCTTCTCAGCCTGCATGGCTCAGAAACCCCATCTCTCCAGAGCTCTGCCAGCAGAAGCAGGGAGAGGGACTGTGAGCACATGCACCAAGTCTGGGAAAGAGCACACTCTGTAACAGATGACTATGGGTTCTTTTACTCTGATGATCATCATAATACATTTTATTTATATGGCACCTATTTTGCATGGCAATAGGAGCAATATGTGTGTTTCAGTGAAATGAGACATGACAGCAAACAGATTAAAAACTACGATTCATCCTGAAATGAGGGAAAACAATCAAATGAATCACAGAGCCCAGCAATGGCAAATCATTCTTAAAAGAGCATAATAGCAAAACAAATGAAAAATACAGTGTACAACGCTTTTTCCTTGTCTGATGGAAAATACTGAGTGACATTGCCAGGCCTATTCAGAAACAGAGCCCAGTTTGCCATTAAATTTCATGGAAATCCCTAAAGAGGGAATTATGTAAGTAGAACTTCAGTTGTGCATTAGCTATGTGCTAACCCCTGTATACACATGGGTTTGGACTCTTGCAAAAATTATTATCTTCTAATCCTTGCATTGTTCATCGTGTCACAAGAATAAGGAAATGTGTTTTCCCAAACTTTAAGCCCCTTCAAATTTAATGGATTTAAAATTGAAAAATAATAGAGCAGAGACTATTAATTTTCAAACTCCATTTTCTCATTTGGAATTCTTCAGCTTCCTCAGCCCTAATTAGTTTTTCTGTGGCTGTCAGTTGCAGAAAATATCAACACTCTAGTCATCTCTTCTGCCTTCTCCTCCCATGTCCTCACCCATATTCATTATTCCTATTCTCCTCATGCCACAGTGTCAAGCCTTCTCCATGTTCATTTCTCCTAATGACTCATCTTCCTGTAAGTCACCAAAAATGATACAACAGTCTATGTACAAATGAAAGAATCTTCAGGACATGGAAGAATCTAACTTTTATTTCCAGTGGGAGGGTCATGCATCTAATGCCCCATAAGATGTTGGCTGGGTTGCAGGACCAGAGCAAGAGAAACTCTTAATTCATTCAAATTTCTAACAGTTTGACTTCAGCTGCTCTGTGCTGATCATTTCAGAAGAAAGCTAGGCTTCTCCCTAGAATTTGCATCTTTAGACTTGTATGTTCCTACTGATTATGTCTGTCTACTGACAAAACTCTTCCCAACTTATTATGATACATAAATATTTCAATAAGCGGTGGAGTGTAGGACTAGATGTCCTCCTGGCAGGTGACTGGATCTGCCACATGGTAAAGAGTAGCAGACAGAGAAACATTTCTGTCAAATTAGAAAAAACATATTACAACTTAAATTAGCAAGGCTGCCTTTTCATGGGCTTGTAAATGTACACATCTGGATGTCATGAAAATGTATTAACACATGGCCAGCTTTTTACCCCATTAGCAGCTGTCCAGCTATGGTTTAATCATGTTGCATTAAGCTGATGGAAAAACTCTCCTTGACTTTGTCTGTCAAAATGTTTAGTTCTGATTTTAGTGCATATTCTCCAATTCCTTAGAGAGAAGAGAAAATATCAGCATGATTCAGGATATTTTCGGAAAAAAGCTCAAGTGCCTTAAGCCCCTGGGTACCCTCTGTTCCTTGCCACTCCACCACTGTTAAATTAGGTTCTGACATAACAATCAATGGAAAGATGTGGGAGCCAATAAATAATGTGCGCAATTAAGCTGAGGCATTGAAATGTCTGTCTTTGCTGAACTTGGCCCAGAGAGTGGGAGGCTGTGCTCTGTGATAAGCACTGTGCTCTGTGATAAACACCTGAGCTCCTAAAGTCATTGTGGGGGCAGAGATGGCTTGCTAGGAAAGGATTAGCAGCAGTAAACAGAGAGCAGGAAGGCACCTGATGGGAAGTGCTCTGGCCATGCACAAGCCTTTCTCACCACGTCCCTTGTGCAGATGTCTCTGGCTGTTTTACAGGGACATGAGCAGAACTTGGTATCTTCATTAAAACAAGAGTGAGGCACCAGGAGGAAAACAATTTGTGAAGAGGAAAGTCTCGGTTGAAAAAACCCAGTTAAAGAAGCTCACTGGGAACTGTTGATGGAAGTTCTCAGACAGGATGTAGAAGAATTCAATGGTCACTTTCAGCAAAACTGAATCAAAGCCCTGAGCTCAGGGGGTGCAGTCACAGAGCTGTCAGCTGGTACCTACTCCCTCGGGGGCACAGAATGATGTAAGTGTTGTCTGCAGATGTTTGTAAGGACCAGGGACCTGCAAACTGTCAAATGCAAATAGAAGATATTTGCAGTGCTGCTGCACAAACATGATTGCAGTGCTTCTCCCTCTCCAGCCCTATGAGCACAGTGCTGCTGCCATCTTATCTGAGAAGAACACACTGGTGCAATCACTTTCTTTTCCAGCATTTTGCAAACACAATACACCCATTTCCTGACAAAGTTCAGCAGACCCCCAATTTGGAAAATATTGTTGAAGAATCCTGTAAGAAATATGGTGTGACTAAGGTGGAATCTTAGTTTAAGCATTCTGTTGTGTGATTTTTTTTCAAGCATTTTCCAGCACAAAAGCTCTCACCATCTGCCTGTAAGCTCCTGCTGAGCCTCAAAGGGTTGTGCTTTGAGGTGTCCTTCAGTAAGGAGCTGCCATGTTAATGCAAGGGTTAACTATTTAAAAGATCAAAGTTAGCAAGACACGATTCAAGCTGACCTAATGATCATGCCTGGATCAAAACCATCATATGTAGTAGGGCTGAAGAAGAAAAAGGAAGAGCATAGTGTATGGAGATATTTATAACTCTTCTTTTTGACTGACATTAATTAACTTGCCAACTGGACTAACTCACAATGAATCAACATCCTGCAGAATTGCAGTGTTCCACCCAAAGTGGGAATATACTTTGCTACTGAGCTGTCAAACACATATTTATAAAACACCACGATGCTGGAAAGTGTTTCTGCAGTGTGAAGCAGTACAGATATGAGCTATACATCTCAGCTGCAGTATCCTTTTTTTTTTTAGTAATTTGGTTATTTTTACACAGACCACTTTTTGCCCTTGTATTTGTCTTTCAAAAAGTAGTAAGACACAACCTAAAACACATATTAGAAAAAAAATGTGAGGGACACCTTGGTATATGTGCCTGTCACAGTAATGCTATTTGGTGCTACTGAAATGTATAGAGGATAAGTAATGTTACTGCTCAAATGTGCTACCTTAGGATACCATACTAGGGAATTAAAAGATAATATTTGAACCACAAGAGGCATTCTATATTTTCCTATTAAAACAACAGAAGCATTTTGAAAAACTTTAGCAGGTAATTTGGAGATTAAATGTAGACATTGTTCATTCTGTACTTTGCCCATCTTCTATTACCTGCCAGAATCTACACGCATACTTGTTTTATTGGAATGTCTGTCTTAATCATCAGTATTTTGATTCCTGAAAGAGAACAGTCAATTGTATGTTATTAAGATTCAGATTATTTTGGAATGAGCAAGATAATTACAGGCCAATCCTGCCTTCAGTTTCCTATCATAATTAAAAAGTGCTAATTTTGATTTCCATCAATGCAAAGCAGTTAATAAAATTCTGGAGCAAAGTACATCTTAAATAGGAAAGATTTTTTTTTTCAGAGAAGATATATTTTACATAAAATATTTCTGATATAAATTAATTTCCTGACCCTGAAAAATGGATGGATTTTGAATCTCCTACTGAATTTAATGAAAGCTGATGGAAATTTTGTGACTCTGTGATTCTGAGTCTGTAGGTTAGGCCACTAGCAGAATAAGAAGGGGGACACAGAGAATAGAAGCTTTTGGATACTGTTCACTTCATCATCTACCTTGAATATTGCCAGTTTTCAAGACTTCATAAGAGTTATCATAAAATCAGATGGACTAGAACCATGTTTTGGCTGCCAAAGTTATCGGTGAAATTTGATAAAAGAAATTTGAAACACAGTAAAAACTACTGCAGGTTATTAATAAAAAAAGGCAAGAAATAGATAATGTCCATGTGCCATGTTCTTCATGTCTCAAAAGCTGCTAAGTGTTCTTCTCTCCTTCTAAGGGTAGCTTTCAGCTCTCTAGAGTATAAATGAAGCATTCTCTTGCTGAGAACAGTGTACTATTTTGTCAATTAATAACATCTGTAAACACCCACATTTAATGACAACTGCAATTCATTTTCACCTTCAAAACAGAATTTGTGATTTTCACTGTGAGAACAATGACAAGAATGTGAAGACGATGAAAAATGCAATCTATTTTGCCCATACATTTTTAATAAATGAAGCACATATTACAGTGAGCTATTTTTAAAGCTTTTTCGTCTGTGATGTTAAAGTGTGTAGGTACAAAATCCATCAAGATAATGCATTAATGTTTAACAGTTAGCACATCAAACTCTCTTCTGAATAAACAGAGATGCTCTTTCACTAACTTGATTCTATTCTTTCCAACATTTCTTTATACTGTCAGAGCTTATTTATTCACTCTATTTTTGAAGCACTAATGTAATCTTTTTTTAATGCACTTGAAAACTCAAAAGCCTTGCCATACTTTTAAGTTATCACAGTATACAAGTTTGGGATAATTTACTGTTATATGTTTATTAAGCTCTGATAAAGTACTAGACACAAATATAAACATGTAAAAGTTTATACACTAAACCAAAAAAATATGTATTGAGACCAATAGAGTAACAGGCACATGTAGAACATTTCTAAACTAATCTGTTCTGGCTTAATAGCCAGTTTTTCCCTTCTTTCCAGTATCTGCAGCACTTAATTCTGAGCAATGTAATTCTGAGCTCTAATAAGACTGGCTGAATCATGACTGGATGAGGAAACCTCAATGCTTTGGTTGAAACTGCTGTCATTATTAGATATGGACAGAGAGGACACTTGAGATACTTGAGAAGCTTTGTGAGGTGTTAATTGGCAGCTGTCCTTAGTTCAGCCCATTCTGAAGAAGCGCCAAAGAGCTCAGGGAGAAGGCCTTGCAGGAACTAGTCTTTGAGGCAGCAGAAGCTCTTGGTGAGAAATGCATCAGCTGGCTCAGCTGACTCAACTGCACCGAGAGCAACTCTGCTACTGATTTCCTATCATCTCAGAAGAACGAGATGGCAAAGCTCCATGGAAAGTCTGGAGAGAGTTCACACATCCACCTGTCTATCCAAATGCCCCTCTATCCCTAGCTCATGGCTGAAGTGTTTATGTGCCAGTCTAGCTGGTTTATTATGGGAGGTAGAGGTTGCAATGGTAGTTGTTCAGGTGCCAACAAGTAGGCATATGAAGCCCATCAGACGACATAAAGTATGTAAGACATCTGTGTAGAAATGACAGTGAAGATGAAGGAAGATCTAGAAGGGGCTGGCACCTTCTGGAGAGACAGCTGGACACCATGCAGGCTGCCTGCAGTGTCAAAAATGTCTTGGTTTAGGCAACAGATTCCCACCTCATATGACTCACAACTTTCCATGAAGATCTGTGTCATCAGGGACAAATGCCATGATTTGCCAGTTCTCCCAACGTGTATGGAACACAGTGTTCCCATCCATTTTTTAGGCCAAAAGCAGCCAATATGTTCTCAGTGATATGCAGCTTGTTTCACTCAGTAATATACTGCAGAAAGACACAAGATGCCATGTTTTAATGGCCTATTAAAATTCACCTACTGTGCTTTAAAAAGCTCCAGGTCAGGAAACTTCAGCTACCCAAATCTGTACTAATGGTCAAGTAATACATGCCTTACTGTGTGCTATTCTTGTAGTAATTTGGTTCTGTAATATTTATCAATAAACATCCATTTTAATGAAATCTATTTCAATGAGTTCATACTCCTATTTATGGACAAAATAGATTACTATAAAAGGAGAGGGCTTCTAGTGCACTCTATAATGATATTTTAAAGCTGTCATTTTAATATAGTACCCTGGAAATGTAAGTGATAATCACAAATCATATTTGCTGGGCTAAGATTTCTGTTAAATAGAAATCAAACTCAAGTGTTTAGTTTAGTTGATTGCGAATTTGCACTTGGTGATTAATACAGCACTAAAAAGGTAGGATTTTCTCAACATTCCTTTTCCCTTATGCAGGGGTAAAAAGGTCATGCCACAGAAGATAAATGTACAAAACCATATGCTCCCTTCTGCTCCTCTGAGTGTAAGAGAGCAGACAGCTGCTTATTGTGGCAGCAGGATGGGTCCCCAGTAGGGACTGACAGCTCTGTAATGGCTTTTGGTTCCACACAGAAACCCTTCTCTTACCCTGGAAAGGCTCATTTATGCCATATTCCCTATGATGATTTGACATCCCTTTATTTATAAGGTTGATCTTACTCCTGAGACTGTTTTTGTGAAGGGCACAGCAAAGGGCTGTGTTTGCTCTAAGTGGCAGAGGTCAGCCTTCACCATCAGGGAATGTGAACTTTGGATGGATTCAAACTTCTAAGAAGTTATTTCAATTTTTTTCAAGAGCTGATACCTGCAATTGGGGTTTGGTATTATAAGCCTGATTTTGACACTGACTGCTTTGCATTTAATAAAATGCAATTCATTTCCAGCTTGAGGAACAAGCGTGTTAGAAGTGACACAACTTCCACCACTGGTCTTACCAGTTGCAGTGTGTGTAAGCATGAGCTCTTGAACAATGGCACTGGTGATTTGAGAGTGGATGCATCTGTAGAATAGTTGTACCTGGCCCTGCTATAAGTCACTTTTGCCCTGCCTTTGAGCCCTGTCTTGCATTCCTCAGACACAGATAAGAATCTAGTTAAGACATAAATTCAGAAACCTGAATCAACAATCAGATTGTGACTAGAAGAAATCACACAGCCTTGTGACCTTGCCAAATTCTGTGCACACTCCCTTCAAAAATCCAGCCTAGAGCCAAATACTTTCTTTACTTCTTGTCTTAATTTTTATTTCTGAAACAGCTGTGCACTCTTGAATATCAATGACATGTCCTCTTTCCTTGTCCCTTCCCCCCTCCAGATTCCAGTGTTTGACTAATAGACAAATAGATAGTATCTGAAAAACATGCATGAGAGTTTATAAAGTAATTTGGTCCCTAGTAGGTTGAAGTCCAATACACTACTAGGTTGCAGGTAGCTACCACTATTATTAACCTTTGTTCTGAGTAACCTTATGCCTGGGAAACTACTGCTGCCAACTTCCAATTTTCATTGAAGACTTATTTAATTTTTGTTTGTTTGGGGTTTTTTTCTTTAATGAGAAGAAGCCAGATAGGAAAGAAGTGCTATTAAAATCCCTGGCAGTCTGTTAACAGAAATAAAAAGGATTTTTACCCTTGTCTGATAGGACTAACTCAGCTGTGTATTCCAGGCATTGTTGCTTCTAAATTTTGCTTTAAAGTCCTGAACTTCACATAATTTGATTTTTAGTAAAATATTAAAGAAGTAGAGAAGCAGCCCTGTAATGCGTACACAAGTTTTGAAAGGCATAATAATGCTCCAGAACACCTAGGAGGGGGTCTGCTAGACTCTGAAGTCAAAACAAAAATGAGGACTCTGTATGTAATGTTGCTAAAAACTAGAAATCATAATTTACTATTTTTGCTAGTTTTATTCATAGAAGTGCCTAGAGGCCAACAAGAAGGGGAATTTATCAGATTAGGCACTGTTGAGACACAGAATGGAGATAATCCTTCCTTTATGGATCTTAAGCATAAATAGATGAGTCTGAAAAAACAAAAAGGGAAAGGGTATACAGTTCATAAATACTGTAAAAATTATAGTAATTTTATATATTACATCTTCTTCAAAATATATATTTACTCTGTATAGAAGAACATAGAAGATATTTTAATTATCCAGTGTGGTGTAAAACCCTGCAGAAATACAATTTCCATTTGGTCTATAAATTATTCTCTATAAATGACAGAAAACTAGGAATGCAAAGGACCAAACAGTCCCTGTCCCTGTTCTAAAGGCAAGATGAACCGTACCTGTGAGAGTCTGAAGGTTCTCAAAGACTGATGATGATGGAAATTCTGCTGTATTTCCTAGGTAATGTGCAAAAACAATACCTTGCATGAGACAGTTTAGCCAATGAACAGAAATTCAGCCCTGCCAACAGGCTTTGTCCTGTGAGAAACATAAAGTAACTAGCCTGTGCCTCTCCTTTGGCAGGTGCTACCCCAAATTAGTCAGCTTGCTCTCAGTTGCCTCCTCTGCCAGAAATTTGTCAGAGGCAAAGGAAATGAGAGTTTTGTCTGTAGCTCCCACAGAGAGATTTGTATTGTACAACTCCATACATCTGTATTGTATTCACCAAAAGAAATTGCACAAAGAGGTTCAGGAGGCCGTATTTTCCCTTGGCTTTTTAAAATGCACTCCACAGCACAAATGGTGTTTTGACTGGACATAAAACTCTGAACAAAAGGATACTATTAGTCCTAAAACCCAACTTTTCTCAAATGATAAGCAATTTTGTGAAAGAAATTAACTGCAGGAACAAAAAGTACAAATCTGGGGTCTGTTTAGACTATGCAAAATAAGTAATTAGTCTTTAAATGGAGATATTGTGTTACATGTGCCTGCAGTAAATTATTTTTTTTAAAGCCTGGTTTGCCATAGTGGCCATAATTAGATTTCTTTCAAATACTCTTAGGACTTTTAGGATGGGCTCAATTCTTAAAATTACATATTATAGTCTTACAAGCATTTGAAAATTACAGAGGAGAATGAAGTTATGTAAGATCAATACTGGTGGAATAATTCCTGAGCCACTCTTCCCATGGTATCATATTTGTTAGAAGAATTTGATCCATAAGTATGGTTGTAAGTAAACTGAGTCCTTTCTAAAAAGTAAAATACCTAATCAGCAGTTATTTTCCTCTTTGTTCTCCTTTCCAATCCATGTACCTTTGAAAACCACCTCATATTTTGTTCTTCAATACTCAGTTTTTATTTCCTCACTCAGACAGCAAAGTGTCTTCTGATGCTCTGTCATCTTTGCCAGACTGACCTGTGGGTTCCTTTAACTGAATTTGCCATGGCAGATAGCAGGGAACAGGCAGCAGTGCTTCCTACTGACGCTGTTTATCTTCTACTAGATTTTCACAGGGGATACAATTTTTTTGCTGGCATTCCATTGAGCCGAAGACATGAATGGCAATGTATTTTGCCTTGAGAAGATTTACAGGCAAAGAGCTTGGGGAAGGAGCTGTCTTTTGTAGCTGGAGCTACAAAACAGTTTAGGGAAGAGGACCTTGCAGTAGAAACTACTAATTTAAAGTTCATTTCTCTGCTCTAAGGGATGGTTCTTCCTGCCCTCAGCTGAGTTTTAATTTGGCCTTGAAGCATAAGGATACACAGCCTCTCTGGCAACACTTTCTGTAAGGAGAACACTGTTAGGAAATGAGCTGAGCCTACTCATGTAGGCTGCTGAGCTGTGGCTTTTCTGATACGCTTAGGTTCACAAATGATTTGATTCCCTGGAGTTTATTTGAAGTTTTTAATTAAAATTCTCTCCATTGGTACTCTGATTTTATTGAATGTGACAAAGATTTCTTGGGAGTTGATTTCTCTTTAAACTACAGTCCCTTTACAGCCATCACATAGTGTAAAAGAATTTTTAAGTGTGTGTAAATGACATCATTTTAGCAATGTAGAGGAAACCTTTGGGAAAATGAGAATGTCTGTATTCTGTTTTTCTGGAATTTCATCTTTGTGTGCCCGGACAGAGGACAAGACAGTAAAATAGGAGAATTTCTACATTTCCTTTCAAGAAGTTACTTTCATATATGACTATCTTGTCAAGACATCTCATAAGCATTATTTTCAAATCTTGTTATTCTTCTCTTTCACTTTGGGGGCCCCTTCTCTGGGAAGGAGGCTATGGAAAGGGTAAAAACTAAGACATTTTCTGGTAGCCAATAAAACCTCTAAATATGCAAGCTTTCTTCCTAGAGCAGAGCAACCAAAAGAGCACAGTTGGTAAGGCCAGGAGGAGAGCAAACAATGAGGAGTATGGAACTACAGACAGCTTGTTATTGCACAGCTGGGCAGTTGTGGCTTGGATTCTGGTCCATGCTTCCAGTATAATTCAAGGTTTATCACTGTATCAAATAAACCATACATACCAGAACTTTATTCCCTGTAGATACAGTTCCTGTGAGCTCATTGAGTCACTGTGTAATTCAGCTAAGAAGGGAACCCAGGCGGTCACTAGTTCAAGATGGCCCTGATGGTCCAAGAAAGCATAACTGTGAGAGCATACCATGCTGCTCCAGACTTTATCCAGCTGAATCTTGAAAACCTCCAAGTATAGAGAATGTATGACTTATTTTGGCAAACACTTCTACTGCTTCCTGTTATGAAACAAGTTTTCTTTATCTACAGACTGAATTTCTCTTGGTTTCACTTATATCTATTTTTTCTTATCCCTCAGTCATGCACCACTGAGGAGCCTGGCTTCATCTCCCCAGTAATCTCCTTGTAGGTACTGCCAGATGAGTGTTACGTCCCCCTCAAAGCTGTTCCTTCTCCACACTGAACAAGCCCAGTTCCCTCAGCTTCTCCTCACTGGCCAAGTGCTTGGGCTCCTTCAACCATCTTGCTCTGCTGAACTCGGTTCCCTTTATTCAATGTCCTTCCTGCAGTGAGGTCCCAAAACTGGGGGCAATATTTATACGTGGTCTAACAAAAGTCATGGGGCAGTAATATACTGACCTTCCTCCTATATTAATAAAGCCTTGCTTTCTGCTGGTCTTTTTTTCTGCCAGAGGACACCCCTGGCTCACGTTCAGCTTGCTGTCTACCAACACCCCCTGGGCCTTTTCAAAACAGCTGCTGCCCAACCATGCAGACACACTTCCCCCCAGCCTGAATCAGTGTAAGGTCTACCTCTGATGCAGGACTCTGCATTTATCCTTGCTGAATTTCATGAGGTTCATGTTGGCCCGTTCCTTCAGCATGCAAAGGTCTTCCTGGAGGGCAGCCCTCCCCACCAGCATTTCAACTGCACCCCAGCCTGCTCTCATGTGTAAATCCATTGAGCAATCATCACCTTGTAATCTCCTCCAGTTCATTGTTAATGATGTAAAACAGGACGTGTTCCAGGACAGATCCACGTGCTGTTCCACTTGTTGCTCTTGCCACTGTCCTCATGGTCCATTGGCCTGACATTCCAATCCATCCGGTTGTCCGGTCATCCAGACTGAAACCTCTGAACTCGGGTAAAAGGGCATTGTCAGACCCAGTGTCAGAAACCTTGGTGTAGTCTGTTAAGGGTTTTTTATGCCTTGCTTAAGTCTTGACATCCACAAATCCAGCCATTTTACCACAGAAATACTTTCAGGCTGGTTAGACATGATTTACTCTTTGTAAACCCATACTGCCTGTTTTCAGTCACCTTCTCCATATGTTTAGAAATGTATTCTGAGAGGATTTGCTCCAGGACTTTCTCAGGAACCTGAAAGAGTCTGGCCCTTCTGTAGTTTCCCAAATCATCTTGTTGGCCTTTTCTGAAGATGGGTGCAAATTTGTCTTTCTTCTGTTGTCAAGGGCCTTCTTTGATCTCTATTATTTTAAAAAGGATGCAGAGAGCAGCCTTGTAAAGACACCAGCCAGTCCACTCAGCTCTTTCAGGTTTAAACCATCTGGGTTGCATGAGCTGAGTTCTTGCAAGTAATCCCTGTCATGATTTTCATCTGCTGCTGGTACTTCCCTTCCTCCTTGCACGGAAACCTGGGAGACCTTGCTAGTGAAGAATGGAGGAAAAAAGGCGTTGAGCACCTCAGCCAGCTGTGTCTGTCATCACTGAGTCACCCCACATCTTTAGTAACAGAACATTTTCATTGTTCAGCTCCATGGATTTTTTTGTGCCTAACTTTATTCAGGAGGATACTGTAGACAGTAGATCCTTTAGTGAACTTGTTACTGAGTCTCAAGGAGTAAACAAAAAATTTATTTTTGATTCAGTTTCATTTAGCTGAAGCTTCTACAGCTCATGGCCACAGAGTCCAGTGAAAGAAAGGGGTTGGATATGCTTTATATAAGAAAGATAAGCACTTTTGCACCTGTGAAGAAGTCTTGAAATGGTCTTTATATAAGCTCTTCTTACGTTTTTAGATTGTCTTGTCATTTAGCCCAAATTTCAAGATGGGGATGAGGTTGTGTTTTGGTGGTTTTTTTCCCTGCTCTGAACAGCGTGTGGGCTGAGTGCTGAAGATGCATATAAATTGTGCACAGGGAAAAAGTATAGGTCACCTGAAAATAATTAGCACTTTTAAAATAACTGTGTTTGAGGTATAGCTCATAAAAAGAGACTTGTTTTCATAAAATGGGGTTTTTAAAGAATATTGCTCTCCTGTCATGCTTCCTCCACTTCATAAGGAAAAACCCCACTAACTCATGAAAAGTATCACATTGACATAAAGAACATAAATTTTGCAGAAAAAATAGCTAAATATTTTCAATTGCATCTAATATAATTTCTCTGATACACATACTGATGGAAAATAAAATACAAGTATACACACAGAACACCTACAACAATATGTTCAGGCAATTAAAGAAAATGAATGGTACTTCCCAAACTAAATATTCCAAAAACATGTCATTTCAGATCCTAGCTAAGAGCTCATCATCTTTTGGGACTATGTTTTTTTGCCTCCACTGCCACAAAGATGCAAATTCTGTAACATTACTGACCTAATGAGAGGGAAATGCACACTTTCAACCTGCAACAGCTTAATCAATGCAATTCCCATGTCCAGTCAGTGACAGCTACAGGTGGAAGAGTTTTTGATGGATTTCAGACAGTAATGCATATAGGTAATCATGTTCCAGGCTTTTTTTTCTTTTCTTTTTTTTTTCTTTAAAACCCAAGAATTGTAATTCTAAAACTCTGACAGCATAGAGAAGCAGAAGTGGTGCAAGAAAATAATGGTCTTTTCTCTGTTGGGCCAAGTATAGCCTCTGTTCTCCGATAATGGCAAAAGCTTGTTGCTTTAGAAAGCTGCACCTCTGCTCCCCAATAATAACCTTGCTAATTGTATAGTGTTGTATACAGTGGAAAGATTTTTCCTGATCCCGCAGGGAACAAGTGCTGTGAAGCATGACATTTGATTAGCCTTATTATCTTAGCTTGCCCAGTTACCAATGTTGTAAGCTGCCATGAAATTATCCACCCCTTTTAAAAATAAAGCCATACTATTTGTCTTCATTATCTCCTTCTATGGAGTTGAATTCCACACGCAAACAGACCTCAGTGATGAAAATAGCACAGGAATTACACATGTAGCCTTTTAACTCTGTAGGTACTGTTTCCTTTTATTCTTTCCATGTAAATCAACATTTTCCTAAATATTGTGGGTTTGATCATTTGCTCCTGAAAGAAAACTGGTTTTATTTTACCGTGTATATTTGTAATCATCTATGTGATCTTTTACTGAGTTGCTCTGGAGTTACTCATAGCTTGAAAAAAGGTGTAATTTCTTCAAAATTTTGCTGTATTTGTTGGATCTTTTTTTAAAATGTTCAGTGATGTCTTGTGTACAGAAATGAAATCAAACTACACACCAAAAATAAATTAAAATAATAATAATGATAATGATAATTAAAAATCACCCAGCTCATTTCTTTGGCACAAAGAACTTAGTAAAAAATATCTTGGATGGTATGTCAATGGATACATAAATAAGTTATCATCATAAGATCTCCAAATAGTGATAAACACAGCAAAGAAACTGACACTTCATTGCTGTAATTTTTTCAGGCCAGCATATTGTAGGAATTATCAAATAAAGAAGTCGTCTAAAGTTCCATCTGACTTAAGACTGATCATAATAAATGATTATCCAAATTAGACATTGGTTAACGACAGTGCGTGGAACACTGAACTTGCTGAGTAGGCCAGCAATCAGCTTAAAACATCCTTTAAAAAAAATACACCACCTCAAAGTCCTTCACTCAAAACCACTTAGCCACAACAAGTGTGGAAAGCAGAACTAACTCAAAGAAGTACCTCCTCTGTGGGTACAACTGTTGATTTTGTCATTAAAATAGCCATCAAAACAGTGATAGAGAATTTGGAATGCAGACCCAGAGTTCTGCAGAGAATAAGAGAAAGAAAATTTCAGCAGAGTTGATTCCAGGCAGTAGATAATTTCTCCACTATTGAGGCAGTGCTGGTGGTAATTACAGGTTTTGTTTTCCATGTGTACACCCAGAACTATAACGGGATTGAAACCCATACCCTTCTTTCCACATTCTGTATCCTGGAATGCCTGTTCCTCTAACTCCTCTAATATCAGGGCAGGAACCTTAGCAAAACCAGAAGACCCTGGAGAAAGATCTCTACCTTGTTGCTTGCAGCGTCAGCAGAAAACTGTTACAATGTTAGCCGCCCTGGTCCCCACAGTTTTACAAAACAGAGCAGAAGACTTCACAGTAAAAGCACTCAAGTGAGATCTGTATCATCAAAGGCTGAGTTCAAAGCTCTGTAGAGTCATAAACTCCAGTGCTAGGGAATGCGACTCAATCAGCCCAAAAGTATGAGGGCTGGGGCTGCCCCACCATACAGTCCTTACGCTGCCTGGATCCTGTGGCTGGACAGAGACTGAGATAATCCCTGGCACAAAGCAAATCGGTTTTGGCACTCTTCGAACTTATGCATGGCTGACCATGATCACTAGCCAGAAATTGCTGGGCCATAAGTCAGCACTGGCCAGGTCCTGTCTTCTCTGCCACAAACTGGGAACAGAGTGAGGCTTGGCTGAAGTGCAGTAATCGCCCATTAAGTGGATAAAAGAGATTTACAGTCGTTTTTTGCACCACGGGAATGGTTCAAAGCTCTCAGATAGAACGGCACCAGCAGGGTCCCTAGGACCATTCTTGGATGGGTGATTTCTGCTATGAGCGGCATGGGAATGTAAGTAGCAAAAGCCCAAAGGATATGGTAATTCCTGACAGACGGTAAGCATCAATTTCTAAGTTCTTCTCCAAAACAAGACATCTCTATTTCTTCCTTGACCCTAATGGATCAAATGGATTAAATAGTGGGAAAAAAATGGTGTGTGAGCATTTGGGACACATTCCCTAGAGGGCTCTAATAGCCAAATAGCAGCTGCAGAGGCCAGAATGGAAGATGTTCAAAAGACTGTGAAGCAGTCAAAGTACTTTGTGTTTAGATATTTCTGTTGCAGCCAAAAATGAGCTCTTGTGTTTCACAGGTTTGGATTGAAGCTTTGAGCTGAACTGTAATAAGGAACCTCTAAGTTTTGCAGTGAAGCAATTTTCTTTCATTGGCCACACAGGCAAACTCAGGATATCATGAAAGTTGTCAGCATAAATTGCTACAACCCTTTCTCCTTAATAGAATAATGTTCAGGTTTCAGAAATGCAGAAACTGTTAAAGAGAAGAATTCAACAAGATGTTGAGTTGTGAAATACAGGATGAGAAGGCATTTATGCATTTTGTGGCTCTGGTTCAAAAGGCTTTCCATTAGAACATCACAAAAAAAGAAACAAAGGGCAAAGGAGAGAAAATGATCTGAAGTTATTTTTTGGGGAGTGAGGATTTTTTATGCCTCTCAGTTTTGCCATCGTAGCTGCAGGGGTTCGAACACCGAAAGGGTGGTAGAGGTCATTATGTTGCTTAGAATCCCTCATGCCATTTTAAGTTTCCTCTCAGTTTAACAGGGAAAAGATAACTGCTTGTGAAGCAATTTACCAAAAATATGTTCAATTTAGACTTTTTTTACTGAGAAATTGCAGGAGGGCTGTAAGTGCTTTGGACCTGTGGATGTGTAATTCCACATGCCTATGAAGGTTTCAGCACAGGGTAGCTACTGTAATTTGAAGAGTAAGTAAAAATAATTCCTAAAGGAATTTTACATGCTGTTTTCCTAAGATGAGGTGCACAGGATCTCATTTACTTGATGCAACTTTATTGGACAATCTGAGAGAGGTTTTTCACCTGCTGGCTGTTATTCCACAGTTTATGTAATTATGCCCATCATAAATATCAGCTGCTTTTTTGGATATTTTTGGTGGCATAGAAATCATTTAGTTGTTACCTGGTAGGAAAGCAGAATCTGAACCCGTTAAAATGAAAATGGGTAACTAGTGGATTTTCTGTTAGAACTCTGCTCCCACCTAACTCTGGCTTTCCCCTTTCCTCAATGGCTCCCAAAGAAAAAGCCAGGGTGAATTGCAGACAGCTCGTTGTGAAAGGTTACCTTGTGTCACACCGGGCTACCAGATATGCTTAAAACAGCATAATTATGCAGATTGCAGTTAAAGTGTATGCTTGGGTTCAAAAATTTCCAGGAAAGTCGGTATGAGGAGGAAAAAGTGAATGAAAACAAGCTGAGGAATGACGGATTGTTTTGGATATGAGCATTTCGTTTCTGGGGCAGATTTTGCCCTTGGGTGAAAACCAAAAAAATCCAGCTTTAGTTAGTGAGAATTTTGCATGCAGGACTGACCGCTTGCAAGCAAATTTCTTTAAGTCCAAGAGTATCCAAAGGTGAGCGCCTCCCCTGTTACAAAAAGCGAGAGCTGCTCTATCATAGCTGTTCAAAACAAATGAAATGTTTAAACAGTGACCAGAAGTATGGGGAAATCGCTTTCCCAGTGTCATTTCCATTTAGGTCGTCATGCAGGTTATTGGCATCAGGGGAAACTCCCCGCCTTTCCTTTCCCCTCCGAAACGTGTGACTTCTCTGCTAGCATTTTTCGCACTCGGCGACCGAGCAGGCAGCGCCACGTGTCCCCTCCGGACTCGGGCCAGGGAGAGCCCGAACTGGCCCGGGCAGAGCCCGAGCGCCGTCCGGGAGCACCGGTGAGGGCACGGCGGCAGGACACGGGCACGTTCGCACACGGGCACGCTCGCACACGGGCACGTTCGTTCCCTCCTCACTCGCCAGCGCCCAACGCGCACGGCTGACACACGCGTGCTGTGACACGGACACACGCGTGTCCCCACACGGCCCCACGCCTCCCCCGCCATGCCCACCGCCGCCTCGCAGACACGCTCACACACACACACGCGCACACACGCACCCTGTGACACGCGGTCGCACACGCACACGCTGAGACACGCGCACTCCCGTGTCACACTCGCTGACCCCTCTCGCCCCCTCACACTGACTCGCCCCCACCCTCCCTCACCCTCACACCGCCGGAGGGGAGGGGGCACGGCCACGAGGCAAACGCTCGCGCGCTCCCTCCGGGCGGGGAGCGGGGGAGGCGCTCGCGCGCCACTGCCGCGGAGGCCGCGCGCGCGCGCCCGCCGGGGGTGGGCGGGGCAGAGGAGCGGCGGCGG
>VXAC01001653.1:308457-391951 GCA_013399225.1 Rhipidura dahli
TCCCCCACCCCCTTTCCCGGTATTTTCTCTCCCCCTGGAGATTATCAGGTTTCCCGCCCCTCCCTCTCCGGGATCCTTCGCCTCCCCCCTCCGAGGGGATTATCTCCCCCTTTCTCTGCCGGATTATCCCCCCAGTTCGCTGTCCCTGTCCCTCCCTCCGCGTTTATGCTCCTCCGCAGCCTCGCCTCTCGGGGATTATCTCCTCTCCCTTTGGGGTGATTCTTCCTCTCTTGATCTCTGTCCCGGCCTTTCCCTGCCTATATTCTACACGAGGAAGTCATCCCTCCCCTTCCGTCTGCCTCTGACTGGGGAAAGGGGCGAAAATGTGGTTGTGATCGGGTGGGCAGGAGTTTCCAGCAGTGCTGTCATCTCTTCGGTCGTTGTACGAGTACTACAGGCAAGTGGATGTAGGTGTAGGAGAGGTGGCACCAGGGATGGATGTGCGGAGCTTGTACCAGAGTTCAGCCTGTGGCGTTGTGCTCCGTATGCAGGAAAATATCTGCACCCTTCCCGCGACGTTACATCTGATGGAGATGAAGGAGAGCCGACCTGGATCAGTGCTTGATAAAACGTGCGTGGCTGGGTGGTAGAGACTGCACGGAAAAAAAGCCAGCAGCCTTTGAGTTTCTTTGGGGAAGGTGCAATGTACAGTGGTAGCACTGTAAATGGAAATGTGCCCGGATGACATTGCTGCTGTCCGGGGGTCAAAGCTGGCTTGGACAGCTTCTGTCTTGGCTTGCAAGGCGAGTGGCTTAGGCTGTTGATCAGTGTTGGGGAGGAAGCAGACAGGTATATTTTGCTGAAGCGCTGATGTGGTTCATTACTGTCAACTTGCTTGGCAGGGGAAAAATGCGTGTGTTCCTAAAACACAGAGGGAACGTTTATCCCATGTATTTGGCTCCTGTGTGGGTTCGACCAGTCTGTTTTCCTAGCACCTGCTCTCCCTTCACATGGGTTTGCTGGAGGAGAGTTGCAGATCTTCTGGCCATCTTGCGGCACAAGGCCCAGGATTATATCCATTAAACTTCTCCCACTTGGCTTTGAGAGGAGGAGAGGCTGCGAGAAATTGTACAGAGACTGGGCAGCCATAAATAGATGTCGGACTAGAGGAGGCTTTGAAATCTTAGCATTCTGCTTCTGAACAGATAGTGTCTGTTAAACTGGTTGGATTGACACTAGAATCATAATGTTTCCTTTTATTTCTGCTGAGGTGGTTGGCTTTTAACACTTTGACATGTGGCTGGACCGTACAACATCTGCCAAAAAATTCTTCTTGAGAAGGACATAGAGAAAATTCTCATTTAAATAAAGTGCTGACAATTGGAGTCTAGTTTGAGCTCATTTAAATGTGATTTTTAAAGGACCCTTCAGAGAAATCTTTAGTTTCCTCTTCCCTCCCTTGAAATGCTTGGAACTGAGCAGTCCTTCATTTGTTCTCAAAGTATTCCACTAGATATAGATTACCTGACATCTATGTTGCTGTGAAAAATCTGCAGTACTGAGGTATGGTATCGCAATGCTGGTAGCATTGCTGGGTTTTTATTTTGTTCTTTAGGTTTTGGAATTCTTGTTTGTTTGCTTGTTTAATGGAATCTTTGACATCTAACCAAAAGGGTGTATATTCAGTTTCCTTGAATTCAGGAGGCTTGCATTTGTTTTAGATCTTATGGATCACTGCTCTTTCAGCTTGTCTTGTTGAGAACTAATTAATATGGAAATTATTGACAGATATACTGTACTAACTCTGTGGAACAGTGTCTGTTCTGCTGCTCTATTAGTGGGCTAGCTGCATACTCTAAGTATGCACAACATATGTGCAGTTGGACCTTTTTTGAAATACCTCTTTTTTTTCTTTAAAAATAGTGGAAGCTATTAAATCATGATGGTTTCTTTTGGGTTTTTTTAAAATAAAAGAAAAATCAGAAAGGGAATAATGAAAATGTGCCTGCATAATATGAAAGAGTTTTAACAAAGGCTAGTAGAGAGGATGACTATCTGCAAGAACCCTGACTTTTAGGACATGTCTTACTTGGAGCGTAAAATGTTAATCTGATCTTTTTTTCCTTTATCTGAATTTGTGTATACCTCAGGGAGGTCAGAAGGACCAGAAATCTTGGCAGTATGGCTTACTAGTTGTGTCATTTTTAGTTGATACTTAATCATAGTAAAAGCAGGAAAACCAAGTAATGTATCAAATAATTTAGCTTCATTTTGAGCTGTTAAGGATGTGATCAGAGCATTATCCTCAAACACTGGTTATCTTTGGTCAGCATCATCAAGCTCCAGCTTGCTATTAGGTCCATGTGTTGGTTATTTCTATGTGCAGAAATAGAGGTCAGTGATCTGGAGAAAACTTTATAGTACCAGAATTACAAACAAAATACTCTTTAATATGAACCTCTTTGTACAGTGACTCAGTCCCTGAATCCTTGTGTTATTCTAAATGTATTTGTTTGTAGAAATTGTAGTTTGAATGCCATTTTCTAAAAGTTCAGTGTCCTGCTTTAAACCCATACTTGCTGACAAGTGATTTAAAGTTCTCGTTGGGTGTGTCTGTCCCAGGTTTGGGAGTGCCCTTTGATCCTCTGTGCGGGATATTGAGCAGTGAATCTATTCTCATGCTGTAGAAAAAGTGGGAGGAGGAATTTCTTTTTACTTAAGAGACAGGTATGCACTTGGGATTGTGACAGTCTCCATGCAGATGTGGAAGGAATAATAATCTCAAGATCTGAAAGGATGAAAAGCTTACATATGTTAAAATAAAATGCCCTGTTGTGTTCTGTGTTTAAGCTAAAAATGGATAAAACCTGGATGAGTTGGCCTTGCACATGTGGTAAAAACCTGACTTTTTAGAAGCATCCTGCAGCTGGAGGGGTACAGACACTACTGGACTTATTTGTGTGGAAATATGACATAGCATATGATGGTGGGCTTCAGAGCAAGTTGGTGAGAGGGAAAAGTGGTTTTATTGTCCCCTACAAGAGAGGAAGCTCATAAAGGCTGCTGGAGAAGAGTGAGTTTAGTTCAGTGCGACCTGTGAGAAACAGGCTGAAATACAGATGTGGTCACAAATACTGTTAGAGGGCTTGTATGATGCCATAGTCATTATAAGCATCTGCAGGTGGATCTCAAAACAGCAAAACTGTAGTACAACAAAGCATGGTGATGATAATGTGCTGTCCTGTGGCTTAAAATTGCTTTTTTCCCAGAATAAAGCAAGCCTGAATTATGTAGTTATGGCTGATGTCATTCTTACAAGAATGATGGAGACCAAGAAAAAGATAAAAAGAGAGGTTAGGACAGGGGTTTTTCCATATGTAAACATTTGCATTCCTATTTTGGGTTACTTACGAGTCTTTGAAGTTACAGTAATTTCACAACCTGTGTTGAATAATAACAATAAAAATGGAAAAAATGGATGTTTTCTACTCTTACCATCATGTTTTAATTGTTTTCAAGGTCTGCAGCTTAAAAGAAAAAGGTGTTTCATACTACGAATATGTCATATTAGCAACCATTCTTTGGGTTTTACACATCAGTTATTTAAAGAACTTATTTTAGTGTCTGGGTCTCATGAAACCGTGGTGGAAATAAGAAAGATACTGAAATCAGGTGACATTTCAGATTTACTAGCAACAAATGCTATTTAATAAATTACTTATACATGTTTTTTAGGAGTATTGACTAGTTTTACATTCTGACAAACAGCTGTTTGAGAGTAGGGACTCTGTGAAATCCATGCTTACTGCAGAGAATGACAGTGGTTTCTATAAACTTGTTTTTGGGGCAGGGGGACACTAAACATGATGACACATGAGACACAAATTCTTTGTATCTTACACAAAAAGATTGCTCCTCCTGCATCTTCTCATTAGCCAGATCCCAAAGGATCAAATTATTGTTTCGGTTAAATTCACTTTTCCAGTAGGTGGAGACACAACTGTTGATTTCAAATAAGCTTAAGCCTTTATATTTTGATTGCAAACATTTTGTCAAGATACTGTTGAAATAATGAAAATTAGGATGTTAGGAAAACTTTAAATTTTTATTTTCAGGTAGATTACTTCAGCTTCTTTTATTGAAAGAGTTCTGGCATTCAAATATTGCTTTTGTAGTAAGAGTGGTACTCAAATAGTTTGGGTTTAATTTTCTAATTATCTCCACCCACTGGTCAAATATGCATTCATGAAAAGTTTAAGTGATTCCTTTTAAAATATCCAAACACAGGATGGAGGGAAGTAGATTGAGGGTAAATAGACTGAGGGTAAAAAAGATTGTGTAAAGTTTTTTCTTAAGGCTAGTAACACAAGGTAGGGGACCCCTCGAGTAAATCAGCAGGGGAATAAAAGACATATGTATCAGCCATTCTGACTGTGTTATTCCATTCCTTGAGCATTTAAAAAAAAAATATTTGATTCCCTGTTTATTCATTAATTGTTCAGAGATCTGACTGCAGGTATCATGTCAGAGGTTTTGTATGTAAAACACATCAGTAACTTTTTATGTGATGTTGATTTATTTTTTTAACAAGTCAGTGAGCCAGTTGGTAAGTCAGCCTTTTCGTATCTTATTAAAATTCTACCCCATGTCTTTCCTGATCCTCTGTTGAAGTTTACAGAAGTCTTTGGCAAGATGAAACTGCTTATGCAGCAAAAGTTCTCAGACTGGGAAGACAAACTGTATTCTAGCGAATGAAGTGAGAGAAAAGTTTGTTTCTCCTTTCCAAGCCGTTCTGGCTTACTGTACTGTGAGCCGTTGTGCTGAAGCAAAGGACAGCGTTGCTGGACAGAAGTTGCTTGAACATTAAGTTTGCTGTAGTCATACTGCTGCTTACACCTTCTCATGCATTCTTCAGATCATTAGGAGGAGGTGTAATTAACAACTGAAAGTTCAGTTTACGCATTCTTTGGTAAATGCAGGCAGGGAGAAGTTGGTAAGTGAAACTTTATGTTCATGGAGTGTGTGATGGTAGGACATTCAGTCATCTGAATTCAAATCAGGCAGACAGTCCCTCTTCCCAGATCTACTGGCACAGCTCTGCTGCTTACACTAGATATGGTACGGAACAGCAAAATGGGATGAGCAGTGCTTGATTTGGTCACTTCTGACCAGAGAAGCTCCTTTATACAGATTAAATCTTTGTAATATTTTAACAACTTCCACGAGCTTGTTGCTTGATGTAGTTGGCATTTGCCTTACGTGATCTTCCCTGAGGACAAACTCTGGGTGTACACTGCTATGTGTGGTATTTAAAGCAGCGTTCAACTGAGGTTTATTTATCAAGTGAAACACTGGTTTCGGATCTGTGAATTTTGTTTCATTCTTTCATAGCCCTATGTGGGGTGGCCCACTTGCTGCTGGATAAAATTCAGCCTTGGTGTGAACCTGTTGTATGAGAGGAGTTGCCCATCGTTAGCTCTGCGATAATCTCATGGGTGCCTTGTCTCAAGAGGGATCAAATGGACCCACTACCTTTGAGTCATTGTGCTTTGGGGGAGCAAGATAAACTGTTAACCACTGTTGCTGGGTTTTAATCAGCACTTCCGTAACAGTACCTGGTCACAGAGAAGTAATGAGTGTGCTTGAATTGCTCTGACTGATGGTTGAGAACCCTCATGTCTGCTTTGAGTTCCCGTTGCTGGGGGGAAGAAACGTTTGGGCAGTTTTAAGGACAGGCCATAAATACATGAAGAGAAAGGAGTATGCGCGCACCGAAGACTTGGCAGTTGAAATGTTGCTTGATTTTGACACATAATTTGATAGGAAAAAAATCCATCCGTCCCTCCATCGCTCTGTCCTTGTGTCTGCCACACTCGCACCACTGGCTCCCAACGGGTAAGTAAGTCTTAGGCATCCAGACATTGTTAGAAATCGTGTCATTGGTATGGGAGATTAAGTGGGTGTGTACGCTGGTGAGAAGGTAAGAGGCTTTGGATGTTGTTTAAAAAGTGCAGAAAAGCGTTTTTTATTGAATGATTTCCAAGTTCCGAGTGCGGAGCCCGAACGCGCCGGGTCTGATCGAAAAAGTGGCTCAAGCGCGCTCTCCAGTGGCCACACCGGGACAGCGGCGCTGGGATGGGCTCGGGGCCGCCGGGGCCACTGCTCCGGGTGAGTGAC
This sequence comes from Rhipidura dahli, assembly GCA_013399225.1. Lineage (NCBI taxonomy): Eukaryota > Metazoa > Chordata > Aves > Passeriformes > Rhipiduridae > Rhipidura > Rhipidura dahli. The sequence continues at coordinate 314,575 of VXAC01001653.1, forward strand.
AGAAGCCAGCTCCAGTCGTGCGGATGCCTGCTTGCTTAGCTGAGTGCACTGATAAATAAGTTGGTGCTTCTTAACAAATAAGTAGCTAAATTCGTTTAAAAAAAAAATCTGCTGTTGCCAAAAATTGATTCAGTTAGAAATCTTGCTCTTATAGTTGGATCAAAAAATGACTTTCCCATCCAGCAGTCTATTAGTTGGGGAGATTGGTGCAATCTCTGCTGGGACTGTTTGTACTGTCGCCTGGAAGCAGGCAGGTTTACTTCTGAACGGAATTTATTAGCTATGAATTGAAGCGTGCACATTTAAATGTGTCAAATCTTGGCAAATTGCTCTGCAAACAGCACAGACTAACTAAACAGCAGCAGAAAGAAATGTGTAGTTCTTACCAAGTTCACCACTGAGTTCTCAGTCTTACATCAGATTCCATGCTGTTCAGGAAAGCAGCAGGGACCTTCAGAAGGAAGAACTTCATTGCTACTAATGAATAGGAAATGGAAAAGAGAAGGGCGGACTGTTCAGCAGGTGGACTCCTCATAAAGTGGAAAGTCTCAAGGCTCGTTGTAATTTGAGATTTCTGAGATAACTAAATGCTTCACAGATGATTTCAAGTTTCTGGTATTGTTTTACTTTGTCTCTTTTTAACTGTTCAAACCTTGGCCTTCTGCTTTCTGGTAGAGTTCTCTTTTGTAGACAAAACCATAGTTAGGCCCTGTTAACCACACACCTAATTTCTCCAAAAACCACAACTGTTTTGAGAGTTTTGTATGACAATGAGGCTGTCAGAATGGTCCTTGTAGGTCTTGCTGTTAAGTGGAGTTGTTGAACTAAGCCACTTTTAAGTATGAGCTTGTAAGAGTATAGTGTTTTCTTGGACTTTTTAAAATAATTTTCTGAGTAAGGTACTAGCAAAAAACGTACATAGAGGTACATTCAGTGAAACCATTAAGAATCCTTTCTTTAGAATTGTAAGAATTAGTCTAATTACAAATTTGTCAAGAAATGCTTGTGTAATAAGTTTCAGAACAGTCTGCTACTTAGCTTAGAATGTATGGGCCCTATATAGAAAAGTGCAACTGTATGTCTGTTCGTGTGTGACATCTGATGTGATACAGTCGTACTAGTTACACTTATCTGTTTACCACTTCTGATAAAGGCCATTAAACAGAATGTGCACTTTTGTGCACAAAGCTCTTTCCTCACTATGGATGTCACTATAAAGCTTTTACACATTTCAGATAATAAAAAAATAAAATCCCTTGAGCTTCCGTACCCCAGGCATAAATGATTTTACTTTACAAATATAATTACTGTAATTCCAGGAGGTAATCTCTCTGGACAGCCATAGACTAGTTTGAATTAGATTACTCTGTTTTTTCCTCCAGGGTGAGTTAATACATTGAGTTTTATTTTTCTGTAATTACTTCAAAATTTAGATCACTTTTAATGCTTACTATTCTTTCCTATAACTAGACTGGGAAAGCTAAGAATACTTGCATTTGAAAGGTTAACATTAACTGTTTTTCACCCATAACTTTATTTCCATCAGTTCTGCTCCTCAACTTCATACAATTCATGCTGTATTCAGTTAGTCTCAGTTGTAGAGTTTCTTAATTTGGAAATACTGGAAATATTTACTTAATAAGCAGAGAGTAAGCACACTAAATCTTTCAACTGTGACATTTAACCAAGTCTAGCTAGAGCAATGTTTTTGTTAAATCTGTCTTTCCAGAGTTCTGGGTCTGAAAGCTTTCCACTGGTTTCGCAGTAAGCTTCATGAATAAAGCAAGTTACTACTTTTACCTCTGTTACAAAATCTTTGGACAGAAAGCCAGTCAGTATGAAATAAACAGAGGAGCGGAGTTAGTCAGGGGAGACAGTCAGGAAAATATTTTTCCTGTTTTTTTCATGAACTTCAGCAGGAAGGGCAACTCTCTGGATAGATGATTGCAAACCATGATGGGATGCAAATGCATTTATATAAATGACCTGTTTGTATTTGGATTTTACTTACTTTAAGAAGCAGCAATGCGCTTAAGCACTAGATGAGAGATTAATTTGTAAATTAACCTTATAATAGTACAGTTCTGGTTTGAAATAGACAGAAGGAAATCTTGGTGTTATGAGGTCTCAGAATATGACTTCCTGTTTGTGTTAAATACAGAACTAGCCAGGATATCTGTAGAGGTAGTCATTTTAGTTCTGTAGTTGCCATCTGGTATCAAAGTGGAGGAGTATTATGTACTAGTGCAAAATCAAATACAATGTTAAAGGGTAAAACTTGTTACTTGTGTTGCATATGAAGTCCTACAGCTATGAAGGCCTAGCTATGTAAGTCAGTTGCAAACCTGAAAGTACTGGGGTCCCCTTTAATACAGTAGGTTTTCAAATATTAAGACTGCAGGTCCATCTGACTCTTTTTTTCTAACATGCAGAGCAGCTTCTGAAATCATGCAGAATCTATCAGGAGCTCCTATTAATGTTATCTCTGAGCAGATTTTTGAGAAGATGGAAGACATGGATGTCTCTTGACACGAAGCTGGGGCCAGAAAATTTCATGTCTGGATAGCCTTAAATTCAACTTCCAGATAGGGATAAAGAAGCATAATGCGGTCCCCAAGTGCCTAGGCATTGTTATCCAAAAACCAGTGAAGAATTCATTGTGCTAATGTGCAACAGCAGCAGAATCCAAAATTTAATGTGTTGTCCACGACTAAAATAACATCTTATATAATTGCCCTGGGCCTGCAAATTAGCAGCTTCCAAAAAGATCTGATAGCTTTGCAGAGGGCATTGGAAATTACAACAGCAGAATGACTGATACTGCTAAAGGCGTAAGACTTGAAGGTCTCCAGGAAGTCCATCCCTTAGTAGAGAATAGATTACACATTGCCACTCTTTTTCTTTCTCTGCTCTTCTGCAAGTGATTAGGGAGCCAGTATAAATGCAAGAGGATGACCTGAAATACCAGGCACAGGTTAGCAGCTGTGGGTGTGGCTACCTGTAAGAAAAAGATTCCTACTCCCTAATACTACACTGAAGAAAGACCCTGCATCAGGAACTTGCTCTTGTTTGGTGTGATCTTGAACTGAACAGAGTTGTTACCAGTAATGGATTGGAAATCACAGTCTGACTTTTAAATGCCCTTTAGAAAATACGTATATTTAATTTTGTTTGTATGCGTGCATGTGACAACATACATATATGGAAACATACAGAAAAAGAAGGAATTTTTAATAAAATGTAGTATTTTAAATATATATGTGTTAAGATGTGTGTGGGTGTTTATATATGCATACAGTTGTATCTTTAAAAAAAGAACGCTTGTCTGTAAACAGAAAGCCCAACAACCACAAACTGTCTAGGAAAGCATAAAAACAAAATAAGCATACATGGCATTTTCCCTAGGTAATCTCCCAGAGTCTGGCTAATGTTTAACCAGAAGATTTTTAAAATTAAATTAAGTTGTGGATTGTTTATGTAATTTGTGTTGTGTGATTTTACTATTCAAAATGCTTCCACTTCAAAACTGGTCTCAGCTTCTTAATGGACCAGTATTTATACATAAATTGCTGCTGTGCACTGGAGATCTGTTTGATTAAACATGAGAAACTCTTATCCTTGGATTGGATTACTGTTTAGTTTCTTTAAATAATTGACAATGGATTTTCGCTGAAGTGCTTGATAACTGAGATGTGATATGTGCAGCATTGTAGCCTTCTGTGAAGATTGAGCCCAGTATTAGTTCTTGTTTTGGTAACAGAGCTGGTGGCAAGTTTGCAGCAGATTAATGATTACCCATATTTTAGTTTAGGAAGCATGTCAGACTGACCAGGATACCCATAGGTTGTTCTTTGGTGGGCCGTTGCTCCATTCTGCCTAATGATGTGTTCAGGTGAAACAGCAGTAATAGATGTTTAGCCTCCAAACACTGGCGCTGGTATGCCTGTTTACATATATACCTGCTCTCCAGAAATCTGACTGCTGCCATGTGGCATGTTCCTTCTGATCCTGTCTTTCACAGAGGCACTCTGTGTAATGTGGACCCTAGCCTTGGCCAAGATCTTGGTGTGGCTTTAAAGGTTCTTCTGTCTTCAATGTAGGGTTTTAATAAACAGAAAGATAAAGTGTGTTTGGATTAAAGGAAGAATATTCTAATAGTTTGAATTTTGGGTTGTTTGGTCACTAAGTCCTTTGAACTTACATATCTGTGCTGATAACAGGTGGTCATCTGAAGCTAAAGGGAATACCTTTTGACTGACAATAGAAATGCTCTTGAAAGTTAGCCTGACAGTATGGTATCCTGTGCCTGGAAGCAAGTTCAACTGATCTGTGGAAATGCACAGATAATAAGGAAACATCACTGTCTCAATTGCCATGATTAAAAAACATCCTTCCTAGTTTCCCTCTTCACATTGTCCTATATCTATACCCAGAATTGGGAACAAGCTGAACCAACTGGCTCATCTTTCCCTCACTCACTTCAGTCATTCTACAGATAGCTAGCAGTTTTTTATATTCCATATCACTTGGAAAACACTTCCAATTTTACAGCAATAAGCAATGGCTTTAAAGCTTCTAGGTTCAGTCTTCTGATGTAAGGATGGAGTCAGGAGTTTTACATTACCCTGTGTTAACAGTGAACTGGAGATATGTTTTCAAGTCAAATCAGCTTGATACAAGATCTTAGAATCCAAGCAGTGATTTCCATACAGAATAAAGGCTTAATGTTATAGAAATAGTTTCGACAACCAGTTGGAAATGTGGTGTCAAGGATTCAGAGAGATGTAAAGAGCTCTTCCCCTTTACTTTCCAGTCTGTCATCTTTTCACTTGTTGGTAAAGGTCACAGTTCTCATGAGTGATCCTTTCATCAGTCGGTTAAAGAGGCGATAAAGAAGCAATGTCCCAAATATAGTTCTCTAAAAAGGTTTTAAAAAATACTTTTTAAAGATGACTTTCCTATTATCTTTTAATAGGAAGTGTAAGCATTGACAAACCTCTTGTTTGGCCTGAGTAGATTGTGGAAGCTCTTGAGTCTTGACAGAAGTTGGGAGTGTATAAAAATAAGAGCAGTTCCATTACCAAGAACTTAATCTAGGCTTTTATAGGTACTCTTTCTTTTTGGGACAAGAGATTTTGATAGTGGTAGGTAAAACAAATAATGACGTAGGGTTTTTTTTTTTTTTTTAATCTATTTAGTTAAGAAATAATGCAACAAAAATGGAACAGAAATAACACAACATATATGGAGTTCAGAAAAAATTGACTGACCTTTCTTATTCCAAGTTGCATCAAGAGGGCAGATCTTTCCGTAATTATTGGTAAATCTTGCTCAGAGAAGTGACAAAGGTTTATCTAACTTCTAAATTGGATCATCTCATACCTTGAAAGTGAGGCTTGACCAGACATGTGTTTTCTCTTGCTGAAGAAATAGATCCTTTGGAAAATAAATTGAGAAGTGCAGCATGAATTTGCTTCTTGTATAGAAATAGGAGAAAAAAAAAGGAGTAAAATTTACCAGCTGTACATTGAATATTGTCTTTCCAAGTGACACCCAAAAATACTCTTGTACATCTGAAGATGTTGAATGCATCATAAATCTCAGCTAATATTATCTAGAATTGCTCTACTTAGTTATCTGTGACCAAAATTAGAATCCTGCTAAAGCTTCTGTTACGTAGTTTTTAGAGTTCATTGACAGCTTCTGAGTGAATTAAAAGGATGAAGAAAGGCAAAAGAAGTGAAGAGCCATATGGACCTGAGATCTTGGCCATCCTATTTTAAATTGGAATTTAAACATATTAGAAAGATTTCTGAATGTCTATAGCACAGGTTGCTTTTATTCAGACTACTCATTGTTTTTTCACAGCTAAGCTGCCATTTCAGTTTTAGACTCTGATTCTTAAGCATTTGTGTGTGCTTAGGAAACAGGAGGAGTACTTTTTCATGTGAACAGGAATAGGCAGTGAATAGAAAGAGTGGAAAAAATCTTGAGTCTGTATGAACCTAACGGATTAATCAAGAGTTAATACTGTGTGACATTTCACAGTTTGTACTTAAGGAAATATATGCAAATACCTCTTGTCAGCCTGTTTTGAGGGGATCTGAACGTATAAACCTCTGAATGAGTCTTTCATTCAAGTAGGTCACTTCCTTCCTGTTTGTTTTTTTTTCTGACATAATTCCCAAACCAGCTTTAACAGATGCATTAAATTTGAAGCCACTGGGACTGATTACCTGCTTGCAGCTAAACTTACACTTGAATCCTTTTCAGTAATATTTTAGCAAATTCTACTTCTCTGGAATATTGTCTTACCAACTTTTTTAAACACAGCAGGCTGAAAGAGGAGCACAGTGAGGGACCCGGCATTGGGAACCTCCCCCTCTTTCCCATCAATCAAGAAGCATAGTGTCATCTTCCAGGCAGTAGTGCCAGTCTGTGTACATGAAGACAGGTGGAACAGGTGACAGTTCAATTTAAACACTACCCCTTCCAGCATGGTGTAAGCATGTGTACAAAAATGACAGATGAGGTGTAGTTTCCTGAGCCATCAGCTGGAATATATAAGACATTTAACATTTTTTTCTTTTTCCAATTGAAATACTCCTTTTGCTGTAGCTAGGTTTTCTAAGCTCATCATAATGTGTTTGCCTGCTTTCCAGCCTTCCCCCCCCGCCCTTTTATTCAATAAATTTTCAAAGTATTCATTATTAAGTAGGTGTTCAGGACTTTTAGCTCTCTTACTTTTATACCTGTGTTGGAGAGATGTCCAACTTCTCTGTGTATGGTAGGGTATTTGGCTAAATAATTTGAACACTGATGTTGGGGTATGTGCACAGGCCTGTGTTCTGATGGCTGATATGATGACTGCAAAAAAACCCATGGGAGATAATCTGACACTAAGATCTCACATCTTGGTGGTGATTAAACTCACTGAAATATATTTTCTACCCCTCCCAAAATTTAATCCAGCAGAAGTCTTCAAAGGATTAAAGTCAGCGAGTTTTTATAGAGGATTATTTGTACAAGGTGTTGGAAGTGCTGTGTCTGTGAATTTGTTTGGGATGCTGTTATGTTATGTGTGTGTCTTTTATGGAATCTATTTTCCTTCCTCAGAAGTCATGAGGGGTGGACACTGTGTTTTGCATGGCTTTGCTCTGCTGTTAACACAGTAGATTCAAGTAAAAATGTTTGGCAAAAGCAAGAATATCTGGGATGCAGTTGCAGTGATAATTCTATGCTTCAAATTTATGGTGGAGTCTTGCAGCTCTGCTGCACTAAGCAGAATTGTGCTGCGCTGTAAATGTCTCATTTCATCCGTCTTTGCATTGTTTTTCTGTATCTGTCATACAGAAAAATCTGTATCCACCTGTTCTTGGAAAGCCCTGTAACTGAAGAACAAGGCTGGTAGAATTACTATACTGATTTATTCATTTTACTAAGTCTTGAACTTGAGATTGTCTTCCTGCTAACTTAAAATGAGAGATCTGATATGTGCACATACAGCACTGTGTAAGTATTCCTTTTTCTCAAAAAAGTACCCATTCAGGTTCAAGGTATTTCTCTGGAACAAGAACTGCCTGCAGAGTGATGCAGAGTGATTAGGAAAACTGATGAACAGTAAGTCTTTGGTAAAAATCCTTTAAGGGAAGGGTTCTACAGTATCCTGTTGTTATTTAGCATGGATGAGAATCCTTTTCTGTTCAAGTTTTAAGTTTCTGGTTGGCACACGAGACCAGGAAATTGCAGGGCTTCTTGGTGTCCTCTGTTTTAACTTGTTTGACATGCTAACAATTCATTTATTAAGCATAGGAAGATCCCAGTTTTGAGCACATGTGAAATTTATGTAACTGCATAGTGAGTTTCAAGTACTTAGAGTGTATATAAAAAAATTATCATGGGACTATTTAATTCTCTACCCTTTCAGCCATAACTTAATCCTATGTTGAGCCAATGTAATGCATGCCTGATTGAATCTTTATCCTTCATAGCCCTTGATGTCCATTGTTCTGGACAGAGGCATGGTAACTAATTTGTGAAAAGCATTTTTCAATACAGAGAATTGGCTTCTCTTTTGAACTACTGGCAGGAGCTCATTCGAAGCAGTCTCTCCGGTATTAAAAAACAAGTGTTGATTCTTTCTGTGTGAAAGTTGGCTTGTCTGGGTCTGAAAACTTACGCTGAAAAGTGATGTGGTATTTAAATCCTGACGCTGTGTTTGGAAAAACAGAATCTCTGCCAGATTTTCTGCAGCTGAGAAAGCTTCTTTCATGTTTCAAATGCTTCAGTCATTGAACACAAATTCCTTCTTACATGATCGAATGTGTTTGCTATAACCACGGCAAGTTACTGTAGAGAAATACTCAGTGTCATCTGTAAGCTTGATATATGGAAAGGATATTAATGAAAATAAAAAGGTCCCTTTCCAAGCAATATGGTGGTAGTACTGCTAAGGTTTCTTCCAAACTGAATATTCCAAAGGAAGTTCCGACACGAGGATCTGATGTTTCTAATGGATCTCTCAATGTGCAGACTAATGCCAGTAGGTTGGACCAGCAATCTGGTAAGTGCTTACCAGGCTGCTGGGCTTGTGCCTTTTTTAGTGTGCCACTGGATCTGTCCAGAGACAGGTCTTCAGGAATCTACCTGCACATGGTTAACTTTATCAGATCTGTTTCTTCAAGCTGTATTCCCCTCCTGACTGGACCAAAAAGCAAGCTGAAGTCCAGCATGTGTCCTTGCAGTCCTGCAGTCCTTACAACTTTGCACGCATGTGTAGCTGACTCTTAGGATGCATGTAGCTGAAGTATCAGGATCTGTTGACTTAGGGAAGTGCAAGCCTGGGCTGCTTGAAAGTATCAGCTGCTCTTTGAGTAGAGACAGTCAACCAGGTTCTGTCTTGAGTCTAGGACTTTTCCTGTACCACATGACAAGTGGAATGTGTGCAGTTCTTCTGGGGGCCATGTTAACAGCAGGGTTTCTGAGAAGCTGAAACAGAATCAGGATTCCATTGAGTGTTGGGCATGTCTTCAAGAAAAGCATAGTGAAAAGTGGAAGATAGGTAGCTGATTATATGAAAAATGACTAAACAGGTTGATTTGTCTGCAAATAGTAGTTTATACTTGTGAAAATGCATTCCTAGACTATGTTTTGTTTCAGACCTTTCAAAATTCTGAGGAAGAATGGGGCCATTTAACTTCAGTATCAGGTTTGTATGAGACAATGACCACTCCATCTATTTCTTACTACCTTGTGTGTGGTATAACCTGTCTGCTGAGATAGGACTTTTTAGGGTTTTTTTAATAGGGTTTTTTTAATGACATGCATTAGTACTGGCAACAATGTGGTTTTGACCTTGTAACACCCAGGAAGTTATGGAAAAAGACATCATTGCCCTTTCAAGTTTTCTTGGGAGCTTGAAGGTAATTATTATGTTTAATTATTCTACAATCTTAAAACTAGTTGTGTCCAAAGAACCAATCTGTGCATAGGAGGTTACATTGCTCTCTTTTTATATTGTTCTCAGGCCAAATATTCTTCAGGGAAAGAGGAATTTAATGGGGAATAAAATAAGCAGAAACAGCCATGGATGGGACTCAGTGCTCTAAGAACTCCTTTGGTGTGATGAGACAGTCCTCTCAACTGCCATGCTGAAGGTGGTTGGCAAAGCAATTATTCTCTTCCAGGTCAGGGCCTGGACTTCATAAAACCTTCTTGTGGAAAAGCTCAAACAAGGAACTATTATTTATCTATTGCAGTGAAATTCCAAGGCTGGGGTCAGAGACTCATGGTCCTTGACCTGCCATTTCTGATTGTTTGCGGGAGGACTTCAGCATTTTGGGAATCCTCTCCAGTTATTTTCTGTGGATGGCATTAGAAATGGTTCTGGCTACTGAGAGCCAGATAACTGGGCCTCAAAATTTGTGCAAATCTGAGAGGTTGTGTAGTGAAAACCCACAAGGTTCTTGCTTGTACTAGTATCTTTCTCCCTTCTCCCACCCTGTTTCTCTGAGACCCCTAAGCAGTGTGGGAATCAACAGAACAAAGGACTTGAGTGAAAACTAAGATAATGTGGCTTTTATTGTTTCAGCATAAATAGGTTTGAAGAGAGTTAGTGTATGAACTGCTTTTAAGGAAGCAATTGCAGTTTGAAGTCAAGAAAGACATTATCTTACAACTGTATTTTTCCCCCTCTGTTGACTTTCTCATGGCTCAGATGCAGTCAAAAAGCCAAGTTCCATCATGATCTTATTTTTACAAGAAAAGCCATTATAAAAGAGATGATGTCATATCAATAAAAGTTGTAGCTTCAAACATCACTACTTTCAGATTTAGAGCAATTTGCTTGTCTCAGAAAATGATGAAAAGCCTCAACAGACATTATTCTTCACTGAGTTTTGCAGTGGTGGGAAAGTTCAGGAAGAAAAATTCATCTGTCTTTGCATTTGCCAGTGCTTCTTTTGAAAAAAAAAACTTTAAAAAACCCCAAATCAAAACAAAAAAACCCATAACATTTGAATTGAAAAATGTGCAAATTTTACTTAAAAGTTCTTTGGTTTTGCCTTAATTGGAGTGGTGGGGTATATGACTGAAATTTCAGAAATTCTTAGCAAAACTTAATGAAACCCAGCGTGGTGTTCTTAGTAAATGGAGTAGAAAATGTCAAACATGTCAGTATGCATCACATACAGTTTGGAAGACATCCTTTGCTGTTTCGCTGCCTGTGCCCACCTTATGCAACACAGAACACTGTCATTTAGGGTTTACAGCTGTAACGTGGAAATTGACTTTAAATTGAAAGTGGCCAACATTCAGAGAGAGCATTCAAAGGCAGTTTCCTTAAAAAAATGAAGTTCTTAATCCAAGCTGCCCCAAGACCACTAGAAATATTTTTTTCCTGATGTTATTGTGCCTAGATATTCTTAAAGTGAAATTAGATTTCCCACCTTTCATTAAACATTTGCAATCATAAATAAATCCTGATAACATAATGTGGGGAAGTAGTCCAGAAGGTAAAACACATGACTAAGAGCAGTGTGACTTATTCCGTAAAGTTTTTTGGTTCCCTTTAAAGTACAAGTGTCAAGCTGATCTTTTTATTCCTTTTCCAGGGTTCTTGGGCATACCTTTCAAAGGATTAAAGGAACATATCTGTTGAGAGTAATGAATAGGCAATTGTGTAAATCTTGGCTGCATTGAACTGCAAGAAAGGTTTAGAATAGAGTCTCTTCATTAGGGTAGTGACAGAGGTGTATTTTGAGCATTCCTGAAGGTCAAGTAAGCTCTTAACATGCCATATTTTGCCATCTCTTTATTAGAGCACCAAGGTTTTATGTGGTATTGTTCACTGTTTAGAAACATAAGCAGTGTTATTTGGCAAACAAATTTGGAAAAGCCATTTTCTGTCCACTACATCACTTCCAACATTCCAACCGTGTTTTGGAAATTTTCTTTGTGGGTAAAGCTTTAGCTGTGTCCTTAAAATAAATAAGTACTGTGTCATATGACAAAGGTAGTGAAGTAACCATTTTTTTATTTTCCTGTTGCAAGTCACCCTGAACTAGAACATCATTAATTTAGTGAATTGCTTTTACTGCTTCCTAATAAGTTTGTTTGGGCAGAAATGAGGGGTGTGTGCATGAGAGGGAGATTGGTGGAAGTAGGAGCATTAGAGTTTAGGGATGAACTTCAAGTGAAATTTTTGGAAAATGTACTAGGTGATCATGTAAAATTGAAAACTGAGGTCCTGGGACAGAGATAATTTAATTCAAATGTTATAAATTTTGCAGATTAACCCCTGTTCTAATTTTTTTGCCTTCAGGCTGGGATGCAGTCAAAAATTGAGTGAAATTATGTAGACTCTGAATTAACTGAACACTTCCCTATGGAAGCATTTCATGGTGGGTCTTTTCCTTTCTATAGAAAAGTGGGCTAGATATAATAATAGTGTAATTGAATATATCCTTTTCTTTTTTATTAAAGAATATGTTGATATAGTCTTAATATTTTCTAAAGTGCTTTAACTTACTTTGTGCTCCAAAAAGCTGTCTTACTTTTCTGTTTTGCACATATAATTTAATTGAGCGATTTTCATATGCTTGTGTAGCATCTATGGTGGAACTACAAAAATATTTTGAGGCCTTCATTGGTGCAGCTCTAATTTAAATACTCCAATGTTTTAGCTTGGAAAGGATAATTCAATAAATACTTCACAGTAGCAGAGGCCTGAAACAGTGAATGCATGAAATGTTAACAAATGAGTGTGATTGTTTAAAGGGCAAAGGTGTAGTTTATTAAGTGGCTGCAACATAATGGAGCAATCAGATTTTGAAAGTGCTGTGTTTGGATGCTTTCATTCAGAAAAGCATTCTGCTGTTGTTATAAAATAACTCTGAGAATGTATTATAATACAGCCTTATTTCATTTGATATCAAAGCTCTTCATCATAAAATTCTTAATTGTTAGAATTCCTCAATGTCTCCTACACTTGAAGATGTAAAAGGAAGTAGTGTTAAAAGCAGCAGTACCATCTGGATGATATGTGGTTTCTGGTGGATTTCCTTGTCTAAGCATTTTCACTAAAGAAAAAGAGGACCAAAAACAAAGTGCCAAAGCCTGATTTGAAACCTAGAGTAATAGCAGTGGACAAAATATTCATGTAGTGTTTTCACTGAAGAAAGAGGACACTTTGTTCAGTTACAGATTTAAATTTTGGAGGAGGGTGAGGTTTAAAGTGATCCTTTGTACTGTTTTGTGACAGATCAGTAGATTGAGCTGACCGTATGACGCAACTGTAAGAAGGTCAAAATAGATCTCATTATCTCTCTGTATCAGTGGAGAGGGAAGTATTAATGGTGTCGTGCAGGGCACTCACGAGACTCATCTGATATATTTTCCACAGTTCTTACTGTCTGTATTGAAAAAAAGTGCAGACTGGAAGAGATACAGGAGAGTTATGCCAAGCTTTCTTCTTTCCCAATAAATATAGGAGAGGAGAAGCCTTCTGAAGGGCAGAAAATTGCCCTCTTTATGTTAGAGTAATAAAAACTGAGATGTTGTTTGCTAGATGTAAAAAAATTGGCTTAAGAACAGGGACCAGAAAAAAATTGTTTAAGCTAGATTTCCTATTAACCAAGATTAAGGAAGTGCCCAGGTATCTGAAGTGTGGATTGTTTTTAATGATAGCCTCCTGATACTCTGTTGAGTGAACAGGTGCCTTCAGATACAAGGATGCAGATACCCCTGAGCTGCAAACTGCAGTGGAACCAACATAATCTCTGGTGATCATTGTGGGTCTCTGGAGGTACAGTGTTGTTACTTTGCTACACAGTGGAATATCTAATTTTGTTTTTTAAAAGTACCTTGCCTTTTTTGCGGACGTGCACAAACCATGCTGCAGAACAGCTGTGTAACTACTGTTCTGAACCATGGAATTTACACTGACAGTAGAGTATGTTACAATCCTTGTGAATTTTAGCTTTCTTCTTTAAGAAAATCCCTATCCAGTGTTCCTAGATGAAAGTACAAATGGTTATAAAATATGTTGACGGCTGAGCTTGGACCAGTTGCTGCTGGGGTGCCTGGTCTCAGAAGTGGGGCACGATATGCAGCTTGCCTTATCCACTATAATAGTGTTGATTGGAGCCCAGCAATAAGATGCAAGCATGTAACACTTGGAGTGGAAGTCTGCTTTCCCTTTGGAAGGGTGTTCATTATTTTCTCTTCAAGTCTATTTTTTTTTTACTTGTGTAAAGAGCAGATTTAATTGAGGAAGAAATCTTAATTGATTTCCAGCTGCCCTTAGGCTAATTTGTGAATGGTATTAAAGTATAGATGGTCCTGTGTGGCTTCCTCTCAAGTTTTTCACCAAGAAAAGTGGTACAGTAAGCCAATTCTTACATTTGTTTGGGTTTGTTTGTTTGGATGTTTGAACACATAACTTGTTGCTGTGGTATATAGCTGTGATCTTTACTTATGTTAGCTTTTTTCAGTCCTGCTTTCTTCAGGCTCTGTTGTACTGCAGCAGATAAATAATACTGACTCCTGTGGCAGAAACACAGATTCAAAGCTTTGATTCATTTGGAAGAGTGCACATTAGAGAAAGCAATACTTCAAAAGCTCTACTTAGGTTGTTGCATCTCTTTTGCTGGCATTTTAGACTTCACCAGAACTGGCATTAATTACTAGAGGTACTGCAGAGAATGCAAGTATCTTCATCCAGCTACTGTTTGCAAAATACCTGGGATATTGATGGATGTGTGCAGTAAGCTCAGCCTATTGTATAAACTGAGTGGAGTGCAGGATACATTCTGAAACTTTGTTGAATGTCTTCTATAACTTTTGAGTTTAAAATAGTATCTTAGACTGCCTGTCCACTGAATGCTTTGCCTTCATTTAAAAATCTTTTAATATATTCTCCAATACCTGAACTGCTAAAGTAGTTGAAGAACTAAGGGTAGTCTTTCTTCACCAAAACTGAAATTTCTCCTGGGGCATGTCCTAGTATTCATTTAGAGTACAGTAGTCTTTATGTGACATCAGTATATACTTTCCTAACATCTGTAGCTGAAAAGTAAGAACACACCAAAAATAAAATTAAGAATTCAGCCGTTTAAAAAACTTCTGGTTGACTTGCTTGTACGTGCTCTGGTTGGTGCTGTATGGTGCTTGAAGATTTTTTTTCTGCATACTTGTCTGGTGTGTGCATGTATGTCCTTCCTCAGTTAATCATTTCTGTGCCTGAAGCTTGCATCATTCTTCCGCTAATTAAAAAAGGTCAGAAAACTTGGTAATATTTAACACCTATTTAGGCTTATCTTCAAAGCATCAAGCTTAGTTTGTGAGCATCAAGTTATTTTAATTGCCTTTGTACTTTATGAAATATTTTTCTTTGCAATCCTTTAAGAAAGAGTAGTATGACATAATTGCCTTAATACTAGATTTTAGTGTATCTGTTCTCAATATCTTACTGGTGGTAATGATATATGTTTTTAAATAAGACTCAACCTTTTAATTCTGCTGGTTTTGGAGTTTTGATGTTTTGTTCCCTTTTTATCTTTGCTGAGATAATTTTTAAATAGTGCTCTTTTTTTTTCCCCAAAAGATGCAGCTGTGAGGTCCATCTGTTCATCAGAAAATTTGTGCTTCATCTTTTTTTAGACAAACTTCACAGCCTGAAAGAAGTATGTCTGCAGTGTTTGAGCTGGGAAAGGGTTGTTGGCTCTTCCCTATAGCTTTCAGGACCTTCACAGTCATGAAAAATGAGCATGTAAGATACAGTTGAGCCAGGTTTGATAAGAGTAGGAACTGCTTGAGCTTCTATTTATAGGTATGCTAAAATAGTTCCATCTTGGCTTGCCAGTAGACTTCCAGAAAATGAAGTAAAAAAAAATTATTAAACTTTTCTAGGCATTTATGTTATTTCTTTTCATCATGCAGAAATTCAGTGGGCAGAATTTGAATATCCAGAGGAACATTCATTCTCATCAATTAGACTTTCTTCTTCCTTTAAAAATTCATTGCCATATGTGACTTTGCAGTCAGTAAAGTGTTCATGCTGCAGACAGCAGCTTTCTTAATTAAGCAGTCTTACTGTCTGTTTAGAGGAGATCTGCTGTGTTTACTGCTAGAGGAAGGGGTCCCATTTAGAAAAGGTGCCTGAGTGATGTTACAGTGGAAAGTCTACCCAGGGATGTCTGAGTTAGGGTGGCTTTCCAGGGCTGTAGCTGCACTGGCCCAGCACTCCCTGCTTGGCAGTGTCTGTCAAATAAGAGGTGCAAAGTGTTTGGGTGGGTGTTTAAAGGCCAGAGTGTCATTGCACCCTGCTACAGTCAGCAGCACATGTGGAGTAGGTGACTGATTTGTAGAGGAACTGGGGGCTGAACTAGAGAGCTCCATTGCTCCTGTAACGAGAGTAATCCTGCCCAGTGCATGCAGCTGCTGGCTCTGAAAACACAAACATAATGTTGTATGTCCTCACTGCGTAGTGCTTTCCTGGAGACTTTAATCTTAAAATATAAAATATGAAAGCTTCTGAAACTTACTCTAGCAGTAGTAAGACAGCTTTGTCAGTCTTTCATATATTCTTGGTCAATAGCCTGTTTGTGAATGAACTTGTGAAATATTCTCAGAATGTTAACTTGTTCTTAGGTACTCCTTCTCTCTGTTCTAGACTGCCAAAACTGCTATAATTTGTGACTGGGGAAAGAAGTGGCCAACACAAAATAACTTTTTTTTTCACTTGCCTTATATTTAAGCATAATGATCATTATCTAAAAAACATGAACACAAATGGGAAAAAATTACAGAGTTGTCATTGGTTAAGGGCTGGAGAAGTTACAAATTAATCTTCTTTTGTCTGAACTTACTGTGTGTCTTGTGAAACTTTTTAATATATCCCTCTTGAAAAGGTTTTAAATTGCACGAGAAATTATTTCTGAAGTTTATGTATGTGACAAGATTTTAATCTAACTTTCTATAACTTTCTATGGAGCACCTGCCTCGCCAGTAGTCCTTGAGGTATTTATTATAACTTCCTATCCAGATGAGTAGGCCATGTGGAAATAAATATGCATGTTTATTTAAATATATTATACATAATTTTCTTTTCATTCCTGTTATTTTGTAAGCTTGGAGACTAATAAAATGAAACCGAGCTAAAAAAATCTGTGCAAGGTATTCACTCTGAAAAGCTTTAATTTTCCCCAGTGAGTGACACATTTGTCTTCTGTCTGCAGATCTGGAAAATTTATTGAAATGTATGCTTCCTCCTTCCTCTACATAGAATTAATGTAGACAAGAATTAGGCACTGAAAGAAAGAATAAAACCAAATTTGGTAGAGGACTCACAGTTGAGAGCTTGGTGAAAACCTGTCTTTTTCTTAAAATTACAAGAAGAAAAGAGTTATTGGGGTATCTTTTACTTCTGTTTGATCTGAATTTACTATTCTAAGGTACAGTGTGTAGATTAAACTTTTGAAGCATCCTTTGGTTGTCTGAAGAACTCTATGGGAATTAGGAGGATTTAATTCTGGTTAGTAAATTTTGCATTAGGAAGTGGGATTTCTGTATTCCTGCACCTCAGGATGTGTGCTGTTTGCCACAGAGATCAATTAACATCTCTTTCCCCCTTTTCCTTTTTTGAAATGGGGTTCAAATGACAAACTAGTTTCCCTGAATGTAGGGTCATATGTATAGTAGGATTAAATTGTTCAGTTCATGTACACAGCAGACCAGTGTGTTCCTGCTGAGTCTTGCCTGAGGCTTTAAACTTGCTGTGGTTATGAAGATGTTCTTTGAAAATTGACTGTGGAAATTAATTCTATGTGTATTCCCTATCACGAAAGCCAGGGGCTGGAGTGAAGAGGGGCCCGCTGTAATCTCATTTTCTCTTAGGAGTCCCAGCTCAGACTCAGTTCGGCTGTCACTTTTTCCTAAGAATCCCTTTATTTCATCACTCTGCCTCAACTGAGAGTCTGTTTCTGCTGCCCAGTTCCTCCTGGTGTGTCTGAAGGCTGTTGTCTGTGTATGTTTCTTGAAATATGTGCGTATTCCTAGGTTTTGTTAACAATTGTAGTCAGCCGTGCCTATCTCATGGTGTCCTCACAAAAGCAAATCCTTGTGTGTTGTGATGAGAGTTTAAAGCTTTTCCCAGATGGGTCTTTGTGTATAGAAATAGGCTTTCCTTCAGAGAGAGAGGGTGGTGAATAGTGGAGCTCTCAAAGTCAGTTTGTTCTTATTATTTTCTCGTAAAAGATGGGACAAGAGTGGGAAGAGAGACCCAATTAGTTTTCCACTGAAGGAAAAGCACGCATTTTCTTTTTATTGTACACCAAAGTACTCAACAATAAGGAGCACTTCTGACAACCTGGTTTATGCAGTTTGTTCATGTAGTCCTTAGTTCTTCAGTATGCCTGACTTAAATATAAGTTCTACAGGGCTTTCTACCCCCCAGTGAGTAACTTCTATCAACATTTCAAGGACAGATTCACCACAAAAGAGATGTGTGGCTCAAAAGGCAATTTTTGATGTGGTATTTAGATTTGGTAGTCTTAAAACTCCTCAGTTCCATCCGTTTCTTGCTTGGTAGGACCTGATCTTTTAAGTAAAACTTCCCTACATAAGTACTTTTATCTTCAGCTTTCATTCCTGCTTCTCAGGAATAAGGTAAGATACTTTTCTAGAAGTGCTAAGGTGGCTTTACCCCAGGAAAGGAAAAAGTGAAATTGTTTAAAAGACTGCTACTTGTAATTCTATGTTTATCTACATTATTCTTGAAAGATCATTGTAATTAAGCCTGGAAACAAAGTATCTCCTGTTGTTTGTTGTCTAATAGAATATTTCTTCTCCTAGAAATGAATAAACAAAAGCCTGTTGAATAGATATAGAAGAAGAGGTTCTATAATACGTTTTCCAAAGTGTCTTTCTTTCCACTCACCTCTGCCCTTAAATAATCTTTTGATAAACCAAATTGCTTGAAAGTACATATATGAATATCTAAGGCATATATAGTCAGTATATTGCTTAGACTTTCAAAGCTGTTTTCACATGTGAGCAAATATCAGTGTTTCACATTAAACAGGAGCTATATTTGAAAGTGGCCCATGACTTGTGTAGTACACGTAACACACTGAGTTTAAAATGCTTTGCCTAGTCCATCAAAAAAAGTACCCATGTATTTGTGGTCTGTTTTTTTTAAATAAACCAGCAGACATAATTCCTGTTGGAAGATGCTCTTGATGATTTTTTGGAAAATAATATTTAATCATGTTCTGAATTTTTTGCCAGGTGAGTGTAAAGCAGTGAAACATGATGAAGGATATAAATGTTCCTCTCCCTACCATGTGCTGGGTAACAGGTGGAAAGACTGTTGAAGCTTAAGCTTTCTCTCACGCTAAAATTTTTTTGCTTAACATTGTAACTGGTTAAGTAAAGGTACTTAAAGGTATTACTTTTTAAGTAGTTCTGATGCTAGATGTTTGTGAAACCTTTATTAAATGAAATATTAATTTGAAAATTAATACTGTCTACTTGCACAAAGTTTGAAAGACATTCTTCTGAAGCTTGACATTGTCCTTAACAGTTTCTCATTGATGATAAAGTTTTTATGTAGGGACTATATTTTTTAATTTGATCTAAGGCAGAATTTTGAAAGGCTTAAGTAAGAAACAGGATACTGTAATGTAGATAATATGAAGAATGTCTTTATTATAGATGTTTTTGTCATCATCAAGTGCTGAAATTGCAGCTGGTAGTTGAGATGCATACTTTGACCTGAAGGAAGCTTTACATTTTCTCTGATTATTTATAGGAGCAAAAGTGCTAACCTGAAATCCTTTTAAAAGAATTTACATAACCATTAAAAATGTAAAGAAAGCTTATTATTCTAACACTTGCATTATTAAGCAGCACCTATGACGTAAATTGGCCAGAAACATCTGTCCGCTTCTGCAGATATTATAGCTTACATGACTACATTAAAAGCCACGAGTGTGAAACTGGGAATTGAGAAAATGTGAAAGAAGGCAATTGCGTCTGCAGCTGAATTAGTCAGGATGTGGGACACACCTAGTCTGGGGAGCTTGTGGACTGTTTTCACGGTAATTTCGTGACTTTACGTAATTTGTGATTGCTGGCAGCACTTTGTCTGTTACAAAGTAGGACAAATACTGCTTCAAAATCTGAAAGCATAAAGTGTCGTTTCCCTCCTACTCATGGTTCCACAGAAAATTCACGTTTTTCAAAACAAAGAGTGTGGTTAACACATTTAAAATAATGCAGGGCTTTTGACATGCACTGCTGTAGTTAAAATGTGGCATGAGTTGATTTTTTTGTTGAAAAGTCAGTTCCACTTAAAGAATGGCCAGACATTTTTTTCTTGGGATGGAATTTTCTAGGAAGAATTGAAATCAGAAAGTAGGTGTTGAGAAATGCAGTTTGTTCTGTTACTGTGCAGTGTTTCATAATAGCTTTCATTATAAAGCAGTGAGGAAAGTTAAGGGTGAATTCCTGTGTGGGAGGAGGGGCATATAGGCTTTTCTAATTCTCTTGATATATATACCACTCTGCAACATGCAGAGCATTACAAAACACTGTGGTTATTCCAAAGCTTCTCAACTTGTTGGGGATCTCAACAGGAGATTTTGTTAGTACACCTGTGTGTGTGTCTATTTGAGCATGCATATATAACTTGGCAGGAGTTTAAAAGAATACAGTTAAGAACAGGAACAAACTCTCTTCACTCACCTCGATGGCTTCATGGGACCAGAGACTGGGATGGTGGCATTTTCTGACATTTTCTTGGGCAGCACTGTTCACTCTCAGCCAAGAGGAGTTCTCGCAGCAGGTCGGAGGGAACTGGGCAGGCACAGTGCATTTTTCACTGTAGGATGTACTTCCCACTTCAGTGTGTTATGGAACCAGGTGGGTCTTAGCATCTGCACCATGTACACTTAGTGCCAGAGTGCAGTGGGTCAGGTCTGGCTGTAAAGGACTGCTGGGGATGGACACAAGTGTCCCCATGGTAAGAGCTGCCTTGGAAGCAAATTTTTGGTTTAAAAAAAATTGTTTTGGAGCTATGTGTTCATTTTAAAAACAGTGAATCTGCCTCTAAAAGCACTGTAAAACTTGTGGGTTGCTGTATGTATTGAGGGCTGAGAACTTCTTCTGAAAAAGATGAAATGAAAAGAGTGCTGAATGAGTTGCTTTTATTGTACTTGGAAGATTATGCATACCTTGTACATAAAAAAAACTTGTTTGTTTTTTCAATCCTTCGCAGCAAATCTTGATAGGAATGTGCTGGGCCTGGTTTTAATTGCATACAACCTTTATTCCATTTTTCAGACATATGCACACAAAAAAAGTTTCTGTTCTGTCCTCTTGCTCTCAGTAGATGTATTTGACTGCTTAACATCTCTTAAGTTAATATTGTGCTGTTTCCCAAAGCTTTTGCTCCTTATGGAAGCCTGTTTTGGTCAATACTTACTTTTTTGTTTTTGTTTTGTCAGCAGCCATGCAGCAGGTCTTAGACAACCTTACTGATCTGCCAACATCGACAGGCGCTGAAGAAATCGACCTGATTTTTCTTAAAGGAATTATGGAAAACCCTATCGTAAGATCACTTGCTAAGGTATTTAAATTTGCTGCTTTGAGTAGAAATGGGAAATGTTTTACATTATTGTGTGGACATTGAGTATGGATTGAGGTAACAACAACAAGTTATTGATATATCTTATTAAAAGTCTTGAAGGCCAGCTTGAAGGTGAAGATTCTGTAGAGTGTAATTTCTGTGCACTCTGGTTAATTGTTATATAGAATTTAGAGGAAGAATAAAAATTTGGAGACTACAGAAATAATGTGGTTACATTATTTATGAAGAAAAAATCAAAATACTTGAAATTCAAAGCAGTTGATTTTAATGTAGTCTTGTAACCACTGTTGTGTGCAAAACCCATATGCCTTCTGACTTGCAGCGTTTTTGCCATAGACGAAAAGTGAGAGCAGTAACCTTCATTATCCCATGGTATAAACAAGTTCTCTTTTAGTGTTTAGCTCAAAACTACTTTCTGATATGCCCAGGAAAATATTCTCTCCATGCTCTTCCCTGGATCTCAGAGTCATGGATTACTGTTCTAAGTTTTTGTTCTTGGGTTATGAAAATCTTTTATGTATAGGTGGTAGCAAACAATTATAAGTATGTAAGGTGATATTTGCAAAAAAATCTATGGACTCTGTAAATAAAATGTTGCTGGTCTTACCAGTAGGAAATGCAGTCAAATACTGTACATCACTTATATTTGTTCTTAATCTTACTTCATAGAAATAAGATCCTTTCATGAGGAAAACCCAGTTAAATACAGCTGTCTCTTTAATAGGAATAGACACTTGAAAGCAGTGCCCTCTGGGCAGGTGTGAAATCCTCTGTACAGCTAAAGGATTGTTGTCCAGGGATTTTGTTCAGTATAAAAATCTGGAAAGGAAAATTTCTCATGGGAATTCATATAAGAATTTAGCTGTTCAAAAAATTTGTTTTAAGTTGAAGACATTGCATAGTAATAAACTTAGAAGTAATGGAAGTGTCTTATCTGCTGGTGAAATGACTGCTGAGGGAAAGATTTGTGTACTGCATTTACTAGAGTAAGTAAAAGCATTTTTTTACTGATGATGTAAGCAACATTAAGTATCTGCTGCATAGGCCATCTTTAATATTAATCACGAAGAAAATGTTCATTGCAAAGCCTTTTTTTCTTATCAAGAATTTGTGCTTTAATGGCCAATTAGGTGAAATTTAATGCCTAGCAGATGTAAAAAAACCTGCTTGTAATGGAAACAGATTCTTAACTGTACACATGCTTTATTTAGAATGCTTAAAAGTTTTAATTGTGTTCACATGGCATGACTGCACTCATATTTTCTATGTAATTATTTTGGAAAAATCCTCAGTCTTAACCAGCAGTGCTAAATAAGGATAAGATAAAAACACATTTGGTGAAGCGTATGTAGTTCACATATATATCTATTTGTCCCTAAAAATACATAAACTTGCTTTTCTATTAGAAGAGCTGGTTTTACCAGAATTAGCAGTTCTCTGAGATGGTTACATTATTTAAGCAGAATCATTTCAAAGCAGGCCAGAAATGCAAAAACTTTTTCATTTTCCTTTATTCACCACTTATGAAGACTAATCATTATATAAAGTATGCCAAAAAGGACAAAAAAGAAACTTAGGGAAATTTGCTACAAGACATACAAACTTATTTTCTCCTTTTAGTCCTTAAATAAATGAAGGCAAGCAATGAGCATAGTAGTTAGATTATAGTATTTTGCAGTGCAAAGTTTGGCTGATCTTTTAAAACTGGGTTACATTCATGTCACTCTTTTCTTGTATAGAGTAAAGGCAACAAGGTAGAAATTACAGATTTATTTGGGATCTGATTCTTTCACTGAACCTTTGCACTTTTTAGTAGGTGGTAGAGGAAAGGAGAACTAACTGTTATCATCAACTAACTGTGACTGATGTTTATAGAATCATAGAGTAGTTTAGGTTGGAATGCACCTTTAAAGGTCACCTTGTCTAACCCCTTTGCACTGAGCAGGGACATCTTCAACTAGATCAGGTTGCTCAGGGCCCCGTCCAGCCTGACTTTGATTGTTTCCAGGGGTGGAGCATCTACAACCTTTCTGGGCAACCTATTTCAGTGTTTCACCACATCCATCCTAAAGCCTTTCTTCTTTATATCTTGTCTTAATCTACCCTCTTTAATTTCAAATCCCCATTCCCTGTGCTATTGCTAAAAGCCCTACTAAAAATTTTGTTCCCATCTTTCTTGTAAGCCCTCTTTAAGTATTGCAAGATACTGTAAGGTCTTCCCAGAGTCTTCCAGACTTAACAACCCCAGCTCCGTATCTTTCCTGTGCTGATGTTTGTGTTCAATCCTAACTAGTCTTTAGAATTATTATGCTTTTTGGAAAATAGTTGTTGAACTTGGAACATGCATGAATTCTCCTCAGTTTTGCTAGTGAACTATGGTATCAAAATTCTTTTCTTCTGGATTGTTGACTATTCTTTCAAACCTCAAAAATTTTATCTTCTTTCTGCTGTCACACTATTGCTTTTAGCATTGTGGCACAGCCTCCAACAGACCAGGTGAATGCCCAACCCAGGCCAAGGAAACATTTTGGGTGTAATCTGTGAGCGTTTAGTCCACTATTTTAAGATGTCAGGTTGTTGGAGGTAAAAGCCTTACTATTTGAACATTTGGCAAGTATGATAAGTACTGGATGCACAGAAAGGCCCAATTCAGTATCAGTGTTTCTGAAATGTTGAAGTGAAGTTTAAAAAAATTGCAATATCTAAGTTAGGTATTCTTATTTGTTTGTGTGGTTTTTAACTTATTTATACCATTCCATATCCTGCTACTCCTCAGCATATTACAGGATCAGAGATTGTTCACTGATAAAATTTTCTGTTTCCCTGTATATACATGGCCTTGATATTGGAGTGAAGGATGAGGATATTTATATTTAGATTATATCATTCAGTGGTAGTGGTTGTATTTTAAAAACAACAAATGAGAAAAAAGGTAACCCATATTCTCTAATCTTATAAAGGTTTTGCAGTTGGGTTACGTTTAAAAGTCCTTAGATTTATGTTTTTACTTGCTGTAAAAGAAGTAAACTTGAAAGGAAGGATATTGTTTACTGTGTGCATTATGTACACAATAGTATTCCCTTATTAAGGAGAATGTGTGTAGGTGCTGAGCTTCCTATAACTTTGTAGTAACAGTCGTTTGGTTTGTGTGTGTTGGTGTTTGGAGAATGTTTGAAATGCCTTTATGTTAAGCTAGCCTTTCCAGAGTTTGGTCATCAGTCCTGCAGAAATAGCGTTTTATAGTCATGGAGTACATTTTAATACCCAGATGATTTCAGGAAGCAAGGTTTTCTGCTTTAAGCAAAATTTTATTTTATTGTCTGTTTTAAAGCACTAATAAGAGAATAGAAGTGCTTGCATACCTTCAGATTCTATCTATGGGAAGTATATATAGATGATTCTGAATGATACCTATTATGTATTATGTATATGCCAAAGAAATTCCTCTTTTGTAAATTTCTTGTTGGTACAGTGTTGAAAATAACTTTTAATTGAGAATCTGAGGGTTTTTTTGGCCTCTTATTCCCTAATTGTATGATAGAGCACTGTCTGTAATGAACAAGTGACGTATTCAGAGATGCGTCTCTCTCTGCTCAAAGCATCAACCTTTCAATGAATTTCAGTATCTGCAGAGTTCAGGAAAGGATTATGTCGGCAGAACTAGCTCTAGAAATAGATGAAATGTTATCAAAGAACCACAGGATGGCTGAGTCTGGAGGGAACCTGTGGAGAGCATCTGGTTCAACTCTCCCTGCTCAAGCAGGGCCACCTGGAGATGGTTGCCCAGGACCACATCCAGAAAGCTTTTGAGTATCTCCAAGGAGGAAGACTCCCATCTTCTCTGGGCAACCTGTGCCAGTGCTCAGTCACCCTCACACTGGAAGAAGTGTTTCCTGATGTTCAGACACAGCTTATTGTGTTTCATGTTACACCCACTGCCTCCTGTCCTGTCACTGGCCACCACTGGAAACAGGCTGTCTCTGTCCTCTTTGCATAGTATACTTTTTATACACATTGATGAGATTGCCCTGAGCCTTCTCTTTTCCAGGCAGAACAGTCCCAGTTCAGTCAGCCTTCCCTCAAATGTGAGGTGCTCCATACCCTTCATCATATGTGTGGCCCTCACTGGGCTCTTTCCAGAATGTCCAGAATGTTCCAGGTGTGGCCTCACTAGTGCTGAGTAACACTCACTCTTCTAGGATCACTTTTAATGCAGCCCAGGATATTGTTAGCTGCCTTTGACTCTGACTTTTCTTTAGCATTTCCTTCAGTTATGCAGATTTTTCTGTAGAATGTGCTGTTCAAAAGGTGTTTGAATGGGAGGAGTCTGAGGTAAATGTTTTTCTTGCAGACCCTGAAAAGATCCTATAGTTCGTTTTTTGCCCTTCTTCTAGAAAGTGTACTTGTCCAGGATTCTGAAGAAAGAAAGGTCCTGAGGTGCTTAATGTGTATAGCATAGAGGAGATACAGACGTACAAGCTTCTCTGGCATG
Source organism: Rhipidura dahli (assembly GCA_013399225.1). Taxonomy (NCBI): domain Eukaryota; kingdom Metazoa; phylum Chordata; class Aves; order Passeriformes; family Rhipiduridae; genus Rhipidura; species Rhipidura dahli. The sequence goes on from VXAC01001653.1 coordinate 340,215, forward strand.
TGCTTCTTATAAAGTTTTTTGGGTTGTGTAGTTCAGCATGCAAAATCCTTCAGCAGTTAAATCAGGTTATCCTATATACAATTTTTCTGGCTTTCCTGCTGAAGATTGCACTGAAAAATTACTTAAAATGCTTACAAATTTGAACCACTTGAAACTTATTTACATTATAGTCTCACATATTTAATCTTACAGGCTCACGAACGACTGGAAGATTCTAAACTTGAGGCTGTCAGTGACAACAACCTGGAGCTGGTGAATGAAATTCTTGAAGACATCAGTCCCTTAGTAAATAAGGATGAAAATATTGCAGAATTGGTTGGAATACTCAAGGAGCCTCATTTTCAGGTGCCACCTTTTTACTATGTGTTACCAACTCACTGTATCAGTGTTCACGTATGTATCTAGGAATAATAATGGAACAAAACTGAACTATAGCAAACTGTAATATGTGTGATTTTACTCCAAATGAAAGGTAAAGCAGAAGCCACGTGGGGTTACAAATAACTCAGTATCAATTAGTATCAATTCAGTATCAGTAATTCGATATAATTTTAAAAATACTTTTACTCAGTGTATTGAGTTCTACTGGAGTTTCTGTTACAAATCTTGGACAGGCTTTTACTTCCTACATGACTGGAGTTTCCATAAAAATTCTCTGAAGGCTTGCTTTATCTGTAACATTTCCAGATGATCTCAGTTCCTGATGAGGAGCATGGTGCATTTCAGTTCAGCTGTTGGAATTTGTACTTGTGTGTAAGAGGTACAGTTTGCAGAGTGAATGAACTTGACTCTTCTGTGAGCTGATCTGCACTGCAGCTGAAGCTGACACTCTGCATCCCCCTCACTGTTGCTCTGCTTAAATGAAGTGTTGACATACACTTGTCAAAAGCAGATGTTTTTCCATTTTGCTTTTTCTTTGACCAGCTTCTGTACAGAGCCTCGAAGACCAAGGTTTGAAAATCCTTGGTGGATTCTGGCCTTTCTAGGCAGGGTTCAGTGGACTTTACTACTTAGCTGAAGGTATCCTGTAGAAGAACATAAACAACCTTCTGCCACAGTATAAGTGGGCTGGCTTCTTTTGGCAGATAGGTATGGAGTCATAGTTATTTCAGGGGTAGATGAGTTTAAACACACTTTTTTCCCAAGTTTTCCATTGCATATTACACATAGAAGTGAGATATAGTACTGTTTAACATGGATAAACACTGGAAATGCTGTTGGCTGTATTGTGGCCTGTTGGAAGAGGGATCACTTCAAGAACTCAGCTTTTGGGGCAGTAGCTCTTCTGAGTACTGACAGTTCCTCTGCCTCTCATATACTGGCCTCCCTTGTGCTCTTGCTTGTCCAGAAAGGCATCATAGCTAAGTGATCAAAAACTATGATTTGGAGACTTACTGGTGCATAAACCTGCAAATCAGTCTTTGATCTCGTAGAAGATGCTGGGACTTGAAAAGGACTGGATGAGTTTGGAGGAATTGGTAGTTGAAATGCAAAAGAATTAGAACTGGGAGCCAGCTGGTACAGTGACAGACCTGACAATGATCCATTGTGTTAGATAGAGAAAATAAAGCTGAAAGTTAGGACAATGAATCAAAAGATGAAAAGGTCATAACAATTGAAGTGCTGCACTTTGAAAGGCATGGTGGCAGTGATCTCTGGAGGGAGATGACAAAGGCCAGAGAGAAGCTTGGGCAAAGGATCTTTGGGGTGGGAACTGGAAATGGCCTGTAGGAGGCTGAGATCAAATAAGAATTTTATTTTGGATGAATAGCCAATGCTAAGACAAACCCAGCATTTATTCCTGTTCAGTGGTCAAATCTACAGAGAGGCAGAATGTGATGCTGGTGTCAGATACTTCATTAGTTCAGGCTTAAGCAACTTAAGCATGTCATTTAGAAGTTCCAAAATAAATGGTAAACTAGAATGTCAGTATTTATACTCTTTTTTGTACCTTTTTTGTTGCTTGATATATAAGGAGCAGACATGAAACTACATATATGCTACCTTAACTTTACAGTTTTGCTCTGATTTTTTGTTAGTGCTTCCTAATTGCATGTTAAAGGTAAATTTAACAAACATCTCTTCTGTTTTCCTTCCCTGACCCAGCAGTAGGCATCTAGGGAAGACTGTAAGTCTAAAACAAGCCAATAGTGATACCTTCCAAAATGTGTTGTGAAGATTTAGTGATTTTTTGCTCAGACTTCTGAATGAGAAGTAGTATCATCCACCTATGGTTCTCTTCCATGAGCTTGTTCAGCTGTTTTTTGAACCCATGTGAAAATCTATCATTCACAGCATGAGTGGATCTGAGTTGAGACTGTGCTCTTTTGGTTTTGAGACTGCCTCCTGTCAATTTCACTTAATATCCCTGTCCTCTTATGTAGGAAGAAAGTGAACAGTTTTTCCTAATCAGCTTTTCCATGTTACTTGTGGTTAGAGAGACCTCACTGTGTCTTTCTGTGTCAAGTAAATAAAATGAAGGGAAGCAAATCTGTATATAGCATGGATTTCTGAAGCCGTGTCTTAATTTTCATTGCATTTCCTACTTATGGCCTAAAAGTTCCTAGTATTTAGTTTGCCTGTTAACAGCTGGTGAATAGAATAGAACAGAAGAGTTCAGGTAGGAGGGATCTACAGGGATCATCCACTCCAACTGCCTGACCAGTTCAGAGCTGAGAGAAAATTAGAGCCTGTTATTAAGGATGTTGTCCAAACGCCTGTTAAACACTGACCGACTTGGGACATCTCCTCTTTAGGAGCCTATTCCAGTGCTGGACCACTGTTTCAGTAAAGAGGAGGTGCCTCTAGGCTTAGTGAGTGCAGAGGTGGATTGTTTGTTAGGCTTGGTTTGGTTTTGTATTATTTACATTTCCCAGATACCATTTCTGAGTCTCTCAGTTAGCATATTAAACTAGGATTGTGTTTTCCCATGCAGTCTCTGTTGAATTTCATTTGCCTTGTTCTCAGCCTGTTGCTCATGAGGTGCCTCTGAAGGTTACAGTCAGTTGTTTTAGTCCTTCAATAGTTTATCAGCATCAACAAACTCTGTCATTTCACTTCTCATCCCTATTTCCTGTCATTTATCTGACATGTCAGTGTATTGACAGGTGTAGAACTGAGCCCAGATGCCTGTGGAAATCACCTGATGAAATTCTGAAAACACATAATACTGTATTTCTAGCACAAATTTTCTGTCTTCTAATCAATGTTTTCTTCCACTTTAAAGCCTTACTGGTTATCCTGTTGTAATTTTGTTTCTTTAAAAGACTTCTACCAGAGGCCTTACGGCAATTGATCTGTATTAACAACTCTTAACTGCCTTGTTGCCATGCTTGATGACTCTGAAGGAATCTGACTAGATTTGAGAAGCATTACTTCCTTATTAAAGCATGTTGATGCTTTCCCATGATATTTTTTGTCCAGTCATTCTGGGTTTTGTGGACACTTCTAATTTGTTTAGTATCAGCATCACACTTACTGTTTTTAAGTTTTTTGACTCTTCCTTGAAACACAGTTTAAAAATTCATATCATGATTATTGCAGGCTGCTACTTTCCCTATAGTGTTGGGTGAGTCATGGGCGTCTAAGAAAAAGTGCAACTTTGCTGCAAAACCTGGATTGCACAAAAAGGACAAAATAGTGTGAAAGGAAAAGAGATGGTTAAGATAGTTAACTGCTACACTGGAGAATGAGCCTATTCATCACTGTCAGAACTGGAATTAATTTTCAAAATAACAGTCTGAATAAGCTTTAACTTGTATTTTTTAAATTTGTTTTCTAGGTGCCTGTTGGAGGCATTCACTGTCATTTGCAGAAACATTGAGCAGTTTTGGCTGCTGCATACAGGCAAAAGCACCGATCCACTTACTTCATTGAAGTGTATCTATTGTGATTCAACTCTGAAGCCTAAAGCTAGGGAGAATTTTTAGCCCTTAATTTTGTACTTCCATTACCCCTGTGTAGGCAAGCAACAAAATCATTCCTTCTGCTTTTTACCCTCTTTAGTTTTAACTTTTCAGAGATCAAAGTGTGAAAGTTCTAATGAGTTTCACAGTATTGATAGCTGCCCAGTAGGTCAGTATGTGTTGGAGAGCCAGCTGGCACAAGCAGTGCATGAAAAAGACAGTAGTGATTCTTACCAGACAGTAGCTGGAGAGCAGAACACAGAAGTGGTAAGAGAGGTTTCCTTGAGGGAAGAAGAAGCAGTTAAAAATTTTCACACTGTTGGGGTGGTTAAACATGCAGAAGAATCACTTCTGCTTCTTCTTCAATGGAAGAGCTTGCTCTGTTACTTTCACCTTTCCTAGAATTAGCCAAACCATTAATCCTAAATAGATTCTGCTGGCAATAAAATACTTAATCTGAAAAGCAGCCACTATTGTCTTCTAATAGTTAGGTTTGTAAGGGCTAATCATACTTTTAAAAGGTTTCATTTAGAAAAAGTGATCTTAAGTTCCTTTCTAGACAGATATTAATAAATAGGGTTATTTTCCCCACATACTTGTGTGTTCTTACCAGCCCTCCTGATTTTTCTGAGGTTATAAATTATTTCCTCACTTTTCCTGAAGAGCCTTTAAAATGTATTTTTTTCACATGAGCATTATGGGCCTGTAGTCCATTAATTAAGTTCTAATATTTAAACAGTGTTATCAGAGAAGACTAGCGCACATTTAGTGCATAAAAGAGAAAAGGAAATATTTTAAATACTTCTAGGCCTAAAATGTTAGGAAAGGAGTCCTGAATTGAAGATTATAGAGTCATTCTACTCTTGTGTATTCCCTCCCACCACAGCCCCCAGTTTGTAAATTAATTGTTCTTTTGGATCAGAACTGGGGAAATGGTTGTTATATTATTTAGGGCAATGCTTCATAACATGGATAGATTCTCCTTAGAAGTTTTTTAGGAAAAACAAATGTGGAGTTTAATCATGGCTTCAGCACTGTAGAGAGCCTTGAATGTTTCATGTTTCTCTGTTTACTGAATTTTTAATTACGTTTTTAATTTTTTTTACCTGTCAAATATAGGCAGCCTCAGGAAACTACTGTAAAGAGGGCAGTATCTTCTAAGTTTATGCATTGTTTTTAAACAGTATCTTACATGAAGAGATCATACTGTCTGTCACAGGACTGTGTATCCACTGTGTGTTATCTCTTGTGCTTTGTAGGAGTTCTTCGAAATGCCTTATTCTGTCAATATTGCCATTTTTTCATGAGAACTTTTCTGCAGCTATCCAGTCTTGGCCAGTTAGCTGATCCTGACTGGTGGAAATTACAGGAGGAAATTTTGTGTGGAGGAAACTTTGAACTGTTTTGTGCTTGTTGATCAGTCCATGTTGTTTTGCAGACTTTGGCAGTGGTTTTATAAGTGTTCCAGCACCAGGATGGAAAGGTCAGATTCCAGTGGCACTCTGGAGTTGCAGGAGCACAGGATATCACTTTTTCCGATATCACAAGAAAGAAACAAGAGAAGTTCATGCAACTGTATTTCTCAACTCCCTCTCAGCCATGTTCCCGAAATAAGAAAGGAACTTAGTGACATAAAATGTTGGCGAGTAGTCCGGCAGTGGTACAGACACATGGCCCCCGTTGCCAGGTGCCTGTGCTTAAGTGTTCTTCAGAACTGTAGGTCATGACCTGGCTGGCTGGAAACAGGCTCATAAAACTGGCACAGATTCTTGAGTTTCAGAAGTGAGAGTTAGGTGTGGGGCAGGAATAAGTTACTATGCCTTAAGGAAACCAGTGAGCTGCTTTTCTTAAAGAAACCACTTTATAGTTGTGGGCAGCAGCGTACGGTTCCTCATAGTCCTTCTGCAACTCAGGCATTGTGTAAATAGAAGGAAAAAGATCCTGTGATTGAGAGATGGTTAAGTAGTAGTTGTATGAATGCATGCTTATCCATAAAACTGAGTGATCTAAAAGGATCAGAATGTGGAATGGGATCTGATTTAGGAACTGAAGAATTTTACAGAGCATTTTAATTTGAAAAGGATGACACAGACTGTTATCTTAGTAGGCTTTTTTGACTGTGGATCAGATTATAATCTATAAATTGTATTACCATTAATGGGCAGGGAGATTTACAGGCAGCTGTGTGAGGCTCCATGAGAAGTATAGTGGGGTTGTGGTCAGAAACTTCAGGCACAATTTGTTCTAGTGTGTGACCAGAAAAAAACTGGAAGTTTCATACCTCTGTATCTACCTGGCCTTATGAGTGCTAATCTGTTCGAATGTGTATCTGATGCAAATTAGTTTCATTTTGGAAATGTAGAAATATCCAAAAATATGTTGCTTGCAAACACTGGCAGAGAGATCTATTCTTCTGGTTTCTGGATTGGATGTGTCTTGGATAGCGAAGAATTAGAAATTGCTACCATCTGACAGCTGCTTGATTTAAATAAATGATTGTTTGTCCTATTTAATTTGATTTGGTTTGTGTCCACAGTATCAGAGCAGCCATAATAAGCAGCTGTCTTTACAGTCTTAGTGGAAGGGGCAAAATCTGTGAATTAATACTTCCTTCTAACCTCAGCTTGAAATATCGGCAGGTTCACTGTCTAATGAGCAGATTAAAATGACCCTTCAGGTGTGTGACCCTTTGAGGGCTTGCATGCTGAGCTTAGCACTAACCCAGTGTGGTTGCACAGCCTTTAGCTTACTCTCTATGGAGTAGACTGCATAGGAAATCACTGCTGCTACCTGCTCACCTGCTCTGCTTTCTGGTTCTTCAGGCATGTGCATGTCAGAATCAGTGATAGTCCCCACGGCGTCTTCTCTTTTTAGCTACTTCCATACACCAGTCAGCAATCTGGTTTAAGACCATACCTGACCACTCACGGTGTGAAACAAAGCTGTGTAGTTGGAGGCCCAGTAGGCATCTCCTCTGCTTGCTACTTCTCTCTCTGTATCTGTCAGTGTGACTCCCTGTGCTGCAGGAAGCTTTATCTTGGAATCTCATGTGTCCCTTTTCCTCTCACAGAGTCACAGAATTGTTTGGGTTGGAAGGGACCTTAAAGATCATCTTGTTTCAGATCCCCCACCACAGGCAGGGACACCTTTCACTAGAAGGTGGCAGAAAGACCAGTGGCAGTCTCCACTGTTTTAATGTACAAGTTTGCTCTTGGTTTACCTGTGTGTATTGTCTTACAAATTTTTCTTTATCTTAAGATATCTTTTATGAGAAAAACATGCCTAAATTGCACTGTCTTCCAAACATGATTATATTCATTTAGATCTCCTCCTTCCACCTTGTACTTATGTGTCTGGACTGGTGAAAATACCACTAACTCTAAGGTCTGAGCCCCTGTCTTCCAGAAAGTAAATTCTGTCAGCTTGGATTCATTTGGTGCTAGATTCTTCCTTGGCTTTATTGCAAGCAGGAAGCACTCATTCTGCAGATGGCTAGGAATCCTTGCATACCTGTCATTATCCAAATTACTGTGGAGGAAAATTTTATTGCATTAAACACAAGTATCTAATGATGAGTTGTCTTCATTTTTTGCAGTGGGTTGTTTGTTTACTGTAACCATTTGCTCAGATACTGTCTCATTAGGTCAAAGACTATTTTAGGTACTCCTTTTTCTGTCTTCTTCCCTTATAACATCACACATTCCTCCCCAACATTTCTCCTATATTTCCTTAAAAAGCAGCATTTTTATTTACAAGATAGTATATTTGCCAAGGCAATGGGCTTACCAGTTCATATGAGCACTTGTGTGTCCATTTTTGCTTTATTTCATGTGAAGTAAGGGTGTTATCACATGGTCCCAAAAGGACAGATTCAGTGTTTTTTTCAGCACTAAATCCTTTTACAAACGGTTATTTCATGATTTAAAAAAAAGAATTTTTCTGTTCCTTTGCAGTCACTCTTGGAAGCACATGATATTGTGGCTTCAAAATGTTACGATTCCCCTCCTTCTAGCCCAGAAGTCAATAATTCTTCAGTGAACACCCAGGCTGTTCCAGTAGATGCTATTCGTATCCTTGGAATTCACAAAAGAGCAGGAGAGCCACTGGTAAGTAATGGGGGATGAATGTATCTTTAATATAAAGTGCTAGTGAAAATGTTTGCATGTACCTGATTTTTTGCATTTGTTTTTTGCATCTGTTTGGGCCTGATATGAGATGACAGGATTGCATGCAATCAGGAACAGCACAGTCATTTTTTAGTCATATGAAAGCCTTGTCTGAAAGCACTTCTGTGTCACCTGATGCTTCTCTCTATTAGGAGCTCTTAACCTGTGACTGTGACTGTCTGTTTTCCTTGGAGGAGGTATCATTGTGGAATATCCCACAGCTGTGTACTGGTGCTTGAGATAATGGTAAAATGAAACAAATTCCAGCAGTGGTAAACTGGGTGCCATGTACCTCTTTCAGGGTGTCACATTTAGAGTTGAGAACAATGATCTGGTAATAGCCCGAATTCTTCATGGAGGAATGATAGACCGGCAAGGTCTTCTGCATGTAGGTGACATTATTAAAGAGGTGAATGGCCACGAGGTTGGAAACAATCCAAAAGAATTGCAAGAACTGCTGAAAAACATCAGTGGAAGTGTCACTTTGAAGATTCTCCCCAGCTACAGAGACACTGTTATTCCTCAACAGGTCAGTAGCACATTTCCGATCATTCTGTGAAAAGAACTTCTGCTTAGTACTTTATTGTGTAAGATGCTTCAAGATTCTGGATTAGACATATATTGATTATTTTGTGAATATAATGCTAGGACGAAAACTAAAATGTAGATGCCTGTATTTACCTTTAATTACATTTTAGAAATGGGTTTATTCACCTAATATGTCTGCCTAAAAAACTCATATTAGTGTCTAAAATTGTTAAGTATTTGTATGCTTCATAAAAAGCACATTTCTTTGACCTCAAGTGACCTCCAATGACCTGACAGCAATCACACTACATGCAGTGAACTGTGTGTGTTTATCACATGGTTGGTGTCCAGATAAACTGTTTCATAGAATTCAGAATCATACTGAATTCAACAGATGAGCTTGAACTCACTGACTTCAGTGGGAATTTGGACGGTGGCTATTCCTTATCCTTTTGTTGTTGCTGTAAGCAGTCAGTTTCTCCATGGCAGAAACAACTTCTTGAGCTAAGTCAGTGCCTTTGAAACACCGTGTAAGGTGCTCCTCCAGGTAGTGGGTCTTAATGCCTGTGACTGTAACAGGCAGTGCTTCCACTGAGGAGAGGCAAAGGGAATGTGTTCTACTGGGACAGGTGCAGTGCTTCTTCTGCTCCCCAGCCTGGTACAAAGAGAGTCAAAGATGTTTTCCGTTCAGTTATGCAACCTACTGTTTCTTCCCCTGCATCGAATTTGAGTCTTAAGCAGTTGCATATCCTGTTACTTTTAAAACATTGAGTTCATGGCAAAAATAGTTCTTAAGATTCCACAAGCCTTAAATACAGAGCTCGCATTCCAAGAATTTTTCATGTTTTTAAATAATTAGATGTCAGAATTCTAATTGAGTTGTATACACTGAAATGCAAAAATGAGTATTTTGTAATGCATTGTCCAAATGGAACAGATTTTTTAATTTTTATCATAAAGCTACTTCAGCCAAGGTTTACACTGTTCATTATTCTGCCCCAGTTGGTGTTTAACTTCTTTGCCCCTAGATTGTATTTTACATGCCAAATGCAGCTTGGATCATGTCAAGCTTTTTATGCTGTAGGTAAAGACATTACTTCAGTTTGACAGATAGATTAGTCAGAATGTATTTTATAATGCTTAAGCTTTGTTAATTTTTACACATTTCAGGTTTTTGTGAAGTGTCATTTTGATTATAATCCATATAATGACAACCTCATCCCATGCAAAGAAGCAGGTTTGAAATTTTCTAAAGGAGAAATTCTTCAGATTGTAAACCGGGAAGATCCGAATTGGTGGCAGGTTGGTAAAAAGATTAAAATAAGTAAAATAAAAAACTGAAAAGCATCAGTAGTTGCCTTAATACTAAACTGTTTAAATTATAATCTACTTCCATTTTACAGTAGATACATGAAAAAAATATTTACACTGCAATCCAATTTCAAGCTAATATAAAGATATGAAGTTGAAACACTAAAGGCAGTGGAATGTTTTAAATTGTGTATGTAACGCTCATTTTACTGTTAGTGCTGTTTATTTGTCTTTGTTCTTGTATCATAAGCCTGGACATTCCCAAATCAGTTTGAGGTGGACAATTTCTAGCAAAAAAGTCTTAGGTTGACTACAGTTGTGGTAAGCCTTCCCTGACAGCAACTGTGGAAGAAGTGGACCCCCTGCTTCCTGAGTGCTGAAAGTTGAGGAGAGGGAAATTAACCTTGTGGCTTTGAATAGAATAGCTCTTTGGATAGGCTGTATGTTTAACTTCTACAGTGGTGGTCAGTGTCTGTGAGCTGTATCATGTATGCCCACAGTCACAGTGTTTGGCACTATTTCAAATATTAAGTGCATCCTGGTTTAAGGTGGTATTTCTACGTTCAGTCCTTCAGCAGAAATGTAATCCAGTTCTTATGCTATGTTTATTTTTTTCCAAGATGCTATACATGGAATTAAACATTTTAAGTGCCTTTGAAAATCGGATAAGCAAACCTTTAGGACAGTTTTTTCAACCAAGATTCTCAAAGCTGGCAAAGAGTTTGACATTATTAATTTCCCTCTCTAACCCTACATTACTCACCCTTTGCAAGGTAACAAGCAGAAGAAAGCCAGACACTGCCTGAGAACAAGATACATGACTTCCTTAAAAGCAACAAAAATATTACAGTATACATCAATAGCTGCTGAATTTTGTTGCTTCTCAGTGACAGTAATAACAGAAAGAAATACAATAAAAAGTGTGAGGGAAGGCTGAAAATTTATTACTGCCAACTTAATTAGTTTCAGAAGTAGACACTCCTGAACTCCAGAGCAGTTTGATGTTTAGCTCCCCTGCTGACTTCTGTATTGCTTTTCAAACTCTCCAGTTGTAACTTGTGGGAGTCCAGGAGAAATAAATCTTCAACACGCAATCTGGCAAAATTGAAATGTGTTAAATCAGTATAGTGTATTGTCGTGCAGATCATGGTCCAGGGAAAAAAGTTCAGTTCTTCCTCATGCTTTCTAGAAATGCTAGACTGTTAATGAAAACTTCATACTGTAAAAAATCAGTTAGTCATAGATAAAAGCACAGAAGTTGAAAAGCAAACATCTCCTGTTAGCAAAAGAGGGATTTATTGCAAGCAAAAGATTTATGGAGAATTAAACACTTCATAACTATGTTTGTGTGTGTTAAGCTTGCTGAGAATTGAGCTTGCCATGAAATTATTTTACAGAGAATTTTAACCAAATTTTCATTACTAGGAATACTTCAGCTACTAAGATTTTAAATCTGTAGTTGCTTAGTGCAAAAAGCTTGAAGGCATGATTAGGATGTGTTAACAGCATTCACTGGGAAATTACATTTAATAAGCTACACTGGAACCTGTTTGGAGCAGCTCAAGAATATAAAATAAATATACTGTATACTAGAAAACCTTGAGTTTTGTCACCTGAGCCTTCAGTGTCTGGAGCCAGAGAATTCCACTTTGGAATTTTATGCCAAAGTTTTATGGCTATAGGACCTTACCAATGTAATGACAACCAGTAATGAAACTTGCATCTATTTTACTTAATTTTTCTGAATTTTAATACTCAGTGGCAAGACACTATTACTGTAAAAGAGAATTTTAATATTTACATCTGACTTTGAATTTCCAAGTTTCGGTAGTAAATGTATCAACACTCACCACTGAGAAACTGGCAGTGAGGAAGTCAGTCAACACCATGTTGATTAAAAAAATGCTTCTGACAAGTTAATTATAATCATTTGTATTGTTTGGGTTTTTTTCCCCAGGCTAGTCATGTCAAAGAAGGAGGAAGTGCAGGTCTAATTCCTAGCCAGTTCCTGGAAGAGAAGAGAAAGGCTTTTGTTAGGAGGGACTGGGACAACTCAGGTGAGATTTAGTGAATTTCAGGAGTAGACTTTGCTCTGACTATTTGTTTTGCTTTTCCTGCCTTCATGAGTAATAGAAAAACTGCTGTGTGAGATTATACAGATTATTGTGAAATGCTGAATACTATATTTTGGCTTTGGCTGAATGACAAAGGGTGAAGTCTCTGTTTAGTGTTCAAAGATACATGAATCATTTTTGCCACCTGCTGATGAAAAGCTGAATGAGATGGGACAGGCATTGTGCACTTTTTAATTTCTTTTTTTATAATACAGACTGAAAGTTAATAAGCTAAGCATGAATTTTTCAGCTGTCTTCTCCAAAGCTTTCTAGTAAAAGACTTTTTTTCTCTGTGTTCAGTTCTTCCATTAGCATTTGATGGGCATGTAAATAGATGTAATCTCTTGCCTTAGGATATATACAATTCTGGAATAGTCCTAATAAATTTAATTAATCTAAAAATTAATATATTCATGTAAATAAGATTTGGAATTTAACAGAAATTGTGAGTTCATCTAGTGTTTTATTTTTAGGGCCTTTCTGTGGAACAATAAGCAGCAAAAAAAAGAAAAAGATGATGTATCTCACTACAAGAAATGCAGGTATCTCTTAATATTACATGAAAGTCAAAGTTCTTTCCAGAGCTAAAGATTTGCAGTAAAATATTTGATTATAAGTTTGATAGATCAGGTAGTTTTATCTTTTAAAAGCAATACTGATCAGTGCCGACATGGTTGTCTGAGTACATCTTTTGGTGGGTGGAAGTAAGAGAAAAACTGGGTGTTAAGAAAAGTGAAATGTTCTTTGCCAGTGGGCTGAGGGGATGTGATTTTTCCCTTCTGTTCAGCATGGGTGAGGCCACATCTAAGTGTACTGGGCACCTCCCCAGTGCAGGAGATGTGGACATACAAAGGTGTTAAAGGGATTGGAGCACCTCACCCATGAGAAAAAGCTGCGACAGCTAAGAATGTTTAGTCTGGACAAGAGGAGGCTCAGGGCAGGTCTCATCAATGTGTGCAGATACCTGAAGGGAGGGTGCAAAGAGTTTGGAGCTGGGTGGGCTCTTTGCAGAGTAGCCCAGCGACAGGGCAGGAGCCAACAAGCAACACAGGAGGCTCTGTCTGAACGTCAGAAAACGCCTTTTCCACTGGGGGGGTGACTGAGCACTGGCATGGGTTGTCCAGAGAGGTTATGGAGTTGTCCTCTCTGGAGATATTCAACAAGTGTCTGGGTGTGGTCCTGGGCATTGGGGTGGATCAGATGCCTTCCAGGGGTACCTTCCAACCTCAGCCATCCCACGATTCAGTGAAAGCTCACTGGTTGTTAGTCACAGTTTTCCCCTTCTGATCAAGCACAGACTTTCTCCTAGGAAGTAAAAGTGAGAACCTGACTTTATGCTGTAATGGAGGGATAACTACTGTATTCCCAAACCAATTCAAAGCAAGAAGTCTTGTATCAGACTTACTGCACTCTGAGTACTGTTTATATTCACATGGGATCTGTTGATAAATAGCAGGACTACCTAAATTTTTTTCTTACAGCACTGAGTGTGTATTAAAGTTTTTTTGTACATTTCTCAATGTAGAATTTGATCGCCATGAAATCCAGATATATGAGGAAGTAGCCAAAATGCCTCCTTTTCAGAGGAAAACCCTGGTCTTGATTGGGGCCCAAGGAGTGGGGCGAAGGAGTTTGAAGAATAGGTTTATTGTACTGAATCCTACTAGATTTGGAACTACAGTGCCATGTAAGTTGTCAGCATTCCTGTCGTAATATCATACTTTGAGTCTGATTAACTGGAAAGTACCTGATGTTTATCCTAGTGATTTGGTGTAGGAGTGATTTTGTCAGAGCATAAAAATTACAGAGTCCTGTCCTGTTTTCAGACAACTAAACTAACATATGACCATGAAAATATTTGTAACTAGCACTTAAATGATGCTGCAGAAAAACACATTTTGTCTGTGCAATATTTCAGTCTGTGGGTTTCTTCAGTGTCAGTCACCAGTCATTACTGAGCCAGTAAGCCTTCTGTAATGAGCAGCCCATGGAGTTTCTCAGGTCTGCCTTTTAGTTTTCCATCTGTGGACTAGGCATTATAAACTATTGCTTTAGTATTAAAAATGTAGGGAAAAGCAACAAACTTCTGATAAAACTGAAGTAAGTGTTTGTGATCTCCAAGATTTGTATAACTGTCTATTATTTTAATATATCTAGCCCGAAGCACATGGTCTTTCATACTTTTCCCTGTAAACAGCAGAAAAAAGCTTCCTTTACCTGAAGTATGTTTTCTTGCCTTTCTTTCAGATACTTTGCTCATTCACCTTTGTTTTTTTAACTGCTCCCTCCTGTTTGACTGCTTACCACTCTAGCTACACTATTATTCTCCTGCCATGTGCTTTTCAGAATTTGGAAACCAGTCTGTTCCCCTCTGTTTCCAGGGGGCAAGAAATAGATCTGATAGTGATGGGAGGAAGGACAGGTCTGAAAGATGAATTGTGCAACATGAGAGAACCAGTCTCTCATTTGCTGAATCTCTAGCATCAAAACTGGCCAGGGCATTTAGGTTTGTGGACCTGATATTAAGGTTGACTTCTCAGAGTTACTTTTTTAAAGAAATCTTCTGGGAATTTTATTATTTCATGTTGGCAAAATAGTAAGAGACTTTTTATTTCTTCTAAAATTCTTATTCTATTTGAAAAAAGCCTTCAGAATTACTTACTCTAGTTAATAAGTTATTACTTAACTGCTTCAGATGATCATTTTTCCTGGAACTTGTCTTTTCTATAATATTGAAGTGGATAGGAATTACTGGAAGGGGAAGATTGCTTTCCACTTGTTGCACCAAGTGATGATACAAGTATTACCAAAGGAATGTACTGACTGTTAGGTTTAATATGTTCTAGAGTTCAAATCTAATTAAATATAAGTAGCACATAGTTAATATGGTGATAGAACAGCAAAGTCAATCATAATGTGATATTATATTTTATTTTACTCTTCTAAAATTTTATTTTTACTTTCTTGCTTAAGTAATGTCTGTACTGCACAGTGTAGCCAATACCCAAGATAGCTGATAATGATTTAAGTACTGGCTTTAATCTTTCTACAGGGAATTTACCTTGCTTTAAAAGGGAAATTGTCCTGGAAAGCAGCATTAGCTGGCCTCCACTAAGATTCTGCTACAGTGGCTGGGCTGCTTCTGATATTTAAGCTAACTTTCTTTATAGCTAGCTCAGGTAATTTTACACTGAATAACAAGGCAGACACAGAGAGCAGAGGTTTTGGGGGTGGGACAGGGCAGATCTTGTTGTACTCAGCTGTTTTCAGAAGTACATTTGGCATTTGAGAGTTAAACTTCCATTTGATTTCTAAGTCACTTAAATAAATGTTTCATTAAGTGAATAATTAAAAAGATGACATGAATGAGTATTTTATATGGTGTGAAGGAGTAAGACAAAGGAAATAGGCAAATGGGTGGGTAAGCAACATTCAGGAAGGAATATAAATAAAAGGAACAGGAGGAGCCGTGCTCAGTTTTAAAATTAATCTAGAATAATGAATAAACCTGTACGTGGAGCAATTACAATTGTAAAATAATGTGTATTATGATGTCTCCCTAATTTAATAGGCAGTCCAATCTCATATTTATATTCCAAATATAGAATGAAGACATCCAATTTATATTTTAAATTTTTTGTTTAGTTACTTCACGAAAGCCAAGGGATGATGAAAAAGATGGGCAAGCATACAGATTTGTGTCACGAGGCGAAATGGAGATGGATATTAAAGCTGGCAGATACTTAGAGCATGGAGAATATGAAGGAAATCTTTATGGCACCAAAATTGATTCCATCCTTGAAGTTGTTCAGACAGGAAGGACCTGCATCTTGGACGTAAATCCACAGGTATATGATTTATAATGTTACACTACAAGTGTGGGAGTATAATGCTGAAAAGGTAAAGAGCTATGCCTTAAAATTGAAGGCTTCTTATCTGGTTTCAAGGTTACAGTTACCAACTGGATTCTTGTGTTTGTGGCACTTACTTGGAATGAGTTAGAAAGATGGAAAAAAAACAGCTTAAATTTTGCATGAAAGAGGAGTCTTGCAGAGTAGTAAATAATCTTTTTAGCCAAGGAAAGAATGATGCTGAGCATTTCAAAAGGCAGTGTAGGAATTTCTAAAATAAAAATAAGAATCTTCACTTATGTGTTCCTGCCCATTGCAACAGATGAGTTTTGTGGTGTCCCTTAAGGAACGGGGAGATGTGGTGAGTTATTCTCAAACTTTTTTAGTTTTTTTTTCTTCTTCTTCTCTGCTTCTAGGCCCTGAAAATACTGAGGACTTCAGAATTCATGCCCTATGTGGTGTTTATTGCTGCTCCAGAGTTGGAGACTTTGCGAGCTATGCACAAGGCTGTGGTAGATGCTGGAATTACAACCAAACTTCTCACTGTAAGCAGATCATTTCTTACTTAGTTTGCTTTGAACAAGATGTTCTTAAGATTTTTAAAAAATTCTTTACCTTTCATTTATACAGGATTTGTTCTGAAATTAATGCCTCTAAGAAAAGTTAGGCAAGACTTTTGATGATTACCTAATAGAAGTTAATCAAATACTATGTATAAGGAAGATTGCTTCTTTCTTAAAAATAGACCCTTACAGAGAAATGTTGATTACAAAAATTACTTGTAATGTGTACTTTGGGAAGTGTCACCTTTGATTATTTGCAGCAAATGGTAGATATTTTGTGGTGGAAATTGTTCTTTTATGCAGATGTCTTCCCTTGACCTTCCCATCTCCCTCCCCACCCAAATTTTTGTTCCAGTTTGTCTTTAAAACATGTGTTTTAAAAAGGGATCTGTAATGCCTGGGAAAGATATTGCAGCTTGTGTCAAAAAAAAAGAGAGCAAAAAACCCCCTAACCAACAAACCAACCAAAAAAACTCCAAACCAAAACACAGAGAAAACCAAGAATGCAGGTAGTCCTTGTTTTCACGGCTACAGCAGCATATGCTGCACTGAGGATGGCTGAGAGCTGCCAGAACAGGAAGCGTTGAACAGCTTCCCCTGAAGTTCCTTGGATTTGTCATATTAAGTGAAGTGGCATGTTTTGTTCACTAGATCTTCCCTCCTTTTCTGAGACACAGTGTGTGGCAGAGGGAAATGAGACGTTTCCTCCAATGCAGCGAATTATAAATACTCTGTGTGGGCATGCACTTTCCCAGCTGCAGGAGCAAAGCAAAAAAAACCAGATTGAGCAGTTCAACTTCCCCAGTGGAGAAAAGCCGTGTTTTGCTGATGGCTCATGTCAGTAGTGCTGCAGCTTAGTAGGAATATCTTGAAAAAATGCTGATTGGGCATTCAAAGCTATAAAATGGGGTGAGGGGAGGAGCGGGTTAGTATTTCCACTAAATGAGTATGTGATTTTTAGTCATGGATTCTGGTTATTATGCATTCTAGTATATCTGTGGGTGCTCAACCATTCCTCTTTCCTGCCCCAAATGAACCCTGAATTTTGTGGTGCATATACAAGAAGGCAAGGTTAAAACTGTCCAGACAAGTATAAAAATAATTTCCTGCACTTCCTAATATTTTATTCCCTAAGGGACATCCTTGCCTCTGTATTACTTCTTATGAATAATAAAGAGCATCGTTAAATTTCAAATATGCATTTATGTGTCTTTACGGATTCTGAATCACATCCGTGCACAGGTATATAGAATATGATTTGTTATTTCATATTCTTGTGCTTCCTGAACAAATGAAAAACTTTAATGTCATTTAAAGTAGTATGTTTTGCTTGTTAGTGGATCTGGCTGTATTATTTCTAGCATCCTAACATATTCCATTACAAAAATTCTGGCTCTTGTGGTCATACATTTTCTTGTCTCCTTCATTCACTGGGAAGGAAAGGCCATTGACGAAACTAGTTTTTCATTTTGGCTCTTATATTGACAACTGTACCAGGACTGGAAAACATTGAAATAAATACTGGAAAAGGGGACAAATCTCATAACCGCTTACAAAAAAAAAATTGCTGTTGTGCAAAAATTGTGAGGAATTTAAAAAAAAAAGTAGGACTAGCAAAACACAAAAACGTGCTCAGAGACACTTTAGAAAGGCTTCATAATGTAGGAACATAAAATTCCTGCATATTTTTCAGCTCATGTCAGGACTACAATAATGCAGCAGTAGTTTACAAATGAGGGACTGCTGTCAGGTGAGCAAGGCTGAAATGTTGTCTCTAAGAGCTGTAAGCTAAGGTATTCTAGAGCTTTATTCTGCTAGAAATTGCCTTTCATTTCGTACTAATTTAAAATCTTGGATTTTTGGTGCCTGCTGTGGAAATAAAAGGGGCACAAATATATTTACAAAACTTACTGACTCAGTCATTCCTAAAGCATTGATTTTATTCTGATTGGATCATCAATTGCCCATACAAAGTGATTGACTGCCCATTGTGCACACCAGCCCAAGTTCACCTGCTTTTATTGATTCTCTTTAAAATTGCAAGATTGGAGCTGTGTCAGTAACGTTAAATATGGCAAGCAAATGTTTGCCAATCTTTTCCAGCCCTTTCAATGTATTTTAGCTAAATTTCTATGTGAATTTTCTATCAATGAAAACTTTCCTTGTTTTTAAAATAAATTTAGTATCTAGCTTTAAATAGTCAGCTGCAGTACGTACCGAAGGGATCTTCTTCTGCATCTATAAGGATTTGCCAAGTCTTATCTTTAAATCTTTAGTAAGATTTAGGTTCACTAATCCTTAAAAATCTCTTCCACAGGACACTGATCTGAAAAAAACAGTGGATGAGAGTGCCCGGATCCAGCGAGCCTACAACCACTACTTTGACCTGACCATTGTAAATGACAACCTGGACAAAGCCTTCGAGAAGCTGCAGACGGCCATCGAGAGACTGAGGCTGGAGCCGCAGTGGGTCCCCATCAGCTGGGTCTACTGAGGGGCTCCAGCGGGAGCTTAAGTAACAAATAAAGCCAACGGCAGCAAATGTGATGTGTAGATACTGATGATAACCTACAGCACCTGTGCATTTTTACTCTGTGTATATTCAAAAGTACACTGTTCTGAATTTTTATAAAAATGTTGAAGAGAAAGTGTACTTAAATATGTAATTTATTTTAATTTTTCTAACTTTTTACAGATAATCTTTCTATTCATATCACATGAAGGAAATGCGTTTAAGCATTTTTCTATGTTTTGATTTAGTACCTTTGCCTTTTTCATCTAAGAAACTTTCATTCACTTCAACATTTACATCTTGGTCTTACATTCTCACTGTGATTAAAAAAAGGATACTTGAAACAATTTTTGTAAAATTTGTTAATGTCAGTGTTTAACTGATCAAAAGTCTATAGCTCTTACTAGGAGGGAACACTAATTTCTTTGGGATTTTTTTCTTCTTTAAAAAAAAAATAATTTCATGGGAGCAGAATTTTAAATATTAAAAGCAGTAACAAAAACACAGGTCCGTTGCTCCAGCTGCTTTCAGCTTAATGTTGGTGCATTCCTGATGTTTCACAAGTTCTTGATATCTCTTGATTTAGATAATTTTGTGTAGGTTCCCTTATACCTGTCTCCTAAAATAACATAGAGCAATACCTTGCAAGCTGCTTAGTATTGGGAGCCAACCTGTTAGCCCAGTGGAAGTGGAAGTACTGTGGAAGTACTGACATGAGAAAGTCATGCGCAAGGTAATTCAGTGCAATTTGAATAATGGTGAAGTAGCTTGAGAGAGAACCTGACAATGT
This sequence comes from Rhipidura dahli, assembly GCA_013399225.1. Classification (NCBI taxonomy): domain Eukaryota; kingdom Metazoa; phylum Chordata; class Aves; order Passeriformes; family Rhipiduridae; genus Rhipidura; species Rhipidura dahli. The sequence continues at coordinate 359,955 of VXAC01001653.1, forward strand.
GGAGCCTTGTAGGTGACACTTAATGTTTAGGACTATTTTATTCATGCTTGTGAGAACACATTGCTTTTTTTTTTTTAAAAAAAGGCATTTTCTTTCCTTAGGACATTGTTCTGTATGTGTATAGTGATCTGTGGCTTCATTTCCTGTGATGTCTAGCTGGGTTCTAAATTATCTTTTAAATATTCGTGTGTGATCAATTGCTGTATTTTATGAGTGTTATGTAATGGCATTTCTGTGCTTTTTCTTACATGGTTTTTAATTGCATTTTTCATTAGATAGCTTGTGAATTGGAAGCTTACTGCTAAAAAGCAATGTTGTTTATAAGTTTTTTGGTTTACAGTGTATTTCCTTTTTAGTGACAATTCTCCCCTCAGTAGGCTCATTGATATAATTCGTATTAGGTTCAGGTTGATTGATCAAAACTTAAGGTGATGTAAATTTCTGCTTAATGCAAACAGAAAGAACATACAGCTTGTTGCTCAGATGAGCTCTTTTTGTGACCATGTTTTATATGACATTGTCAGCTGCTGTATATAGTCACATTCCCCATCACATGCCAGGTTAGGTGTCCAAACTGAAGTCATCTGTTTAATTCTTCCATCTGGTGACAGGCACCTGGCTTCTGGATTCTTTTTCAACACCAAAGTGTGTCACGGAATGCTATCAAAAGGCATCTTCCTCAGAACTATTTTTGGAGGAAGACAGGCTTAGACACTGTATAACAGCATTGCTTCCTGGGGCTCTCAAAAGACTTTTAGGTGCACAGGGAAAAGAAAAAATGGAGTTGATGCAGTAGAGGAAACTGTGTTTAAAAAAAACCTCAAAACACCCGTATACAACAGATGGTTTTTACACAGCCTGTAAAGTTGGTTGTTGTGGAGGAAGAGGGGCAGAGGAGGCTTGAAATCCCAGTGTGTGGAAAATGTTAGTTCAGCTTGTGTAGCAGGAGAGATCTTCATGGCTCATCGCACAGGAGATCTTCATGGCTCTTAATACTGAGATTTCAGTCTTTTAGACGGAATATGAAACTCTCTAAGGAAAATTTGTACCACTGCTTTTTTTATTGCTATGCTTTCCAGGATGTGTTTTCTCTGTTTTGTTTAAGTTTGGCAGAGCTCTTAAATGTGGCACCAGCATGGGACTTGTAGTTTTCTTTCCCAGGAGATATGTGCCGTGATCCTATTGCTCAGAGGCTGCTGTGCGAAGTGAATGGAGTGTTGTGTGTAGCAGCAAATGATAGCAGGGCTGTTGCTTGGCTATTTTAGTGCTTTGCTTTTGGCACTCTGTGCTGAACATGACTGAGCTGTGTTTGTGTACTGTGTCATGGGAGACCTCCATACGCTGTAAATAAGATGTGCTGTCTGGACAGATAAGATGCCTTTTCGTTATGAGTTAGAAATACACTTTTGTTTGTGATGCCAAAAGTGGGCTGAGTTCACTCTTCCCCAGTGAAAGGAACGAGAAGATCCTTCAGTTTACACACCACTGTACTTCATATTGCAAACATCACTTATTTGCACCTTTTTTCCATAAATTTACTGAACCAAACACATGAAACAAAGACACCAAGGTTTAGTCAGGAAAGCCTTTCTCTGCTCATCCTGTTTCCATCCCAGGGAGAATACTGTCAAGAGAGTCTCCCTAAGTAGCAATCTCCAGAATAGCCACAGATTTGCTAAAGACTAAAGCCTTAGTGTTTGCTACAGGTTCACACTGTGTGCTTAAATCAGGGGAGTGTCGTGGCTGAGCTTTGGGTGGTGGTGGTGATGGAGATGGCAGTGAGTAATTCTGCAGTGCAGTTCTGAAGTGGGAAGAGAAGGTGGCTTTCTTGAGTTGGCAAAAAGATTGTGTGGAAGTATCTGCAGGTTTGATCTGGATGTTTGTGTGCCAGGTCGTGGGGGGAAAACAACCTAAACCCAAACACCACATCCCTTGCATCTGTTTGTTAATCTTGAGGGTTCACTTCAGTGTGTTTAATGGTGAGAGGGGGAGAGACATTCTCTTTGTGGTAGTTTTGGGTTTTGGCAAAGTCAGATTTTCATCAAATAGTCTGCTTAGATTGTCCCTAGCTGGTGAATGACCAGAATGTGAAAAACAGTTATTATTTTTTAAAAAGAATTTTCTTGGAGGTTCCTGACATGCTGGTGCCATTTCAGTCACATCCACAGCAGTGGTAGTCCCCACCTGCCAGGGTGATCTACATCAGCTGTCAGACAGGGGCCTGTACATTGTGCAATTAGGGGAGAAGGATGCTATGAAAGGCTCATTTTGAGCAAGCCAAAACATTTAATAGAACATCTGTTTGGAGTATTTTGGAGGAGTTAAAATAACTGGCATTTCATGTCACTTCATTCTGTACTAAACATTGATTTTCCAGATACTAACAGGAAAACTTTACATTGACTGTTAAAGATTACAATAGGTGTGTCTGAGCGAGGTGAAGATGCTGCTAAATGTTTAAGATATGTGGTATGTATCACAAGATAAATATTTAAGTAGTTTAGAAAAGTAAATTATCAAATAGTTGTCTGTGTATATGTATGTATGTGGATGGTAAAACAAAAAATGCTCATGTTGGTTATCACATTACTAAGGTACCACAACTTAATCCAGAAATGTACCTGCATGTGAGACTTTAGAACTGGTACACTTCTCTACCTGGTTTATTGTGTTTACTAATGTATATTTTTCTAAATATACAGATATTTCAATCTAAAAAAATTCTATATTTATCTGTAATTTCTATCTGTTTTGGACAGTGCATGAGGTGCTGTAAAATTCTGTACATATAGAGACTTAGAGAACAAACACTGTAGTTGCCCTGTGAATGAAAAGTTATACATAGAAGTACAGTCAGTATGCCAAGACCTGTAAGTTATTTCCCTGAATTCACCAAAAGTTCACTTAAGCGTGCACCAATCTCAACTTTCCTGTAAATACTGTGGTGCATGTGTGCCCAGGTGATTACCTTGCTCTCTCTAAATGTTAGCAGGTCTGCTTTAGGTTCTGCATCACATGACAAGATGCAGTCCAAGTTTGGTGGGATCATTATGATGGAATATGTCATCTTGCATAGATTCATGAAAGTCTTTCAAATGTTCTGCAAATCTACAACAAAGGTGAACATGGAGCAGAATCACAGATCTTCAGAGGCAAGGAAAATGGAGTTCATAGCCAATGCAGTATCTGTGACTCGTGCTGTGTTCTCAGATCAGGGCAGCTCTGTGTACTTAGTTGTACAAAAGCTTTGTGGAGCAGGATGGCAGATCAGCTCGTTTTTGAATTTGTGTTTATATAAACTTGTCACATCTTGGCTAAGCTCAAAGTGTGACATTTATTTCCTCATCCTCTGTACTCACTGCATCTTCTAAAATCATCATAATCTAAGTGACTTACTGTACAAATTGCCTGCAGCTCAGTGCTCAGGAAATCATCTGGGTTTGGTTTTGTTTTTTGAAGAGGGTGATTCAGCTAAGAAATAGGAAACTTCTTTCTCTTTGAAACAGAAAATCCCTGGCTAGGTACCCCCTTGAGCCCAGCTGGCCTCTGCTATGCTCAAGGACCAGTGCAGAGCGATCAAGCAGAGCACTCCAGAGATCAGGAACTGGGTTCTTACCTGTCCTTACGCATGAGCCAGTATCGTGAACAGAAACTCCCTTCACCTTTCCTGTGGTTTCCCATCCAGGCTTCCTGTAGCTTGCTTCTCTGCTCCCACTGAACCTTGAGGCCGTGTCCCAGTGCACAGACAGTGCCTCCTGCAGCAGCTGCCCCACTGCCCATTGTGCCTGTGGGTGCAGCTCTCAGGCAGCCAACAGCTGGAGCTCTGGCGCATGGTGTGCACATCTGTACAACCTGCTTGCTTCTTGCGGGGTCTCCTGCCTCACCCAAATTCCAAAGAGTTCAAGGACCACATGGTTATTGCCAAACTTCATGATGCTACTTTTGCAAAAGTGGTGAGATCATTTCATCGGTGTCTGTGTGGTGGGTACTGGATAAAAGACTTGTAGTCTGCTGGGCCTCTTGCCTTAAATACCCCTCAGCTCCCAGCACCCTCCTCTCCCTGCAATAAAATCCTCTCTGGGCCACTGAAAGGGTTTCTGTCCTTTAAGGTACTTTAATTTACTTTCTCTGGTAGACTGTTGTGACTAACGATGCTGAAGTGAAGTTCTGGCCCTTCTCTTTTTTTTCCTGAATTTCTTCTTTTTTGGCCTGTCCTTAGTTTTCACGTATGTTTAACAGGCTTACTGATGGGAATTGTGTGGGATTCTCAGCTTGTGTCTTGTAGAGGAAATAGTTAACATGAACATCAGTATTTAGGACTGGTATAACTAACTGGTTTTAGGCCCAAGACAGATCCTAAAAATAAAAATTGTGAGAAAGCACTTGTATATTAACCAGTTTTGGTTATTTTTACAGGCAGCTTTGGCTTCTAATCATACCAGAAGTGTGCTCATGCACACACACATACACACATACATATACATAAATAAAACTTAGGGGTAAGTGCTGCAAGTAATTCAAGCACTGTCTACTAATTTACCTGAATTCTCCACACTATTCCACAGTCACAATCAACTGCTGAATTCTCAGTTCTTTAGCTGGTACTGCAGCTGGGATTTACTGGTACAGGCTTAAAAAAAAAACCCAGCGTGGTGAAAGCCGTTAGGCAGTTTCACCTACAAATGGAATTTATTCAGCAGGGGTTCAGTAATATTTGTATTTTATAGAATAAATGACACTTGAAGTAAATTAATTTTATTCTTGGTATTTGGAACTGTTTCTTATGCTCATGGGGTATGGAGTTCCTTTTGCTGCTAGGACAGTGGTCAGGTAACACAGTTAAGTAGCCCTGGAAATACTTTCTCCCATTTAGCCTTTTCCCTTTTATGTCACTAGCTCCATGCTACTGCTTCTCCGTGCAATTTTGGTTGTTCCCATGGCTGAACCAACTGTTGGTTACTCCACAAGCAGCCAACATTTATCTGAATACAGCAGAGCCTCTTCCAAATACCCAGCCTCTCTGTTACCTGACCTCTCACATGATCCATAACATCAATACCAAAACCAACAGCACTGCTTTGTACAGGCAAAAAAAAGGTTTTGACTGATTTTTGTTGGTTTAGGTCTTGTACACAATTATGTGCAGAGGTAACTGTTCAAATATAATTTCCCCCTAGGAAAATGCATGTTGAGCATCCCTTCCCTACCCCCTGTATGTTGCCCATGTGTAACATTTGTGCACTGTGGTGTAAGGAGGGGAACTGCTTCTGGGGGGTTTAAAACACCAGAAAGTTTGCTGCTCTCTGACCCCACACCAGGCTAAGAACTGTAGGACTGTGGTTGTGTTTGGGTTTAAATGTGTACTAGAACTCTGTCACTGTGCGTTTCCTTACCTTGCTTCTTCTCACAACTGGTTTTGCCAGTTGGAAGCTCTCATGGTTTTTTCTTTTTTTTATTTCTACAGCATATTAAATTAACCTGGATTTGACATCTGTAAAACTTTCAAAACTGCTCTCCTGTAAAAAAATAGTTTCTTTAGCTGAAAACTTCCTACAAGAAAAATCTTAACTATTAGTTAATTTTTTTAATGTGAACCTGGAAATTATTTAGTACCTAATTGTTTGAATACAGTACTGTAGAGCAGGCCTAGGATATGGGACTTGTTAGCATTGTGACTTCATACTGATAAAAGTCAGCTACTATGTGGGACATTTTTAAATTGTGACTTGTTTTCTAAGAACCCCCCCTTTGTCTTTTTCACAGCTAATATTTTCACAATAAACACAGCCAAACATAAAAATGTTAATGTACAAATGATGAAATTCTGTTAATTCCCAACAAAATATTTTTGTATATAATAAAGATTTAATATTGAAAAAATGTAATTGGCTATTTTTCTGATTTTTTTTGGTCGTAGTCTGTGTTTGAGCCACACAATGTATGAAGGGCAAGTCTTTGCAGCTGCCTTTTATCTTTGGATCTTGGTGCTCCACCTGCATAAAAGCAGCTTTTCAGTTGGTCAGGTTTATCTCACTGTTCCTGGATGCGCCATGTCCCCATTCCGTGCACAGGGAGAGCTTGGGGCTCTTCAGCCACCCTGGGAATGTCATCATTGCAGAATCTGGGCACCTCATTTCCTGAGCACTGCAGCAGAGGGAGTCGCCAAATGGAGAAAATCTGGGAAATCCCTCCACAAAGAGCATCTAAGAGGACAAAGCTAAGACTGAAGTGCAACCAGTGTCTGCTGCAGATGCACTGATGAATCCTAAAAGCAGGGCAGCAGATGAGGCGAGGAGCCAAGAAACCCCAGAAATCCTGAGGAGCAGCAGGGAGCCTGGGGTCCCTGGGGACTTGTGACTGCTATGTGCTGCTTGTGTTTCTTTGTCCTGAGGGCTGCCTATTCGGTGCACTGAGCTGGAGCTGAAGCAGCAGGAAACACACAAAACCTTTTCTTTCTTAATGGTGTGTCCACAGAATAGCCAGCATTTGGGGGGGGCTTCTGCCTCTATAAACAAGTTCCCTCTCCTACATCTGTGACACAACAGGCACACCCTCAAAGCAGTTCCCCAGGGCAGTGCTCACAAGGCTCACACCAGAGCTCTGCCAGAAAGATCAGAGCATGGGGTCAGTGGCACCACGTGGGTGCCCACACAGCCACTTGCCATCTCTGTGCACCGCTTTTCAAGGCCAAGGGCATGACAGGAATCCCCCAAAGAGAAACAATGGAAATTACAAGCTTAAGTTATTCTATTGTTTTGACATAGCATTTAATAGAAAGTTTTGGTAAACTCATTACAGAGGCAACTTTTGAGTAGCAATGGGCAAAGAAGACTTCCCCACTCACAAACACACACCCCTCCCAGAAGCAGAGTTATGTGCTTCCATCCTAAAGGATCTCTCCTTCTACACCAGCACAATGGTCAGGCAACACCATCAGCTTCACTTAGATGAGATGCAGCAATGCCAACAGCCCCGTGTGCAGAGCTATGCTGAGCTCTCAGGGAATGGAAAGGCAGCGTGGGGCTTTTCTGCAAAGCCCATGCCCTCAGGGAAAGCTGAACTGATGTGACTTTTTAAAGGCTTCTTAGACAATCTCCTCAAGGCCATGTGGGAATAGAGCAGGAAACTGAGCAGAACTCCTACCCACCAGCTACACTGCAGGGCCTGGTTACTGATCACCCCCACACAGGTGCCTGCTTGCTTGTCTGTCAGCCATCTCACCACTGCATCGTCTGCAAGCACTGATACTCCACCTACTTGGAACATCAGCTTCCCAAGCCCACATTTACTGTGATCTCTGCTGCATTTCTGTTCAATCAATCCACAATTACAAAAAATTATGATGAAGAAACAGGCAAAAGAGTTCAAGCACACAGTGCTTTACTAATACTTTGCTGTTATTCAAAGAAACAAGCAAAATATCTGCACTGAAAATGTCTGATGGGGTAAAATGATCGTTTTTATGGTGTGCAGCAGGGACCCTTCATATGCACACACCAAAAGGCATTGCCATACCTCAAAGTTCAGAATGCAGTTTAAACAGCTGAAACTTGCAAAGGTAAGTAAAAGCGTACCAGGAAACAGAAATGCTGTACAGAGGTATAAATCCCTAAAGTGGTCTTGATTTTTGAAAAAGAGGCTTTGTTATTTCCCACAGTGTGCAGTTCACATCCGTAAAGCCAAACACTAATTAATAAGAGAATCTAATCAAGTACCTTTCTAAGAGCCCTCCACTGCACTTGCTCCAGAGTGAAGGCAATCTGCACCTCCAGTCTTACAGGAGCACAACAATTGCTGCTGCATTGCAGAGCCCTGGGTTTCCAGGACCTGGTTGTTTGCTTGCTTACAAAAAGCAGTTTGTACTTTGCTGTTTTCTCCCACACATATTAATGCAAGTAATCCTGCATCCACTGTCCTGCAGATCTGACACCTACCACAGCAGCTATGTTCCATTTCTCTTCCATGGCTCTCTTTTAATTTCTCCCCTTCATCCCTTATATATGTATTTTCCACTGGAACTACAGAGTCCCCTCATCACCCTAAGTCCTGGCTGTGCTGCCCCAAGTACCAACAGAGCAGCTCTTTTGCTGATCCCATACACACCAACACTACAGAGCTACAGAAGAAACAGGCTAGAGCAAAAACTTGATATTCAGTACAGCTTCTATGCATTCCCACCTAAAGCATGAAATCCATACAGTGCAACATAAAGAACAAGTGGGAAGAATCTCGGCTCTTTCATAGTGACAGCTTTTACAGAAGACTCTGTCATTTCCAGGTTAATGTTTGATGAAGCAAACAGCCTTTGCACGACCTCAAATCTTCCTCTGTCAGCGAGAGTGGCCACCAAAGGACTGCTCAGCGCCACAGTGCCATCGGCTGAAGCGACGTTAGGCTGCATTCATGAGAGAGAGGAAAAGGCAGAGACAGTGAAACATTTTCCAAGCACTGCTGTTCCTGCCACTGCACAGCCCAGTTCTTTCATACAAAACCACTGGAGAGCTTACAAGGCAGCAGCAAAAGGTCAAGACTCCCTTAACTATTAGTCCTGACAAGTACGATGTACTGATCCAGAACCAAAGCTCAGTGACACGCTTTAAGGAGGAACTTCTCTCCTACTGTGCCATTCCCCGAGTTCAACTTCTCTCCCTGCACATCACATTTAACTATCACTCTGAACAAACAGTAGAACTCCTCTTGCCCCTACATATTAAAAGGATTTTACTACTGTTTTTATAAGTGACTTTAAAAAGCTAAAAATAATCACAGAATCACAGAAAGTTTTGGGTTGGAAGGGACCTTAAAAGATCATTCAGTTCCAATCCCCCTGCCACAGGCAAGGACACTTTTCACTAGCCCAGGTTATTCAAAGCCCCATCCAACCTGGCCCTGAACACTTCCAGGAATGGGGCATCTACAGCTTCTCTGGGCAACCTGTTCCAGTGCCTCACCACTCTCATAGTAAAGAGTTTCTTCCTTGTATCTGATCTAAACCTACCCTCCTTCAGTTTGAATCCAGTCCTCCTTGTAAAAAGTCTCTCCTCAACTTTTTTGTAAGCTCCTTCAGGTACTGGGAGGCTGCATTTAGGTCACCCCAAAGCCTTCTTTCCTCCAGGCTGAACAAACCCAATTCTCTTACCCTTTCCTCACAGGAGACGAGCTCCATTACTCTAATGCCCTGCACCATTTCTTCAGCAGTTTCAATAAATGGCCTCAGAGTTTTGGGACTTCAGGGTTTGCCAAGGCTCAAGCACTGTTGCTATCAAAGCAAAATTTCTGTTTCCCAAGGAGAGGTGATTACTTAAGAGTTTAAAACAGTGAGACTATAAGAAAAATAAAACTGGAGCTTAAGTTACAATTTTCTTTTGCTCATGAAATCTCCCAAATACAGCAATGTTCAGGAGTTAGGTATCACCTGCAGTAAATGATGTGCTTTGTTTGCCATGTCAGATTCTGACCTTGGCTAAGCACTGCCTACAGCTGAAATTCCCACTGGAGCTTGACATCTCCTCCTTAACTGGGGAGAAATGTGGCCGAGGACAGGGCCAGTGCTGCTGCAGTGCCCTCGAGCCACGCTCCCATCTCCATTACTCACCAAACAACACAATGCAGGAACAATGTGAAGATCACAGCAGGCACGCAGCAGGACAAGAGTGTTATCAGGTAGCTCTGTGAAGGAAACATTCCCAGGGAAAGATCATTTCCAGCAAACCCTGCACCAGGCTGGCTGCTGGAACAGGGGCTTTAACAGGGAGCTAACAGGTTCTCCTCAGCTGGATATGTGGCAGAGGCTGCCTGCAGAATAGGGACAGGCAAAAGGTCTGACTATCTCTGTGACTGAGAAAAGGCACTAGTAGAAAAGAGGGTTTCCTCCCCACCATCCTTGCCTCCTCCCTACGTATCTCCTCAATGTTTCACTCCAAGTCTGCAGACTGGGTGAATGACCTAGGCCTTGAATAAATCAAGAACCTATACCCCCAAAATCTATAGGAGATGCTAACTTCAGCAAAGCACAGTTTGAGAGGAATGGCATAGCTGAGACTGCCTTGGGGCTGGGAGATGGAATAACTGATCCCTCTGGTGCCCTCAGTAACAAAAGGGCTGTAATTCCTACCACAAGCAACAGGCATAAAACAGCTTCTGAATCTGTATCCAGCTACACTTCTGCCTGGACTTTAGCAGCAGACATTATGTCCAAAACCAGGTGATAATGCAACACACTCAATTAACTGTACCCTGCTGTTAATGGCATCTGACAAGTGTTACCACATCAGCAGGTTTCTGATTTCTATTTCTTTTTGTCTCCACAAATGAGATAAGCTCTCCCACCTGGGTCCTGTGCATATATGGATGCACACTGACATTTTGCTGCACAGTGCCACAATTTACACTGGACTTCCCTTCGTTATCTTAATGTCAGGGAATTTTTTATATACAAGAGAGAAGAGAAAAATCCAGGGAAGTCTGTCTTGGACTTTGCAGGTAGCTTTTAATTAACACTGTGGTGCCAACTAGATTGTAAGGATGGCATTTGTTTGACATTTATGTTTAATCTCCTGTTTCAGCAGCTGCAAAACAACCCTCTTAATTGCAGTGTCTCTATGTTAAACTTTTTTTTGCTAAATTTAGTTTGCACTTGAACAATATAGGCTTTTACACAGGAGACAACACGTAATTTGTAATTCTCAGCATTTAGGCGGGAAGGACTCTGGCATGCAATAAGTACAGAAATTAGCTTGCCAAACTGCAAATGCTCACACTCAGCAGAAGCAAAGTTGAGCAGTCTTGGGGGAATGTGTAATTTACACACAAAATCTGTCAGTGACTGAGGGCTGAATTTAACTCACAGCCAGGAATGCTAAGCATAGTATACCAAACTCATAAAAAGGGAACAGAACAATTTATGTTTGCTGAGCTCACCAACTGCTCAAAGAGAGCCATAAATGCTTTAACATGGAGGGAGCTTCTAAAAGGAAAATAAAATTTTTAAAAAGGGCTTTTCACAACATACCAGACATAGCACTGACAAGAAGGTGAGCAGCTGAGAAAAGTTCTTCATCCTGAGGCTGATATTTCTGCAACAACAGCTCACTCTGTAAACTGCACCCTAAGAGCTGCAAGAAGTGAAGGAGGTCTCTGTGTTGTTCAAGTTTTAACTCCTCCAGAACTGGCTGGTCTCCTGTGCAGATATCATCGAACTGAAAGGGAAAGAATAAGCAACACTACTTGAAAAGAGAAAAAATTCAAGCAAAAGAGAATGCTAGTACTATTCTGAAATTACTTTTAGGAAGCAAGCCAAAGGTTCTTCATCTTACCATGTCCCCCAGGGCAGTCACCATTTCTTCATGGAGCAGGAGCTCACAAAGGGTTTTATATAAAGCTCTTTGCTTGTCTTCCGGAAGCTTCACAAAGGGCTGAAACTGGGTCTTCAACCGTGACAGATCTTTCCCAAGAAAGCAGTGGAAAGCAGAACTAAGTATTTCTTACACATTTCTCACACAAATGCCAGCAAAAACAGATAACATTTTGCTATGTGTTTCATAAGCTTATTTATCACCACACCTTGACATCCTGATTTCCATCAGCATAAGTTAAAGCAAGGCTGGAACAGATCTGAATTTTATTTCCTAAGGAGCCAGTGAAGCTTCAATGCAAAAATTAAGAAAGAAGAACAGCTACAAAGAACATAATTTTGCTGTACAATACTTTTAATATTTTAAAAGTCAGTACTTCAATGTTAACCAACTAACTGCATCTTAAGTCTCTCACTTCAGAGTTTATCTCCAGAGAATGTTCATTTATATGGCAGAATAAAGAGTACTGACTAAGTACAAGGGAGTGCTCTGCATTGACTTTCTCACAATCAACTGTGATACTGAAATTAAGTCTTTTGTGACACTGAATTACCACTTTGCTAAAAAAAATTAAGCTTTCAAATCAATAATGCCAACTGGAAGGTTGGAATGTTTTTTTTCCACATTCCAGAAATGTGGGCATGCAAGTGTTCTCAAATTTGTTTAAAAGAAATTTTCCCTCATGTCACTCCAGTCAAGAAACATCCTGTCTTTAAAGACATCCTTTTTAACTAAAAAATTACTTCACATGGGGAAAAAAAAAGCCCAGCCAAACAGGATGGTATTTTGTTTATCTGATGCAATCATATGACTGTTTATACAAACAACAGAAAATTAAATGTACTTTCAAATTCTTTAGTAAAACCAATTTTTTTAGCTTTTTTATTTTCCAAGAGATGGCAGAGGTTAAATTAATTGAAGAAATCTCCAAGCCTCTTAAGCAAGAAAAGTACAAAGGTATGTCAAGCTAAACAAAAAATAGAACAGTGTCATACCATTCTTTCACAAGTTAGTGTTTTTCATATATATTGTTTATTGAACAACCATTAACCAAGGGTGAAACTTAAAGACAAGAGAAGTGATATTCATCAGCAGTGATATTACTTGCAGCTATAAGAACTCTACCAAGAACTGATGAAAAGCAGTGTGTTCTGAGGCCTCGACTTGTTTTCCCTTTTTTCATTCCTCCAGTAACATTCCTGCCTCTTCTTTCCAAATTCCTACAAAAAAACCTTGTACCTGGACCATCATACCAATTTGCAAACTTCCATTTAAACCACTTTTTATTTTCCTCTATTATAAAGCTCCTTAGAAAATAAAGAGGCTAAGTGAAGGCAAGGGAGATGTCTAATTCTGTGACCTAACCTGTAACTGAGAAGCTTTACTAAGAGTGTTTTTCAAATCATGAGAAAATACTTTCAGTGACTCTTTCTGAATCAAAGTATCATCACTAAACTTGCAGAGGTTGTCTGGAATGTAACAGAGTTGTCACAAACACCTGACTTTGTAAGACAATATTTATGACAGACTGATTCAGAATGTTGATAGGAAAGAGTCCACTGCACACACTTACTGCAAAGTGATTTTTTATATTCCTTCAGTGCATTCCCAAGAGTTCCTGGTAAGAGCTACTAAAATGAACTAACAAGATTTCTTACTTACTATTGTACCAGATTATTTCTGCCTATCAGGATGCTTAATTCACTGTAATATAATCATGTCAAGCATTTTTGGTAATACCTTGTTTCAATATACTTATAGAAGCATCACTGGGAACGAGGTTTGTAGCCCCAGAGTACATCTCATTATCAACAGCATCTGGCTGATAGAGGAACGAAGCATCTCTGAATTGCACTGAATGGGGATAAGTTGAGCCTTCTGTGCTTTCTTTTTCAAAACCTCCCTGCTGTTCATCTAGCAGACAGAACTCTGTAATTAGAAATTCAATCAACAACAATAATTAATAAAATACACAAGCAATTACTGAATGAGATGTTAGCTTATATTTTCTAGTGCTCTCACATGTGATTTCTCCATGTGTCATCTCTTCCAGATGGAAAGCATGCCAGCAGTTGCTGTGCATGTGAATTATTGAGCATTCCTGCAGCCCTGATGTTTGGTACAGAGTGTACAGACAGAAGACCTGTGGTGCAGCTGCCTCCTACAGAATGTGACACCAGCTCCTGTGAACTAAATTAATGTAGACAGTAAATAACATGAAAACTTCCCTCTGACACTGCAAACCAGAATGCTGCATACAGGAGAGGAATGCAGGAATTCTTGATGTTTTCACAGAATAAGCTGAGTTGGAAGGGGCCCTCAAGGATCATCACATCCAACTCGGGGCCCTGCACAGATCAATCCCCAAGAGTCACACCATGTACCTGAGAGCATTGTCCAAACTCTTCTTGTCCAAGCTCTGTCAGGCCGGTGCTGTGACCACCTCCCTGGGGAGCCTGTTCCAGTGCCCAACCACCCTCTGGGTGAAGAGCCTTTTCCTGATACCCAGCCTAAACCTCCCCTGACACAGCTTCAGGCCATTCCCTTGGGTCCTGTCCCTGGTCACCACACAGAAGTGATCAGTGCCTGCCCCTCCTCTTCCCCTCACAAGGAAGCTGTAACTGCAATGAGGGCACCTCTCAGTCTTCTCCAGACTAACATACCAAATGACCTCAGCTGCTCCTCATACTGGCTCCCCTCAAGACCCTTCACCATCCTTGCTGTCCTCCTTTGAATACTCTCTCTAAGAGTTTTCTTATATTGTGGCACCCAGCACTGCCCCCAGCACTGGAGGTGAGGCTGCCCCGGTGCAGAGCAGAGCAGGACAATCCCCTCCCTTGCCCAGCTGGCCATGCTGTGCCTGCTGCCCCAGGACAGGGTTGGCCCTCCTGGCTGCCAGGGCACTGCTGGCTCATGTTCAACTTGTCATCAACCAGGACCTCGAGGTCCCTTTCCATGGCACTGCTCTCCAGCCTCTCCTTCCCCAGTCTGTAAGTTTTCTACCCACTAAGAGATGTGCTGTAATGCAGGCAACAGAATCCACTCATGAAGGAGACACATGAAAGTACTCTCTGAGATCTGCAAGAACTCTTTAGAGTCCTTTACAGAGCTTCGTTGGTCGTGGCACTGACAGACTCCTCTTTCTCAGCCAAGCCACAGGTCCATCCTCAAGTCCTCCAGCTAAGCAGAAAGCAGGAAGCTTCTGAGAGTCTCTAAAGGACATCACTCAGGGATGTTTCCTAAGAGAATTACTCTGCAATAACTGTCTCTCTTCAATAACTTCACAAAGGAAGTAACACATCCTGGCTGGATTAGCCTTTCTGCCTCATCTTCATGAGAAGCACTGGCCAACCTCACACAAACAGGACTGTCCTTGTCACCATCCCAGTGTCCCCAGTGATAAAGTTAAGGGCCTCCTGGAAGGTACAGGGAGCCTTTGTAAGAGTTATGCTGAGAAATCTGGTGTATCGAGTTCTGTGCTCATGTGTCCAACACTGTGCCCTAACAATGCAGAATACAGTCAAAGCCCTATGCACATTCTGATCATCTTTTATTGGGTCAAATGCAAGATTTGAATGTGTATCCCTAGCACTCTGCAGCCAGTCTGAGGAGAGCAGGCTAGCAAGAGAAACTCCATTTTAAAGCAATACCTGACAGCAAAGGGAAAAAAATGTAACAAATCAAGCACAGTGCTCACATGTACCAGGCACAAAACCCAAATATAACCTTTCTGCAGTTGTAAGAGTCTGTCTCACTAAATTAAGGACATTCAAAGCAGATGAGAAAGCATGGAGAGCACTCCATCAGCAAAAAGCTTTTTCAAAGGGAAAGCAGACAAAGAAATCCCTGCCATAGAGAAAGACAGACCTTTATGCTTGCATAACCCTTCACAGGGAAGAATGAGCTACAGAGGAGCAGAGAGTGATTAACATAAGCTAAGAACTTCCCAAAGCAACAAGACTCAGGACAGCAGCTGAGGCACCACAAGGCCAACTCACTCATGTTACTATCACTGAAAATAACAAGGCTTTCACACAAACCCTTGAGGAGGAAGACTGTGCTAATAAACTGCCTCCCCTCCAGGGGCAAAATGATGCTAATAAGGGAAATCAAACTTTTCAGACTATGTTTTTAAATCTTGTAATAGGACTCGATTCACAGGAAAACATAGGACTCAAAATTCCGTATTAATAGGACTGTTAATTAATTCTGTATTGAATTCTATTACATTTGTCGATGACAAACTTTCAACAGTACAGTCAGAGCTTGTTAGTTACTCAGAGATGTTAACAAAAATGCAAGAAACACTGAGATATCAATGAAAACAATCAAAAAGACTCCTTTCTGTAGAAAAGTGGACATATTGGGACTGTTTAATTTACAGACATTTAAGAAAAAGCACACCACACACATATAGCAATGAGCAGAACAAAGCAAATCAGCTGCATGCTGTTCTATCCCCTGCTTTGTAAAGCAAGAACAAGAAGCATTTCAGTGCAACTTTAGAGACACAAAAGTGCAAAGCTTTTAGCAGAAACAGCTTTTACATGGAGTGGAAAATTAGCCTGTACACTTCAAATAGAATGATTACAGGAAAACACAATGGTAAATGGATCAGAAGAAGATTAGATCCTTTTTCTTTTTTTCTAGTTTATTTTATTTATTTATAAAAATACCCAAGTATGTCCAGTCACATTAGTCAGAATATTTAAAAGAAAATTTATATACCATTCTTCCTAAGAGAGCAGCTCAAGTACTGTCAGTGGCAAAGAAAAATAAACAATAAAAAGCTTACATGCATCTTACTCTGCAATTATCTGTGAAGAGAATCCCATTAGGTTACACCTGCTACTGGTCACTTTCAGTCTCATGAGAAAGGACTACATTAGTCCCTGGATTTAACTTCAAAGGCCATTTTGATTTCCATAAACAGACACTGATCCCTGCTGCTCAGACATTATTAACAAGTTGAAGTTTAGGCTCCACCACACTTACTCTTGCAGACAAAGCCCTAACTTTGTTGTTCCTCCCCTTTACCTTCTCAACGGCTCTCAGACAAGGGAAAACAGCACAAATTTAAAAAGGAAAGAGGCAATACACAGGTTGTTTAAAACATGAAACAAGCTGTGATGGCTTTGAAGCTTCAAATATGCTAATACTAAATGTGAAAAATAAAAGAGCAGAAAAAGAAGCAGAAGTGGAAAAAGAGCAGAGAAAGACAGATCATTAACAAGGCCCATACACTCTCAGCTAGCAGGACATCATAATTTCATGTAGTAATCACCTAAGTAGGCTATAAGCTATATAGTACTTATGTAGTCAGACGGCCTTAATTGCACCTCATTATTCTGAATTACAGCTCTATTATAACCATGACGTCAACATCCTCTTCAACATCCTCTGCTATTATCTCTACGTCAGAGCAATTCCACTTTCAGAAACTTTTACAGGTTAAATAATATTCACTTCCATTCCTGAGCCTACAGACTTCCTTAATACCAGAAGGACTATGATGGTGAGTTAATCTTCTGCATTTCTCATCCAAGTAAAGTGCATCCTGGATTCAAATCTCAGCTGTACTCCAATTATTTCTTCATTGCATCTTCTGTTTCTCTACACATCAGTCCTTCCCAACTTCCAGCTCTACTACCTGATTTTATTTCTCCTTGCATAACATCCCCTGAAACCTCCTTTAGGTCAGTGAGTTTAAATAAGGATAGACAAAAAAGAAAAACCCAAGTGATTGTGCAGAGCAGAGATACAACTCCCCCCAAAGCCAATTTCAACATTTTTTTAACCTGAGAAATATTCAACCTGATTTAAGTAAAGCATGACCAGAAAACATGACAAGGGCATTTCTGCAACCATTCCGAGGGCAATCTTTAAATGAAAGCTAGAAAAGTTTAAATTCCAGTCCTGTATGAACGATTCCTTTGCTAAGAGGACTGTTGTCTAAACATTCCTGGTTGACAGTTGATCTACATTCAAGTCACTCTCTGGAACAGGTGAAGGGAATAGCCCGGGCCAAGGGCCAGCTGGCTGGAAGCAGAATTGTAGAAAAAGACCTGGACAACAAACCCAAGAGGATCAGCAGCATGCCCTTGCAGTTATTGAAGTTTGCTGCATACTAGGCTGTACTGACAAGACTGTAGCTGGCAGATTGATGGAACTGAATTTTCAATTTGGGAAAGTGCATTCAGAGTGCTGAGTCCAGTTTTGGACTCCCAAGTACAAGCCCCACATTCACAGACTGGAGCAATCTAGCAAACAGCAGATATTATGGAAAAAGAAGTTCACCACCACAGTGGTCAAATATGGTAACAGGCTGTTCAGAGGAGTGATGGAATCTCTGTCTCTGGAGATAAATCAAAACTTCAGAATAGACAAGAATATGGGCAATGTGATCTAACTCTGAACTTAGATCAAAGTTCAAAAGTTGGTCCTGCCTTAAGCAGAGGCTCGAGCTACATGATCTCCTGTGATTCCCTGAAACCTAAGTTATTCTGAGTTTACAGTGTATTCAAGCAAGTGAAAAAGCATTTCTAAAGCAGAATTTTGAAATCACTAGATCAGCATTTCTAGCACAAATAACTATCAAGGCAAAGGTACCCATACAACATAATCACCTTCATGCATAGGGAAACATAAAAATCATTGTGTGACAAACAGCTTTGCCTCAGTTGAACTGTGTGCCACAAAAAATGAGCTTTTCACTTACCAAACTGGCCATTGTGCTTTATGAACAGCTCAATCACACCATAGGCAATAGTGGTTGCAGGAGGAATTTCAAGGATCACACTAGAATCCTTCACCAAACTTCCACTTTCACTTACTGAAACCTACAGGAGAGATTTATTCACCATTTATCTGATTCAGCTACTATACCTCGTAAACACATAATTAAGGTAAAAATACAGAGGGAGAATGTGCTTTATTCTCCATGATGTCTCATCAAAGCACATGCTACATCTGACTTCCAAGAAAGCAACTAGATAAAGAGTGAAGTAGAAACACAATGCCAAGAGCAGCTCTCACACTCTTAGCTACCCTGTCCTAGCACAAAGTTGAGCTCCAGGAGCAGCTTTTGCCACACATGAAGCACCATGTCACTAGGAAATGGGCACACCATTACTGAAGGGTACTTCAGTACGGTGCCTTGCCCAATTCTACTGTGACATTTCTTTTGCCCAGCTGGGATGCTGGTACCAGGAACTCACAACTCCCAGATTTCTGCAACTGGAGACACACTGTACACAGAAGTGATTCATCTCCAGCTTAAAAAAAAACCCCAAACTTTCAATGAATGAGCATATTTTGACTTCAGTAATTCCTTCTCAATTCATAGGCACTTTTTCAGATAACCTCATAATGCAGTTAATCTCCACTCCCATGATCGAAAACAAACAGCTTCCCAATAAATCTGAAAACTCAGTAGACACTACAAGAATTTGTGATGAATGATTACTTGGCTTTTCAAATAAATTTGATTCAGCAATACATTTTGCTATTCAACTTGCAATGAATTGTTTTAGGTTTGCTTCATGTTCTGCTGCAGGCAGGAATCTACGCAGAAACAGAATCACAATTTGATAGTATTGATGGGAACTACATTCCAGGCTCATACAAAAAGATGGCATCTTTTGCCAGAAAGGCAATGGAAAAAACATTTTACCATACAGAATTTTCACAACCAAGCAGTGCAATTTGTTCAGCACATTAAGAAAACACGAAAAATACTCTGAAGTCTATTTGGAGAAACTGTAATTTCTTCCCAGATAATGTGCAAATGTTCTATTCCTTGCAGATTTTTAGTAACTTTTACCTTTACTGTTTTTGCTGTGCATCCCATCACACCCCTGACTTTTTCTTCTGTCTGGGTGTGTTCAGATATTGTACACTTCTGAGTTGTGATTATCTTCTCTCTCAAGATGCACAGCACTTCACGTTTTCTTTCTATTACTTGTTGCAGTAAACTACTGTTTAGATCTATTGTTCTGAAAAAGAAAACACACCATTAACAATACTAGAACTGTGGAAAAAAAAACCCCAACAACATTTTCTCAACTGCTTGAAGAAGCTTTTATTGTAAAAATGACAATGGTTTCTGTATGAGCAGCCTCCTCAAAATTATGATGTCCTCTTTTGCTATTAAGTCCTCACATATATATTGAATTCTCGATTCCCTACTCTGAGCAAAAATGGCAGTTATCCAGATACTTTCTAAGCAAAAAAAAAAAAAAACCCACAAAAGAAACCCAAGAAAGAACTAATGGTAACTTTAAGCTTCCTAGGTAATACAAATCCATCCAGTCAGGCTCTTGGACACTGGACTGAATCCTCTCCTACTGTGAGTTCACACTGACATTTCCATGGCCAAGGATGGCAGTGGGAGCTTGCTGAGGGACACAAAGACAGCAATGACTTAGTGACAACCCTCACTGCTTGCTATGGATCTGTTTCACTATTCACTTAAACCTGCAACAGGCTGAGTGGGATCAGCATTGACCAAGTATTTAAAAGGGCTGAATGAGAAAACACAGAAGATTTCACTGATTTTGAGACTGTAGATTACTGAAAAAAAACCACCTGCTTCAAAGTCCCATGTTATTCATTGGTATAGACTCAAAATTTAAAACTGGTGACCAGGACAGTCAAAAGAAAATCTAAGTGTGAGAGGGAGCTCAAAACTCTAGCCCAGGCACCAACTTAATAAGTCATCTCTACTTCACAGCATCATTCAGCATCTGTTCAAATGCTGCTGGAAATAATTCTAACATTAGGCTCTTCTTAGAATGACCAGAA
This sequence comes from Rhipidura dahli, assembly GCA_013399225.1. Classification (NCBI taxonomy): domain Eukaryota; kingdom Metazoa; phylum Chordata; class Aves; order Passeriformes; family Rhipiduridae; genus Rhipidura; species Rhipidura dahli. The sequence continues at coordinate 380,111 of VXAC01001653.1, forward strand.
GACTGAAACTGAACTCCCAGACACAATACAAGAAGTTTATTATCTAAGAAAATATTACAAAATCCACTACCGTGTCTTTTGGGGTGTTAACAGACTTTCTGGTAACAGTTAAAGCAACTTCTTAATTGTATTTAATTGATTAAAATGTGTCAATTATATTACATTTTTGCAAAATATTCACTGGAAGTCCTCAGAGGAGATGTTGTATTTTTTATGAACAGGTAATCTAGCAAAACTGTTGGAAGATTAAAGGATTGCTATCCCTGACTCAAATTATTCAGCCTCTTCTCCTCCCTCTATTGTAAATGGGTATTCATGGAGCTAAATGGCAATATCCCAAAAATGTGACAGAAAGACATGTCTGACTCCAATTCATTTAAATCGAGATATCTCCACTTTTAATTAAAAAGTTTTAGATTTATTAGATTCTGGAGTTTTGAATTTATGCAGTCTGTATAAGTCTGAAGTCAGCTGGGGTTTTTATTGAATTAAAAATATCCTCAGGCAATTTTTGATCTTTGGAGAGTTACATGCTTATATGAAAGTTCAATCAGTTGGAATGAACTGTCTGAAAACCTTAAAGTTGATTGTTTAGACAAGGGAAAGAAAATACCTCTGAAACAATGCAGCATCCACTAGAAAAGCACCCCCAAACATTCCTGAGATTATTAATATAACTTTTCTTCCTCTGGTGCAAAGTCATGCTTTATGCTTGGAATGCAATGAACCTTTGGATTAAGCAAAAACTGAAGAAATGTCAAGCAATCACAAACATCACCACTCTCAGAAGTGTCTGCCAAACCAGAGCCATTAGTTACAGTCTATGAAGCCTATCATATACTTCACAATAATTATTTATGTTTCTAAAGTGGTGTGCTAAGCGTCTTGAAAATACAAATTAATGCACTAAGAATTTACAGTTTTAACATCTGACCTAGGGAGCCACAGGGGAAAAAATACAATGAAGAAGCACAAAAGCAATTTTCAATTTCCTTTTATTTTTTGACTGTTTAAGAGGATGACAAGCTTGCTGAATGTCCCCAAAATTTAGCGGAAAAAATTCCCTCAAACAATCAAAGGTAGAAAAATACACATTACATAAAGATTTGCTGTTTCTGAATGAGTGTTAATTGAAGAAGCATATAGAATATGACCTAAGCCTATGCAAATGAATTACCAAAATAATTCAAGAGACATTTTCTTCCATCTGCTTCCACAGTATTCTGCCCAAGGCAGACCTGGCTCAGACCTTGTCATGCTCCTGGCTTTGAGGTCCAGATGCAGAAGTAGCAGCAGAGCAGCAGAGCAGAAGAGTGGCTAGACACAGGCGCAAAGACGGGACGTGAACAAATTCTGGAGGCAGTGCTGGAGGAGCTGCTGCAGCACGGGGGGCTGCAGAGTGACACTGACACAGGGACACAGAGCTACCTGCTGCAGCAGCACTCCCCAGGCAGCACCCAGAGGTGACCTGGGATCCCCCCACAGAGCTGAACGTGTGCCAGACAGGCACTGCCACAGCCCCAAGGTTCAAATGCCTTCAGTGGGATGTGTCCTGCTGTAAAGCCATCAAAAATGTTCTCCTCTGCCCAGTTAAGTTTAGTGAGCACCAAATTCAGAGCTTTCAAACACATACTCTTACTCACAGCTACAAAAAGCTTTTTTTCCAGAACAGCACAGTTAAGTGCTCTCCTCTAGACTTCGGGCACTGAACTGTCTATCATAAAACACAACTCTAGGGTTGCATGTGGGCACAACATGAGTTATTACTGGGGCACAGCCTGTTGGAAGGCAAAATATTCTGCTCTCCTCAGCAACTCAAACAGGAGATGACACGAGGTAAGCAACTACCCAGCTTATCTAAATTATCACTGAAAACAGTCATCAAGAGCAAAACACAACAGGGTTAAAGTTTGATAGTCAGAGCAGGGCTTCAAGTATTGCAGGGCAATGGCGGCTGAGTCTATGACTCTATTTTTGCAAGAATTGAACTTACTTGCCAGCATAACACTGAATATAAGAAAATATCTGAATAACACAAGATAGCTGAATGAAATCCCTGAGAATACATGCATGCAAAGCACATGAATTGCATTGCATTTTTTTTTATTTTAACGGTCATGTTTCAGTGCTTTTACTTCTGTTCTACAACCGTGGCTCTTACCATGTCTTTTACTCTGTACTGTACAAGAGCCCCCACCAACCTTGTGCCACTTGTGCTACATCACCATTGCCCATCCCACCCCAAGGAGCTGAGCTGAAGCACTCAAAACCAACACTATATAAAATATGAGATGTTGGTTTGCCAAGTCTTATCAACATGCAGAGTATAAGCCTGGATAAATAAAAATTACTTAGAAGATACAAATCATGGGGGTTTGCTTGTTTGTTCTGCTTAAACAATGTTCCTGAGGTCAATGATTTACTATGCTGGGAGCTTTACAGGTCAAACATGTACATAAATAATTTCTTTGAGTTTTGGTCTCACTCCACATTTAGCTAGATTAAACACTTCTAGCTACTATAATGCAAAGACTTCTTTCACCTTCATCCAGTATTTTTCTTCTCGCATTAGGAAAGAAGTAGACAATAGAGGCACAAAGGCAATTTGCTGCAGACTGGAGTCAGAAAAGGAGAGAGAAAGACGGAAACTAAATAAAGATAAGAAAAAACAGACAACACCTGGCCACATAGCAAGCTCTCAGTAAAGTAGAGAGGAGGAGCCTGCTCTAAACCTCACTGCTGAGAATGAGGGTCTTTCCTTTAGGCACAGAATTTGACCTAATCGCGCACAAAGGAGACACCTAAGGGCCATTTTTCCATCAAACCCTGTCAAACCATCTCAGTAACCCATTCACAAATCCTCAAAACAAGGTGCTTGTCAGTTTCCTACAAATACCAAGAAGAACGGGCATTGCTGTGAGTACTCTCCATACTCACACTGAAATCAGCACTGCTGCCTGTCTGCACAAATTTTCACCTGTCCAAACTACTCACAGGTGAAAAACCTTTTTAGTCATGTGCTGGGCAATGCCACCTCAATACACGTGTTCTCCCAGCTGTAGAGACACAGGCAGCCCATGCTCATAGCCTCTTCACCACTTCATTTATAAAGTGCAATAGTCTTGTATACAAATACTGCTTGTCGCAAGTGAGAGCCTTCACCCAGCTTTGTTCCTGCTCTAACAGAGACCTCTAGATGGGTGCCAGGGAGTAAAATCCACCAGACCTCACTCTGCCATTTTCCACCAAGCACAGAGGCATATTTCTTTTGTTAATCCATTTCAAACACAACCTCTCTGACCTACTTCTTACAGAACACAGCATCTGCAATAGTCAGCTTATTGACAGCATTTCACGATTTTCTCTACAGAATAACCTGACATGTACTTCATAGAATGTATTCCCTAAGAATACCAGAGACTTCTTAGACTCCAAGTGACAGGTGGCTTCTCTTATTCTCTTATTTTCTTTTCTCTTTGACGTGCTCCTTATTTTTTAAATCACAGGCACACACAATTGCTTTTATTCAATCCTGTCTCATGACACTTTGTGACTTCATATTACCTCGTGTAGCCGCTTAGGTAGAAAATGGAATGGTTTTCTCACCATACTCAGAAATGCCCACGGAGTTTTAAACAATAAATCACAAAATGGCCTGAATTTCCACTGTACTCAGATTAAAAACGGATTTATTTTTGTCTCAGTATGAACAACAATATTGCTCTTTCATTAATTCACCTAAAGTGCAATATGCAATTACATAAAAGTATCTTTCAACCATGTCAGACTATGCTGCTAAAAACCCTTTTCCTAATATGCTAATCATAGCTAGGAATCATTTACATGAAATGATGGAAACATGACAGGCAATTTTCTCTGCAGCTGTTGTGAACTGACTGACTGCTATCACTGTCCTCTCAGAACTTCTCTTTCAATCACCTACCATGACTTTTAGTGAAATGGTAAAAATAAACAAGCAGATTTGTCAGTACAAGAGAAGTATAGAGATTACAATCTCATAATCTTTTTTTACTGGAGAGAAGACAGAGTGGTTGAAGTTGGACAGTCATCTGGTCTAACCTCTCTGCTTTAGCAGGGTCACCTCGAGCAGTCTCCCTAGGGTCATGCCTCCAAAGAAGGGAACTACACAGCCTCCCCAGGCAACCTGTGCCACTGCTCTGTCACCCTCACAGTGGAGAACAGTTTCCTGGTGTTAACAGAGCCTCCTGTATCTCATATTGTGCCTGTTGCTTTCTGCTCTGTCTCTGGGCACCACTGAAAAGTGGCTCATCCAGCCCACACTTCATCAACTTCTCTATGAGGACCTTATGGCAGACAGCACTGAAAGCCTTAGAACAGAAAATGGAATATACTCTTTAATCCATAGCAATCCAAGTGAGCTAAAGGCATAGGACTCTGCCCCAAATCAGTATGTTGCCGTGGTCTGTGAACTAGCAAGCACTATGTAATGCAAAATCAAAAATAACGTAAAGTGAAATATGCCAAGTTTGTGTACCTAGAACTATCATTTAACTTTATTTTAGTATTGTATATTATGTTAAGAAGTGTGTTCTGCATTTACAATGTCACTGCTTCTGCAAGCCAAGAAGGATGTCATCCCACATCCTTCAGCTGTCATCCTTTTTCAGAAAAAGGAGCCAATGCAGCACCTGGAATCTAACTGAAAGATCAGTAGGATTCTCCTTCAGAAGGTTCACCTAAGAAGTGACAGGAAACCAATTTGCTGCCACTGAGCAGTCCCAGCTTGCTGAACTCTGAAGACTCACATGACTCAATTTAAAAGGCATATCAGCTTTGACTTTTCCAAGTTTTTTGCTACTAATCTGCAACTTTGACTTAATCAGCCTAATACAAGAACATTTTAAAAGTGCAACTTAACTAGGTTATATGTGTAGAAATAATAAATGAAGCAATGATTGATCAAACAAGCACAAGCACCACATGTCATTAAATGACAGCAGGAACAGTTTGCTGCCTCTCATTTCATAAGGCCTGACAGGTAAACATGCTCTTATAAAACCCATAACGCTTTGCATCCAAAAATCACTAACTTGGAGGCATCAGCACTCCTGAATTTCACACAATACTCATGAACGAGTTGAAAGCTTGAAGCTTGGACACAATCAATCATAAATCATAGAATAATTATGAACAGGTAGAATTCCATCTGTAAGGTACTGCCAACAATTTCCAGTGAGTCTCTGCATTATGCTGGAGAAAAAAATAAAAATTCTGCTGTCCTCATCATTTTCAGTGACCTGGCAGAAGGCAGACCAACTCAAAATCAATTATATACTGTGCATCATAAGCTTTAATAAGCTATGAGCATCTTTTTTATGAATTAAGAACTAGTTACTTGCATGAAGTGGCACACATTGACTTCAGTCACAGTTGCGTGTACATCGGAAAAACGCCACTGATTTTCAACACGCAAAAGAAGGCAACATATTTCTGAGTATTTAGTTACATAAAGGATTGTAACTCTAAGATGTGCTGATTTGCTGTGGGAGGATTCTTTTTGTGAACAGAATAGGCAACTTCAAGTAAAAGTTTACTGATCTAAATCAAAGTTACTCTAGTTTGTTTTTCCATAGGACTCTATCTAGTGTTAGAAACAAGATCCTAGATCTTGACTGACACTATTTTCCTGATACTGGATGCACTTTAATTTTACAGGCTTGGTACACACATTTAGCACAGTATTTTCTGCTTTAAATAAGGCATTTAGTACAAAAAGAGCAAGGTGCCTTATTAGAATAAATTTGTTGACTTGTGAATGCTCACAATAAAAAAAAAAAACAGACATCTGTTCCCATGAAAATGGAGAATTGATTATTTCTAGAACACCAGTGTATCTAAAGCAAATTAACATTGCTTCTGACAACTTCTGCACTGATAGCAAAAACCTATCATCTTTATCTTCAGAGCATCAGCAAAGGCTATTAAAATTCATTACACCCCGTGCTACAAATCTAGAGTATAATGCTGTCACAAACAAACTGCCCTCATTTCCCATGAGTCAGGACCTGCAATAGGGAGTAGACCCCTGACTTGTCAGCTGGCTGCCAAATAGGCTTTGGTCCATGACTCTCTTATTGCAACATCAAATAGATCTGATTTCAGAATAGGACAAGAAGTGAAGAAGTGTTGCATATCTTGTAAAATAAAGAATATGGTTCTCCTCAGTCAATACAGTATATAACATGCTTTGACCATGCTTGCTCACCTTTGCTATTCCTTCAACTTCAAACAATCCAATTTTCTAGCATGGTCACTCACACACACAAAATTACAAAGCCTGCTAACAAGAACATTAGCTGTTCTGAAATCAATTTCCATATTCAATGCCCCAGTAACATAGAGAACTAATTTTTTTTATTCCCAGCTTGTTACCTCAGTACAGTCCCCCAAGGAGGGAGGATTTGGCTCTTGTCCCAGGTGGTAATGCATGCAAAAACAAAAAATGAAATTACAGAGATATGTTTTTAAAACTTGAAAGGGAGAAATCTGACTAACAAGATTTCAAAATATGGAAAATTTCATTTTTTGTATATATGATTCATCATGAATATGAAAGCTTACAATAAAAATAATTTTCAAACTGTGGCAACACTACAAAATCAATTGGTCAGTGATCGCAGCTGGCCCAAGTCTTTTCAGCTCAGTAATCTCTCCTGGCCACTACCACACACACATTAGAAACATACCTGTCTTTGACATCTTTCATAAGCTGCTGCAAGTCAATCTCCTGCTTCCTCAGGTTTCCAAATGAGGACTGGTTTTCCACATAGCCCTTCCCTCCAGCTCCCAGGCTGATCTTCACAAATGATGTTTCAATACTTCCTTGAACAAAATCCTCAAACTTCCCCATGTATTTTGCAAAGTCAGACTCCACAATCACTAGAAGAGCAATAAAAGTAATTTCTATCTGTGAAGAAAAGTGCTGAAACGGTCCTTAAGTGATTGGAGGAACAGATACTCAGAGAAAATATGACAAGTTAGTGAAGGCAAGGAACAGTATGGAGAGGTAAATAACGAAATGTACAGCTCTACAACTCTTGCTTCTACTCTTTTCATGTTTTCATCGTCTTTGCTCTACTGTGTTTTGTATTTTGCCATTTTAGGAAAACGTAAGGTGACTGAAGTGCTGAACTCAGATGCTATGAAATATTTATAAAGAATGATTGAAAGTTATTTCAGCTACAAAGAAAACTACAAAGAAGACCTGCTTGTACAATAGTGCTAGTATTTTGGCATTATTTTGACAAATCTCATCACAGGGCTGTCCCAAAGCTCACTGAAAATCAGTGGGAAAATCTAACTGGTTTAAAACAACTCTTAACTTTTTTACACCTAAAAACCAGAGAACTGATGCAGAATCAGCTAATTTTCCAAGCCAGCTACAATTAACATCTTAGGTAAGGGATTTGTCTATTTTCCTGTATGGAACTGTGACATGTCCAGAAATACGGGATTCCACCTCATTTATCTGGAAACATGGGTGGGACTGCTACAGCTGGATAAAGAAAAAAGTCCAAGGGTCAACCTTTTTTAACAGTCTGTACAAGACAAACAGAATCGGTGGTAAAAGTTGCTTGGCCTGGCCTGGCCAAGCATTCCCTGGGCTACCAACACCAACAAGACACTGTTTATTCACTGCTTTTGACCTGAAGCACAGTACAGTTTCACACCACTATCATGTACAACCCCCCCAAATATTCTAGGGATATTCCTGTGGCTGCAGACAGCACTGTTATTAAACAGTAGGACTGTCCAGCCTGACAGCCTTCAGCACTCTAACACTCTAGCCAGGCAAAACTTTCTTCTTTTTTCAACCAACATTTATTACTACCATTTTTAGTCACATAAATGGTCAAGTGAGAAAAGATCCATTCATCACATTCCCATGGATGGAGGATTCCTTCACAGCATTCCTCCGAGAGGAGCTCTCTAGTAACACAATTGAGAATAATAACAAAACAGGTTTGTATTGTTTTTATCTGCACTAATAGTGCCCCCAACTATGGCTTTACCTGGTTTTATTGGTTTGTCTTCAGTAAGCACATCACTCAGAGTGACTGTCAAGAAGTGATACTTGGGCTTCTGCCAGCACCAGAATCTCCTCCTCTTTGTAACTAAGCTCAAAAGCTGCAGCTTGTCTGAGGCGTTCAGGTGGGAGACAGGGATCAAGTCACCTCCGCTGTCAGTTTCTCTCACAAAATTCTTCGTTGCTTTTGCAAACATCGTGGGGAATCAATTGAAGCCTGCAGGAATACATCTGTTTTCAAACAACTACATTTGTAATGTATAAATATTTACATTGTCACTTGAAGAAGTTCTTTACGGAACTGGTATTAATGAAGAACACATAGTGTTTTCACCCTATCTTCTCCAGTCTGAGCTGGGAAGGAGTTCAAATCACTTCTCCCAGTATAAGTTTTCTCAGTAACTAATAAAAGAATTTTAGTTAAGAGGAACATTCACAGTTTATTAATCTGTTAGGGAGGAAAAACTTACATGGCTTACCTGAAATTCTATGAAAAAGCATCTACTAATGAGCACCCTGTAGAGACCAGCTGGGATGAGGAGAGCACTGGGGCAATGGCAGAGGATTTCTGCCTCCCCACGGGATCCTTCTTTTATTACCTAACATAAAACTTACTCCATATAAGGCAATCAGGTATTACTCATACAAATTATATTGATCTTTTTAACAGGGAGTAAACACATGGAGGGATAATAACAACTGTTCTATAAAAAGCTCACTCAAATATGTGAGCTGGCATCTTTGCTACAAAGTTTTGTTTCTGAACTACACTCCTGGAAAGTTCCAATTAATTTTTTTATTTATGAAGTCTTTTTTACCTTTACTGTTTTCCAATTTTCTGTTTTTCATTTACATAACTACAGCTAAATTAAACATACATTATTTGCAACTGTTATTCACAATTGTTATTCATATCCCCTACACAACAACATACGTTATCTTCACGTTGCTTTGCAGTGATTTTAATTAAAAATTATCAGCATCTCTTGTCATGTAAGTTTTTCTTTATTCCCAGGAATGCATTTTGCTGTATTTACAAGGAACATCTTCCAGTAAGGAAAACTGGCTAAACTCACAGAAGAAATGGTAAAAATGACCATTCATAAATTAATATTTGATCTTTTAAAATAATCTAATCTTTCTAGTTTTTTCAACTCTGTGTTATCTGAGTTAATGATATCTCCATAATTAAATCAATTTTTTTTAATCTGGCAGCATTTCTTTAAGTCCCCCAGCTGACACTGACTGGAAAGTTCAACCATGATGGTAAGACATCTCAGCTGGGTATCCACACTTTCATGATTAATTACCTGTCTTGCTCCACAGGGATCTTAGATTTGTCATTTGCAAACACAGGCCAGAGTAAAACAGAACAGACTTCAAACAAAAACTGATATTGCAGTGAGCGCTCAAGATTATTGACAGAAAATGGAAACCTGAATACAGGTATTAATGCTTGGACCACAGGCTCCATATTTTAGTATTAGGGGGGAAAAAAGCCTTTTTGCAGATGCAAACTTACCTCTCTGCTAGTTTTTCCCAAACCCCATTTCAGATATTCCACACAGTACTTACCAATTCATCTGGAGGTATTCACCTCCTCATGAATCCTCTATGGTCTAGTCTGTGTAACAAATAAAGGGTGTTTTCCAACAACACATCTGCATTAGAACGATTTGAGCAATGTCAAAGTCGCATAACATTTTACTGGAGTCTTCTGGGGCTTTCATGGTAACTGCAGCTGCAGCAAGCCCTGCAGCACCACCTCAGCTGTGGGCACTGGGAATATTTCCACTGACCTTCTTGTTCTCTGACCTTTTCCTAAACTGAACTGAGACTGATTTTTTGTATCCTTTATTTCCCCTCCTTAATTTTCCTGGTTTTAATCTCAGTGAGAACACTTTAACAGAATAAAGCAATGCAGATCCACTGCAGCAGTAAAGAAAAAAACCCAAATTAAACCAGAACTAATTTCCTTTATCCATAGGACTTCTTTTGCAAGAGTCTGTATTTTGTAAACAGCTGGCCTGATTTGTAATGTAGGGGACCACCAAGAAAATTCTCATTGTTTGCATTAGCTGCCTTCGCCCAGCATAACCTTCTTCAAACATTTCTGTACTTTACATAAATGCTCACTCATCCTGATACCCTTGCTGCATACCCAGCTCACATGGGCATAGTCTCAGAAAAAAAAAAAGGCCACCAATTTCTGAGTTTATCATAAAACAAATTGCAAAACCAAGTCCCAATATATTTGGCATTTTTAGAGACTCACTAAATCTCATGAGAGGAACCATTGCACCAGTCTGCACAACTTCCAATTCAAAGCGTTTTGCCTTCACTCTCCATCACCACGCTCCTGACTAAAAAAGAACATGCAGGGAAGAGGACAGAGTGCTTGTGAAGACTAACAAGACTCACCACGCAGGAGAGATTGGGGCAGTTTTCAGCCTCAAAATGAAGTCAATGTCTCCCACACTCTGCTGTGCTGGTAATGGCTTTGCAGGGAGCATATTTTGCTAGTGTAGATGTACCTGCAAAGCAAGAATATTCTATCCAAATTCCTGCTTATTTCTCTTTGGATATAGCACCTTTAACACAAATTTGACAATGCACCCAAATACCTCACTTCACTACTTCCCAGAACAAAGACACAGAGCAATTATGCCCCTAGTCAGCATCAGGGGGTTAACACAGCCACGAGGCTCAACAGCATCCTGACTTAATGGACATGCAGTGGTTACAGAACCAGCATTATGAAAACTCTGCTTGGGAGCTTCTTCCTCTGGATATTTTAATAGAGCTGTGCATGGCTTGACAGAAATAAAAGGGAAGGTATCAAGCTGGTAGGAAACGCCTGTCAGAGTGAATTCACTCTAGCAGATTGATAGCTAAGCATGCAAGCAGAAAAGGAAGGAGTACCTCCCTTGCCTACCGAAAAATCAAAAATTAGCCTGAACCTGGGCTACAGGAAGATTATTTAATGGCAAGGATGAGATAAAATTTCGATATTAACACAAATTTCATTGTTTACTTAAACAAATCTCATCCTGCTTCTTTGCTTTGTAGCTCCCTAACTCAGTATAGTGGGACATTAAACCTAAAACAACATTTTATGAGCAATTGGCGTTTGCCTCTGTCAGCACAGAAAAAAAAGAGAAAACCCAACAGTTGCCTGGTATTTCTTACATTCTGTATCTTTCACATAAGATACAAAGGTTTTTTTTTTCCATTTAACAAAACATTACTCAACACACTGGACACAGTTCACAGGAAATTTGGTAGCAGGGTGACAATTGGATTGCCAAATGCCAGCACATCCCTTCCGACAAACCAAGCTGTAAGGAAACAGAACGCCTGAAGGCCAAAGAGGACCAGGCATCAGGGTTGGAAGAGCTGTTAGGCATTAACCACTGCGTAGGAGAGGTAATGGCCTTGGAATCCTAAAGGAATGAGAGTCTGTATCGGAAGGGAACTGCAGCGTGGAAGTGACGACACGCACGTTTTGTGTTTTAGTAAAGAACATTATAGCTCGTCTCACCTCCTTTCTAGATAATTTAAAAGAAAAAAAAAAAAAAAAGCACCAATAAAAGCTAGAACAACGGGGCTGTCCACACTATGCATTACACTCTTTGAGTGCATGTGATCCCCAAAAACATATCCAAAGGATTTAAGCCCTGGGTGAAGCCCTCTTTTTATTCCTCGAAGACTCTGCATCACGTGCGGCTGCAGAGCGGTGCCGCAGGCTCGGGCACCCCGCAGGGATGCGGCGC
>VXAC01001653.1:392762-448503 GCA_013399225.1 Rhipidura dahli
GGCGCGGGCAGGCGAGCATCCCCCCGCCGTGCCACCGCTCGGAGCACCGCAGGGGCACTGCGGCCATTCCGCTCCCCCCGGGGCGGGAAGGACGGCAGGGCGCGGCCCGGAGGCCGCAGCGGCTCCCCGTGTCCCCGGGAAGGGCGGAGCAGCGGCGGCGGCCGNCCACTGCGATGGGACAGTAGTTCCCAGGCAGTTTTGTCTGGCTGCACCGTGGCAGAGAACACTGGCAGCTGTCTTTCCCTCCAGGTGTTTGCCTGACAGCGATGATCTATGACACGATTGATAAGGACGTCTTTGTGACAGCCTCTCAAGCCCGGCCCGGGTCGCCCGTGGTCAGAAATGCACGGGGCCAGTGCGGAGTCTGATGGAAGCAAGAGGCCTGCCATGATTTTGGCTGCGAGTTTGCAGCTCCGGGTTGGCACTGCGGGCCTTGCGAAGCCGTGAACCGAACGGGAGCTCCCAAGCCAAGGTCCCCAGTCCAGGGAGCTTGGAACAGCCATACTGTGGAAAATGAGAAGTGTGGTCAATGGAGCTTGGGGGCAGGTTCATGAACCGTAGTGTGAAACACTGAGCTCCGTCACAGTATCTCAGCCCTCTAAAGCACAATAAAAAAACTTGGTTGTTTATGATGCCAAAGGAGTGATCCAGTGAGAAACAGATGAGTCTGCAGAAACCCAAAGAGTAGTTTTTTAGCATTAAAAAAAAAATAAATATTTTTCAAGTGAACCATGCTACAGGCTGGGTACTTATTTCCCTTGTGGTTTGAACAGTGAGCATTTGAGGCTGGGGGTAAAGTCACAAATGTCACATCACCAGATCTTAAGGGACTAACACCCAGTCTTCAGAACAAAGGGAAGGTAAAAGCTTAAGGTCTTTAGATGAACAGTCCTTGCAGTATATCAGTAAATGCATATAGCTAAAGTAGATCCATTTCTTCCATTTAGCTACATACAGTATCCAAACCTTCCAATGAATTTCAGCCAATTTTAATCCACCACCCCTTTCTGATTTCACCAGGTGACATCCTTATCGATTCAATGATAAAATAGATTTCCCTTCTGGGGTTTCACCTGTTTACAGAAATTTGAACAAACAGCCAGAATGGAACTAAGTACCTGTATTTGTGATGATTTAATTTTTATGAACTGAAAAAAATTATAAAGCTCCATTTTTAGAGCCTCTGCCTGGGAAAAAGTACCCACACATCCTCAGAAGCTCTCTTTTTAGTATCAGCAATGAGCTGCAGAACTGCTAGCTCCAGTAATAATCTGGCCAGTAATAGCACACGTTTCATAAGCTATCGTGTTTTTCCAGGGAGTGGCAATGTGTTATCCATTTCAAATGCAAGAGTCTGCTCAAGCATATTTTGAGAAATCAAGGCAGGAAGTTGCACTGAACCACATTGCCATGGAAATATTCACTGGGGAAGGAGGACTTAAATATCACTAGTGAAACTTGCTGGCAATTTTACGGACACTACCAGCAGGTGCATGGTACCCCAAATAGAGGGTACCCACACCAGGAATATTTCCATGTTTTCAAGAAAAGGTCTTCAACAGAAATCTTCTATCCATCTGAATGGCACCAGCTAACATAGGATAATTTTCAGATTCTTCTCATTAACTAGAAGACACAGAATCATAGGTTGTTAGCAAACAATTTTGGGGCTATGCAGCAATTAATTTTGAGGCTTCAGTCTGTCACAGAAACTGGCTGCAAATAAGAGATTTAGGACCGAACACACAGCTTGAGCCTTCAGTCTTCATGAAAATGCTCTTCAGGTGCACTGCACAGTCAAAATTCCCAGCTCATGGTTACTCCATGACCATCTGGGATGCCAGCAGGGAGAGTGTCTTATCAGAGAAATACTCAATCTCTGCATGGTCTGTCAGCCATATACTCCATCTCCTGAGCTGAAGCATGAAGTGCATCATTGCTGTTAGAAGATCCTTCTGCATTGCAACTCCATGAGAAGATTGTCTTGCAGAAGAAGTAGAGGGAGAAAACCAGAAACTATTGCCTCTGGGACAAACTGCTCTTGGTATAGGACAGGTTCTGGCTGCCTTCTAAGTAAGTGAAGTGAGACAAGTGACTTCACAGCCACAACTTAAAAAATGAGTAATGCACATAATAAGTGAATAATAACACACAAGATAGGAATCTGAAAGGGAAAAAAGACCTCAGCAAAATAGTTGTATGCTTTTTGATGATGGCTGTGTGAAATTCCTCAGGTATGACATTTAAGAAATCATTAAGCATAATGCTACCACAAGATGTCAGCATTGCAGAATGGTTATTCCTACCAGAAACAAAAGGTTTTTGCATCCTATAAGCATTTGGTATTCGATTTAATTTTTTTTTTTTGTATGATGGCTTAATCCGGCCTTATTTTTTTCAGCCATTGACATTATGATATCAGTTCAAATTTAGTTGCAAGGGGGAATTTCTTAAACAGATTTTTTTTTTTTTTTAATCTCAAAAACTTTTTAAAATGCTTTCACAGCATGAACAGGAGTACTAATGGCAAGTAATACCTTGTAGCCATCAATGTACTGTTTCAATCCAACCTGGTTAGAAAGTGCTCACTAAAATTGTGGTTGTATATTGAGGCGTCCAGAGGTCATCCAAAGATCTCTGCTGCTGCATGCTAGGCCTTTTTAAAACCCTCACGCTGGCTAGAGAAGGCTCTGCTGGTCTCATTTCTGTGGCGGAAGTGGGAAGAAAGTGTGAAGCTATTTTGGGTTTCTATTTAGAAAAGAAAGATACTTGGGGTAGCAAATCTTTTTAGAGGTGTCCAGCAACATAAGCCAAATCACCAGCAAAAGAATTAATTGCACTTTTTTCCTCCGTTTCCTTTTGTAAGAATAAAAGATCTGAGCAGCAGTTTTTGTTTGTTTATTTCTTTCAAATCAACTAACCAGCCTCATTTTTCTTCCACATTAAAATTCATGCCCTGTTTTGCTGGGTTGCTCTTGTACTTTTCATCAATACCATTCTGTCCTCTGAAACATTCCTGTTGCACACAACAGCTTTCTCACTCTCCTGCTGTTACAGCTGTCATCAGCCCTACCACTGTGCCAGCAGCGAGTGACAGGCTTAGCAAGGGACCATGTCCTGAGAAGGGATGGAAGATGGAGGAATGGGAGGGTGCAGTGAGCCAGGAGGGGCTGTGTGAGTTTGAAGCAGCCAGAAAACCATTCTGCTGTGTTTCTCTACCCATCCATGTGAGCTTCTGTCTGTTCTGCTCTTGATGATGGGAAGGTGACATCTTTAACCCTATGCAGATTTTGCTGTAAGACGACTTGGGCCACTCTTCAGAGACCATTTTATATTGCCAGGTTCAGCTATGCTACCTTTATGAACCAATACAAGGAAAATAGAGTTCACTTCTGGACCTTCTAGTCCCTTGGAAGGACCACTGGAGAGAGCCATGCTGAGATGCAGAGGGAGGCAGACGTGTTCAGTATAACCTGTTTGCTGTAACTCAGTCAGAGCTCTTTGCCTTAATCACTGATGCTGGCATGGGGGGAAGCAGTGCTACATCTGCCTTTCTGTAGTGCACATGTTGTGGCACAGGGCTCCCCTCTGTCATTCTCTCCAGCCATGCCATGATTCCATGATTCCATGATGTCTCCCATAATATGGAGGACAGTTTGCATGAGTTTGCATGAAATTGGTGCTTCTAACTTTAAATTGTAGACTAGATGGAAGCCACAGAACCTTATTTCTTTTACAATACTGATATATGAAGACTTAGGAAAAGATAACATTTCTTGCATGTCTCAAAAGACTTCCATAACAGTTTATTAGAAACCATCTGGTTTCATTAATGTTTTATCAAAAACCATCTGGCTGCTATATTGTTCAAGCTATTTAGCAGTAAAACGTCCTCATAAATTAACCAAAAGGAATGGCTATCAAACTGTTGTGTAGGAGCCCCAAACAACTTCCATGTATGCCCTGTATAAAGTTATTTTTAAAGTATTAGACTACACAAAACCTTCAACATTAAACTTCCAAAGTCTAGAAAATGTATCAGTAATAAAATCTGAAATTTAGCATACTCCTCATGCTTCTGAATTTTTCTTCTTTTTTTCTACATGTTCAGTTCTTGGTCATTTGGAACAGAAACTACAAAGTCAAAATGACCAACTGTATTTAAATAAAAAATATTGGGGTTTTGTTTTTCAACGAAACATAGCAAACAGAGGATACCTGTCACTTTGCCTCCAAAAAATGAAGCCCTTCATATTTGTATCTCTGCACATGTACACTTTTCAGACTGTAAGCACTCTGACAGGGTTTCTGGCACTGCTCTGAAATCTAACTGTACAGCACATGGTACCATTTAGAGTTGTACAGTGCTTGCTGCTATGGGCAGCTAGGTAACTGAGTGTAAATGCTTACATAATAGACATTGTTTTAATAAATCATAGTTCTGCTCATAATTATTCTACTGTTACATTTTCAGATCAGTAAAAAATGTCACCCTAAAATTAGGGCAGTTCATAGTGATTTT
Source organism: Rhipidura dahli (assembly GCA_013399225.1). Lineage (NCBI taxonomy): Eukaryota > Metazoa > Chordata > Aves > Passeriformes > Rhipiduridae > Rhipidura > Rhipidura dahli. The sequence goes on from VXAC01001653.1 coordinate 397,285, forward strand.
GCTATTTATAGACAACCTTAAAGTTACAATGGAAGAACTAAGGAAACCATATCTAAAGAACACATAGAAAATTTAGGACAAAATTAGCAAAGCAACAGGAGTTAAAAGATCCCTGGGAAAGAACCTGTGGCTGAAGCCACCTGTAGAGAGAGAAGCTGGGTGTAAGTTTTCTTTGATCAGCACTCCAGATTTGTTCTGTTTCATGCAATTCCTTTTGCATCCTCTGAATGTGCATACACAAACATCCTCAAAAAAACTCACTATCCACCTGCAGGAGCAAATGATCTGGGCAGAATTTTCTGAAGAATGGGCAGTATGTGATTGCAGTCCCTCACGGGGCAGCCAGCTGGGTGGTGTTTGTGTTGTGCTGCTGCAGAACTGGAGCATGGCCATAGTCAAACCTTGCAAAATGTTCAGAAACTAAAATTAATATTTCATTGAGTAACACCAGATGCATGCTGTCATGTATTACATTTGTAACAATAGTTTTATGATGATTTTAAACCAATTTCCTCTCTCCCTTTTGGTTTTTGTGCCTCCTTTGTTTTCTTTTCTATTTGTTTTGCCACTCCATAATTCCCCTTCTCATTACCTGTTAATTGTCAGCTCAATCTCTCTTGCAGGAACAACAGCAGAAATTCCTGTTCCAGGGCAATCAGAAATTGGTTTCTCCAGAACAAAAAAACAATTTGCAGTTTTAAGTGCCCACAAAGATAGAAATTGAGATTTTTGTTTAGCAAAGCCATGGCCCATAAAAGTAGCAGATGCATTGAGGAGAAGACCACAAACAGCCAAGAAGTCAGTGACTGTGGAAGAAGGTCCTGAGGATCAGTGAGGCTGCATTGCTCCTGCAGGTGAGTCAGGATTCCTACAGCTTCCCAGGGGCTCTGCAGCACGAACTGCCAGGAGCTGTTTACACCTTCTGCTATAGAAACACACAAAAAAGGAGGACAGAAGTTAAAACGCCACCCAATTTCACACAAGGATGATAGTTCCGCCCAGTTGGGTACCAAGAGGAAGGCCCTGTATTTCTTCTTAAAGCCACTTCATTCTTCTGCTTGCTATTGCTCCTCCTAATTTCAGCATGTGAACTGTTTGCTTTTCAGTGTCCTACAGGCAGTGGGGTAAGAACATACCTGAAGTTTTCCCCATGAAAGGGAACAGCATGAAAAAGAACATAGTTCTTTTTGAAACAAGGAGCGAGGGCTGGCAAGCAGCTAGAAAGTGTGTGGGCTGGTAATTGCATGGGAGTTCTTTTTATTATGCAACAGTGTTGCCCAAAAGGACAGCAGGTGCCATGAAGGGGTGCTTTGGGTCCAAACGTATTGGTAGATATAAAAGCACTGTGTCCCAGTCTTCACTTCTCAGTTCAAGAGAGACATGGAATTCCTGGAGCAAGTACAGTGGAGGGTGACAAAAATATCAAGAGACTGGAGCATGATGAGAAAAGGCTGAGGGAGCTGGCCCTGTTCAGCCTCAAGAAGAGATGACTGAGAGGGGACCTCAGCAATGTCTGTGAGTATCTGAAGGGAGGGTGCCAAGAGGATGGAGCCAGGCTGTTCTCAGTGGTGCCCAGCAGCAGGACAAGAGGCAATGAGCAGAAACTGCTGCACAGGAAATTCCACCTGAACATGAGGAAGAACTTCTTTACTGTGTGACTGACGACACACTGGAGCAGGTTGCCCAGAGGGGTTGTGGAGTCGCTCTCATTGGAGACATCCAAGAGCTGTCTGGGTGCAGTTCTGTGCCATGTGCTCTAGGATGACCCTGCTTGAGCAGGGAGGTTGGACCAGATGATCCACTGTGGTCCCTTCCAACTCAGCTGGTTCTGTGAAAAGGCTGCAGCTGTCCTTCTGAGCAGAGCAGGAACCACTACAGAGCAGTCATGTCCTGCAAATTTGTACTGGTGGTGGCTCAGGATAGAGTCATACTACTCCAGGTTGTTGACACTATTTGTTATGCTGCAGTTCCACATACAGACCAGCTCTTCACTATGCTGGAAAACAACCTCATATATGAAATAAAGTGGTGGTTTCTTCTCTGACAATTAAAAATGTAATTTATTTGCTCCGTCACAGGACTGAAACTGGTATCTTTGCTGTTTATACTGTCCTTGTTTGTCTGAATGGTGCACTGATTTGGGCTAATGGCATCTGTAACAGGTGATGCAAGGACCCTTGGGAGGATGGCTTTCTTATTGCCAAAGAGACAACTCTTTGCAGCTGGGAGATGGGATCGTACTTCTCCTGCAGAACCGGTTGCTGTCAGCTTGAGATGCGGCTTATTTGGTTTTCCCACAGCTACTGTCCAGCCTCACCAATGCCAACATACCACAGTGTGAGCAATACAGTTTCTAAAAGAGAAGGAAGACCAGCTGTGTTCTGAGAGGAAGCATTATCAGGAAAGGAAACAATGAGCAACCAGTACTGGGAAAGCATGAACTGCAGCTACTCCTTTTTCCTTGGACCTCGTAGTCACGCTTCAATGCTGAGAATCCTATTTCAGCATATACTCTTTCCTCTTATTCCTTTTTCCCATCATGTCACACAGCCAATTCATGTTGGTATCAACACAAAGCATTCACATGAGCATCAGCTTTAGGAAACTTTGTAGCTAGATAAAATACAATGGAACTCTGACTATGGCCCTTTTTTTTTTTTTCTGTGATGTGGCACATCCTTTTTTTCAGTTCCTGATATTCACAAAAAGTGAGAATATAATATCCTAGAGTTCTCTACCCTGCATCAACTTTAACTGAAGCTTTACTCTGTCTCCAGAATGAAATGGGACATGTTAAGGAAGGGCTAGGCTCACCGTCCTTTAGTAACTAGAGAACTCAGAAAAAGTCAAGCTTGCCCTAACTAACCTAATTTGCGGTGCTTTCTTAGGCAAAGTTCTTGGTAAAAGATTTTCCCCACCTTCATAATTTGGTGTGCTATTCTTGAATCTCATAAGAAAAAATGATTTTTCCATCCCACAAACCTATATAGCTCTAGCTGCCTTGACAGGGTTTGCTTCATTGACTGAAGTACAAGTAGCAAACAATGAATACAAGTAGGATGATCTCGACTTCACTCCATCTTCAGTCTGTCAATTGCCAAAATGATAACAGACTTAGCAGTAAACAAAACTGTAAATCTATTTCAGCTATCAGACAGGTTCTCATCTCTTGATACATCTACATAATCTTCCTTGCCTTAGGCAGCAATCTAGGCATTGCAGACATACCCTCATAAAACCTAAGGAGGAGAGGATTTTTCAAGGCATGTACTGCAGTAATTCAAAGTTGACTTAACTGCAACCTTTAGTTCTTTTTTTAACACCAGCTTAAAAGTAAGAAATTCATCATTTTGGAAATCAATTTTTATAAAGAAGTTTTAATAAAGACAAAAATGTTAACTAAGCAAAAAAAAAAGTACTTTTGAATTCTAACAGCTGGTTTTACTAGAATAGCAAGTGAAACATCAGTGCATAAAATCCTCAAGGAGAAGTAGCACCCTAATAGTTAGAGGAAGACAATAATTCCTGGAGTCTGAAATTATGGTCAGAAACATCAGCAGATGTTCATACACAACATCTTGTGTTCCAGGAATTTATTACTGTTTCAAGAACCTGTAAAAACTTACATCAGTGAACCCACAGAGACAAATTTTCAGTTAACTTGAGCCTTGGTTACACTCAGCTCAGTAGAACGATGTTGATTTACCGCAGATGAGAGTTTGTACAAAGTAATTTCAAATATTTCCCTTGGTACAGAGTAGGCAAAGATACAAATTCCTAAGTATGTATCAGAATTTGGTATCTGGCCAGCTTTTCACCCCATTTAAAAACAGAGAGTAACCCTACAAATTCGTATGCATACAACAGAGATCTAAATCAAAATCAATTATCCAAGCACAGAGAGCAACATTTGCAACATGAAAGAAATATAACAGAGGCATAAAAAACAGCAACAAAAAGCCAAGATGTATTGGTTACTTTGTAGAACAAGCTTTGCTCAGCTGTCAGTGTTTTGCCTCACACTATGAAAGTTTGAATCATTTTGCAATAAGCAAAATAACTTTAAAATAGAGATTACTGTAAATGAACAGACAACTGAGCTTAAATACAAATTGCATGCAAGGTCTATACAAGTCAAATTTACCTAACACTTCTGTTGGAAGGACAGAAACAGGGAAACAGAAACAGCCTGTTTTTTCTGGGTAGCACTGACCACACTGTGGGCACTTGGCATGGTATTAGCTTGAAGGGGCAGTCATGAGAAATCCACTCCATACCCATTTCTCCGTAAGAGAAATTCCTGCTGCCATAGGTGTTCATGAGGAGGGCACCAATAATGAGCATCCATTGCAGTCTTCCTCTCCCTTTTATATTTATGAAAAAAAATATTACTGCTTCTATAAACCACAACTTTCCCAGCAACTTGAACTAAATGCTAGTTATTTCATATACCAAATAACCATATCAGATTTCTATGAAATAAATCAGCAATAAAGTAATTCCTCCCGACAGGATGAGAAAGTTCCAAAATTCTTAACCCAACAGAACCAAAATGGCTGGATTTCAAAAAAACCAGGAGCTGATTCTTGTCCAGTGTAAGACTGTTTTTCTTTTGGCCTCTATCCTAGTTCTGCCATGTATAACAATGTATAACAGCTGAGGATATTTTGGATGGTAACAAATTTATAAATCCAGTTTCCCCAGCTCTTCCTGAAAGCTCCTTGTTCCCTTCCACCAAGTCTTTGTAGACACTGAGGCTGTGAAGTGCTGCAGGACTGCAGTCAGGAATTTCACGTTGGTCAGGAGTTACTGGTCTCCCACATTTATTAAGATCCTAGTCCATCCATATTGCATCTTATGCACATGTGGTGGGACTGTGAGACAAATACCTGAGATCTGATTGGCAGAGCTGTCCTGAATCACCATCTCTGATGGAAAAACCACCACACTTATACCCTTTCTTTCCAGTTATTTATTTTATCCAATGAATACCCTGTTTCCTTGTTTTTAAAAGTGTTTTATGGGGAACGCTTAGTTTGTGGTTTCTGCATTCATGCTGAAGCATAATATTTATGCTGCACATCTGTCTGCTAAAAACTGCTTTTAAGAACAAGCTTCCAGATGTAAATGGATTCCATCAGCTTACCCCTCTTCCTGCCCCAGTGTCTGGCACAACAGCCATGCAGCAGAACTGTAGAGAACAGTACAACTGGAACATTGCACAACTACCAGACAGATTGTAAGAGTGATAAATAACGGTTCTAGCAGATGGAAGCTCTTTCCTACTTGCCATTTTGCAAAGTGTAAAAAAAGCACAGATCACTACAGCAGTGAGATTTGTTTCAGCTGCCACTAACAACCTTTGAAGAAAGATGCTTACAACCCCTGGGAAAAAGTCAGGGTGCTCTGTGACCTTTTGCAAGTATAATTTATTAACATCCAACTAAATTGGTTACAGAGACAAAAATTATAAATCAAGTTGTGCATCAGGGTACTCCAGCGTTATTACAAATTTTTAGAGTGAAGCAGAAAACAGGGATGGTCCTGACTACAGAGAGGCTTCTCAATTATCTGAAAGTGAGTGATAATTCTAATACATAAGATACCGTTCCTCATTCTGAAATCACTAATGCCCTATCAAAACAAACAACAAATTCAGCATTTAGCAGCTTTGCTTATGTAATACCTCATACATGTGGTATGTTTTTCCAGTACTGGAACTAGCAAAATACTGTTAACACAAAGACTTTCAGGGATGCCAACCATCTCCAAGGTGTGGAGCTGACAGAGGTCATCACCTCTTGTTGATCAACATCCCAAACAAACATTCTCATAAGCTTTAATACGTTTTGGTGGGTTTTCTACACATGAAAAACACCAAATCCACAATTTATATTAAAATAAAATGAACCATTTAAAATAATTCTTTAACATATGGCAACTACTTATGTGAAAAATTTCTCTTATTGCTTTCAAAAAGCTGCAGCAAGAACAGTATCTAAGAACTGAGCAGTACAGTAATACATTTGGTGGCAAGTTACAGCATTCACTAAGTTTCAAAAAATAAGCAAGATAATGTGCAGTTTCTTATGAGCCCACAGCTGCTGGAGTAAGTTGCACCCATCAGTAGGCTAGAAAACAGGATGAGTTAGTGAACAATGTAAATTTTATTTATTGTAGGCATAATTTATGAATGAAAACACACTCAACCAAAAACCCCTTTTATTTTAATGTCCCTCCTTTGAATAGCACCATCTCATTCTAGCCCTTGCAAGATGTATTCATTTATGTAGACGAGTTGGATGTCATCCCTCTCTCTATTAAAATGCACCATGGGTGAAGGCTTGCACTCCTCTTCAGCTTGCACTCTCTGTGTGAGTCGTATACAAAAAAGAAGCCATACTGAACAAAACATGCTCAAAGTTTCCTGCTCTGCCAAGCTGGTTATTTGGAGAGACAACACAAGAGGTTTACACAAAAGCAGATGCAAGGACATTCACAAATAGGATCTGCTGAGAAGATACAGCTGCATGTTTCCATAGCATGCTACCCTTACCAGGTCTGACTCCAGATTGTAAAAGTCTTGTTCACAGTCAAAGAAATGATACAGAAGGAGGCCATTATGTTTATGGGGAAAGAATAACTACAGCCTCTAGGCATCATTTATGATTTGTTAGCGTGGGCTGTTTTCACCATTTTTTTTTAATAAAGAGAAAAATGGGACACTAAATAACACATAGAAAACCTGAACAGGACTGTAAACAGCTGAGGGAAAGTGGGGGGCATGGAAAGGGGTGAGGTCTTTGTTAGGTTGGGTTTTTTGGGAGGGTTATTTGTTTTGAGCCAGCACTGGATCTTTGTGCAACATGAAAGCTGTCCCTGGCTGGGCCCTAGTTCTGGTCCCATGAATTGGTGTTCTTTCTGTACAGTGATCTGGATTCAACACTAAGCTGCCAGATAATAAGGTGTTGGCAACTGCTACATCCTTCAGGGGCCGGGGTTTAAAAGAAAGCAGCAATCCTGTTCCCAGTCCTTCAGAGAGAACTGGTTGGCAGAAGAACACAGATCTCCAGGATGTTTCCTTACCAAAATTTGGGCTGGTTTTAATCTTCCTTCCATGCATGTAACTGTCCAAGCTCTGCATAAAGAATCTAAGCACAGACTGCTGGGTCTGTATTTCAAAAAGCATCTAAAAGGAGTAGATCAGTGCTGACAAACTATCACACCAAGCACATCTCAGAGAACATAGATCCAGAAAGGAATGCAGTAATTAATGGTGCCGTTCTAATTCCACTTGGCCTAAAGGGCACTTCATGCTACCCAGAGTCACCTTCTGAACAAGTGATGCTGTACCAAAATCAGAAACTGAGTATCAAGCCTGTAAATCTGAAAGCAGGGCTGGGGGTTTCTGTTCCTAGGTATAATAATTTCCCTGGATTTTTTTTTCTTTCTATGCTTTGCAACTCAAAAACTGAGTCAGGGTTTCAACACCCAAAGGCCTGAGCTGCTCCATCACCTTGATGGAAATTTATATCGAGGGTTTCACTTTGTGAAGAGACACACAAAGACCTGGACGAGTGCTTCTCAAACTGGCCTCCAAAATCATATTAAGAGATGTTCATAAAGTCATGAAATAAGAGCTATAACAGCAGGCAAGGGTCATCAGGAAATTTTAAGACTGATTCATTGAGCTACACACCTTGGGGATCACAGCTGTGTATGAAAGAAAGCAGTTAAGTTGCCTGATACGTTCTTTTTAGAATTCAGGGTAGAAACAGTGGGTAAAAAGTCTCTCAGTGTCAGTTATTAAATTATACTGCAGAAAGATCATATAAATTTTGTACCCATTAACACAGCTGAAGTTTTGGAGAAGAAAATTACCAAAATTTCATATTTTATCAAGAATAACTTTATAGAATATATTAAGATTTGTGAATGTTGAATATATTTACATGCAGAAATACACAGAACTAACATCAAGACAATTTTCTTCCACTTCTTAATATACAGTTAACAGAAGTTTAACAACTAAACCCAACTGTTTCATAGAAAAGTAAGCAGGGAAAACTATACTGCAGTTGGAAATGTGGGGTCAGAGGATCATTCACAACTGGTTACATTGTGTTTGGAGGTGTGTATTACAGGTTTACAAAAGGAGCAGTTACTTGTTCAATGATTTTGCTTCATGCATTGAAGAAATGCCCTGGATTATTCTCAGGCATTTTTATGGAGACAGCAATAAAATTCTGGAGTTTACTTCCTTGATATGGAAATGTTGATGAAGACATTTTTATATAAGGCACTGCTCAGCCCAATGCTTCTTGTCATTAATCCCATGTATTTCGGACTGTCCAGAGTTTTAGAGAAATCAGACTTGGCACTGCCCATCTAATTTCTCAAAAATCATGACTCAAATACCCCATATGAGATTTGTTTTGTTTAATACCTGTATGGGGGAATCCCCTCCACACACAGAACATACAAACCCAGCAATCAGATCACACAGTATCACAGTAGCTGCCAAATATGACAATGAGCAAGCTTAATGCAGCTTCCACAAATTTTTGCTCCTTTTCTTAATATCTTTTATTTCCTCTACCCTCTTTTGTTTTTAAATGAACCTTATTTTTAGTATAAATGGTAATGACCAACAGCAAAGATAATTACAATTGTCAACTGATTTCTTTGCCAGGTTTTGACAGTTAATATAAAGATGAAAGACAGGAAGGGAACAAGTCATGAAGAGAACCTCATTTTCCTTGAAAAGCCAAAACAGCCCCCAAAGATTAAGATTTCCTTTGGAGTCAAAGCCCAGATTTTATCTTCATATAAATGTGAACCTTGCCTTGCTGGCTTGGTAGTCAAGTTTTTCAAAAACATATCAATTAGAAATAATTATGCTAACTTCTTTGGTAATAAATTACAGAAATGATGGAGAGGCAGAGATGCTGGGCAAAATGAAAAATGGTGAAAAAGCATTCATCTGCCACTGAGACAATGAGGCTTCAAGGTAACAAAAAGCAAAATTCAAATATACATCTAATCTGACACCACAGATATTGCTTAGAATTGAAAACCTTCATAGTATTTCCTTCATGTTACATGTAATACATGGATCCATTTTTAATGGGTTTTCTCTAGAAAAATGCAGCACAACTGCAGTAAAGTGCAAGCTTTCCTAAGCTACTAATCTGTCCTCCTAGGAGTCTATCCATGCCATGTCCATTTGTTCCAGTTATAAACCAATTTAACATGCCAGCATTTGGGTCTCTTTTGTGTCTTTACAGTGGCATGTACAGAGATGGAAAGGGGGTGGTGACAGGATACAGATCTATCACATGCAAAACTGCATTGCTGCCAGAGAGTTGCAGACACACAGAGCAGATTTGAAGAATCATGGAGCAGGCTTGGGTTGCAGATAGGAATGCAAATTGTTCTGTTAATAACTATGGCATTGTGATTTGATGGAAAAAAACCAAAATTACTGCCCAGCTCTAGAATCTTCATTCAAGAGTGAGGCAGCTGCTACATTTGTTTCCTGCTAAATTTCTGACCTATGGTTTAGTAGCTTCACAAATTGAGCCATATACATAAAATTACATAAAAGGGATGCAATTGATGTGTAGTGCAAGACACTTAAAATATTTATCTGAACATAACAAACAAACAGAGGAAGATCAAAGACTCTGTACACTTCTCCATAAGGCAGATGGTAATTTTTTAAATATAAGATCTTAAATATGTTATTTATTTCTTAAGAGGTAGAAAATATCAAAATACTAGGAAAAAATTTGTAGCTTAAAACAATCAGTTTGCTTACTTTTTAAAAACTCTTACTGTTGCAATTTTTAGGTTAATAAAAACAAATGAAGCTATGGAAGCACAGGATTTCGTGCTCTGTATTGATATCACTTACTGGAAAAAGAGAGAGCTTCTTCATCTAGTCAGTGCTCAAGCAGTATATACAAATGATCTCCTCCTTTTGCCCTGTTGGGGGCTATAAATTTGAAGTGAAAATTTTTCCCAGTGGGAAATTTTGGCGATTCCTGACTTTCTAGCACTACATTGAACAGGGTACAGTTTATGTATAAGGCAGTAGAACCACCGATGTAAGTTCAGAACTACCTCTTCCATAATGCTAAGAAGGAAGTTAATAGAAACAAAAGCTTACTTAAATCTCTCCTACAGACAGCAAAAGATCATACTCAGATTCCAGCACCAGCTGATAATCTGTTTTAGCAATTTATACCAGCCCAGAGACAGCTGAACTACTCATTGCACTGTGGAAGCCTGCCTACAGTTGGAGTTACAAAGGCTTGCACTCTGATTCCTCAGCACAGCTAGAAGATGCTGATGCTACTGTCTTCAATGCAATTCAGTAAGGCATAATTCAACTCAGAACTGACATTATTACACACCGAAAAAGTAGTGTAAAAGCTCCTCTCTTTTCCATCTAGCTGTTAACATTCAGTACTATTTATTAAATATTTTATAAAAAGAAGTTAGGATATTTATACATTCAAACAATCACTGCAGTAGTTGAGTAAAGGAAACAAATGAATTATCAGATTCTAAATTAAGCATGATTCTGGAGATATGCACATTTGCATTCACCACACACATATCCTGTATGTGTGTGGGTATATATCCATGGGTATACAGAGATATAGATATATAGTTATATTTCTTATATATGTCTTTTAAATCAGATCCAAGAATACAGCACAGAATATCTTCACTTAGCTCCTCTTTCACCAGAGGACAGGATTGTCCAGTTTGGAAAAACCAGGTTCTTTTCTAAGGTCCATGTAGGTTCCATTGCTCACCCAGGAGTCATCGCTGGATTTCCTATCGAAGATTAAACAAAGGTAAGCTTATGTTTTCCACATACATCCATATGCTGTGTGATGCAGTGTGGCACCAAGCACAGACACCAACTCCAACCCGTGAGCCAGGAGCAGTGCAGCTCATTACAGCCTGCGAACAAGGCGGTACAGCTTGGAGAGCTGAACAGGTCTGTCTGCACTGGGCCATGCAGAGGCATCTCAATAGCCTCAAGTTCACCTGACAATGATGCCTTAGATTTTAACTTTTATATTTTTCAGATTCTGTACTGCTCAGTGTGTAACTCTGAGGTTTCTTGTAGCCTGTTAGTTTCTGCCCTCTCGCGCTGGGCAGACATAGCAAAGCTTCTCCAGGCCTTCTCTTCAAGGACACCCAGACCATCCTAGGCCCAAAAAATGTAAATCAAAAGCCTTTGAAAGGGGGGCAAGCTGAGGGGAATTACAGCATTAAACTGAAGCTTTAATTGGAGAATTAACCCTGGTATGCAAATGAACCAAACCTATAAAGGTGTAAAGAACTCGTGACCTGCTGTCCACCTTGGGGTCCATTTTGGCAGCAGCCTCTGGCTCCCCAGGGGTGCCTTTGAAGGCCCTTCAAATAAATACCCACCTTTATTCCCTTACTCCTGTCTGGTCTCTGTTTTTAGGTGGCCTCTCAAAGCAACAACATCATCACTATTGAAGAGCCAAACACATTAATTCTTATCTGCTCTAATGCTTTTGCTATATAATAAATTTTTTACTCTGTCATTTACACCTGCAGCATAAATCTCAGTTTTCAAATCGCCATTGTAAGGATTCAAATCCTCATTCTTATTCACAATTCTCATTGTGAATATACAATCACAAAGTATTAGCCTTTGCCTGCTTCCCTTTTAGTAGGTGTGATTGACGTGATGAGTTAGCTCACCCAGCTTGTCAGAGATGTAGTAGTCTAAGACATTCCCTTTTGCACCTATTTAAAGCATTCCTGTGTTCCTCAGAAGTACAGTATATGTGCATCCAGAAAAAGCAGGATCCCAGATCTGCTAATGGGCCCATACAACATTCATCTTGGCTGCAACTCTCACTGCAGGAGAACAGAGGAGCTGGAGGGCAAAAGACCACATCCTCACCAGCATTCCTTTTTGTCTTTCGATGGCTGAACTCTCCCATTTAATTGATTTACAACAGGAAGAGATAAAGTGCCCTCAGAATGATAATTCTCTCCCCATAAAATAGGGGAAACGTTCAAAAATAGCCCTGGAAATGAAAGGCTCCAACTCTGCACATTTCCACAACAGGCAATTCCACTGAATTCAGCAGAAGTTCAGCAGAGGTAATTAAGCTAAATACAGCTACTTCACCTTGCTTGAACCGAAGATGCTACATTCACTCAAGCAAATTCAAATGTACACTAAATATCAATTGCCATCAAGGCAAAAAAAAAAAAAAAAAATTCAGGGATGCACTAATGAAAAAGTAATATATAATTCTGAGTGTAAACTAAATCTGGATTATTCTGTTTTGTACCTAAGTACAAAACCAAAATATATAGAGGAAACTTGGAAAAATTGGAATCTGCCACATGGCAATTTAGAATCAGATCTACAATAAGAATTTCAAAAAATGATAGAATATGATAATGATTATCTTAGTACCTGAAAAATCTGGGCTGATGTTCTAGATTGTTTTCTTCTAGCACCTTCCGTCGTTCTCTCTGTAGCTGCTCGATCCTCTGCTTTTGTATTTCAGCTCCTTCAATATTCCCTTCTTCTAGAAACCTGCAGCAGCAGTGATATGAGACAACTGGTCTCCTGCTCCCAGGAGAATCTAATCTTTCCAGCAGGCATTTCACAGTGTTTAAAATGTAAACAGCTACCTCTGCAGACAAGGGCACTATGAAAAACCACTAAAGGAAAACTAACTCTTGTAACAAACTTAGAGTCAGAGGTATACTAGATTCTTCTACTTGGAAATTTGCAAAAGTAAAAATTTCATGTCAGAAGGAAGTTTCAAGTTTCAACTGTCTCAGTTTTTGGTTATTCAAATACTGTATGCTCAACCTTCAGTACCTGAAGTACTGAAGTTTTAACATCTGTGGAAAGGCAGATATCTAGAAGCATCCAAGAGCCAATTTTAGGACATACTTCCATAATGACTAGAGCATCTCTCCCTAAGTGATTACAATGTGTGTTTCAGATGCACATTAATGTAAAAATAGAAACCCACTGCAGGTATCTACACAAAATAGTCTGAGTCCAGGGTAAAGTGAGTGTACAGAAGATTAAGAACTATTTCAGAAAAATATTTCAGAGTTTAAGCTTCTTACCTTTGGTCTGGCCTAAGGCGTGTATCAGTGGATGGGAGTAATGACCTGGTTTGTGGGTCCAGTTCATTTAACTCCAGTGCAAATTGAGTAAATCCATACCACTGTTCATAATCTTTAGGCATCGGATCTACAGAAGAAAAGAGTACATTCAGAATTCCAATTAAGTGCTGTTATCTTGAGAAGAAAAAGTTCAAGTTTCCTCCAGTCATTTGTTTATCCCTGATCCACAGCATCAGTTCTGAGGGAACAAGAGGTTTTTAATAATGTGACAAAAGAGAACATCCCCCTTGATAATTGCACTGCAACAAGACAGATTTCTGTTCTCTCAGCTGAATCACAGCACAACTGTGATGAAGGCCATGCTATTATCATAGTGTTTTTTCAAACCACAGTAGACAAAACCTCACAAGTCTGGGAGAAATTCAGCATGGCTATCATTACAGAACTGAGCTTTGTGGGCTATCCTCCAGTGTTTAACACATGGAATAAACAACACTCCTCTGCACAGAGAAGTTTGTTCCTTTTTCTTCCCCCTCCTTTTCTTTTCTTCCTGCTACACTCCTCAATTCCCACTTCATGCCCAAATATGAAAATGAGGGAGAATGGAGAAAATGCAGGAAGCCGTGGGATTAAGTTCTCGGATTATTTAAATGATATATTCTTCTGATCTAGCTTTTAAATGCTTGACAAAAATCTAATATTCTACAGAGAAATAACAAGAAATTGGGGCCTAATAAAGAGATGAAAACAGTAAGCTTATACTCAAGCAGATCTCAGTTTCCATGCATGAGCCATTCTGATCACTAACTTGCTCTCCATATGCAGTTTGAAGATGAAGTTGTCCCACAGTATAAACTTTCATGCCACTTCCCAAAGAGTCGATGCACAACTTTCCCAGATTTATCCATGACACTGCCTTCAATCTCATGTGCGTTTGGATTCCAATACTTTGCCTAGAATTAAAAGGAACAAGGAAAAAAAGGTGCATAAGAGCTCAAGTGCAGGCCATTTTGCCATGCCAGTAGCACCAGGCTGTGGAGCAGTTTTCTGAAATGAATATTCATTTAAGTGTGCATCACAGTATCATATGCAAACTAACTGCTGTTAGTACCATAAAAACATTAACTTATTAGTATGTTAGCTTATCAAAATACTAACACTGAGAATTGTATTTATTTTGTTTGCCTTTTTTTAGGGGCACTATGAGGTAAAGAGTTTTGCCCAAAGACAGTTGACCCTGAGTCCTGACATCTCTCCCAGCTTTGCAGAAGAGGAAGAGAAGGAAATAATACATTAGTCTCCACTTTAAACAATTTACACATCAAAGGTGTAAGATCTGCAGGCTCTCAGTTTTTAATATTTGAACATTAAACATCCATTGCAGCTCTGAAAATACATTAAAGTACTTTCAAGTAAGTATTTGGGAAGAAAAAAAATCACCCTAATGCTTCTTAGAAAGCACAAAGTATTCAGGAAAGCAAATTAAAAAAAAAACTTGCTGGGAAGCATGACATGATGCCTTAGGTACACTGAAGTACTTCCCTTATATCTGTATGGTCTGTTCTATGCCAAGCAGAGCCTTTCTCCATCAGTCAGATACAGAAAATGCACGTTAAGGTAAGCCCTAAGGACGATTTGCAAAACTATTTATCAGGTTAGACATCTTGTCATTGCTTTATATTTTCATCGATTTTCCTTTACTAGGAAGTCATCTATTGCCAGAAACTAAATTAATTTCAGTTATAAGGACAATTCCTGAAGAAGTCATATATATTGTACTTGTACTGAAGCACAACCTCTCACTTAAACTGCTCTGAATACCTGCAAAGGGCTAGAAAAGAGTATCAGGAGAAGCACCCTGCATAAGCACTGGTCTTACAGCTGCTGAATGAATGCAACCACAGCACTTGCCAGTGGGTTATCAGGAGGCATGTGATAAACCATGTCACTAGACACCTTGTGCCTACATCTCTCTTCAAACCCTGAGTAGGTTTTCCATGTTACTCCTTTCCCCAGAATTCCTCCATTTCCAGTGGAATCACTCAAGAAAGCTATTGCTTCTCTTTTTTGTCTGGCTCTGCCTAGTGAGTGGTGGTTCCTTCAAAGCAAAAGTTTCCAGCTTGTAAGCAGAAGCACTGAGCTCCAGCAGAGCTTCCCACTGCTGTGCCTGTTAGGAAAGGCAGTGCCAACATTGCTGTGATTATTGCTGTGGTTACCTTTATGAAAGTCAGTTTGCAGTGGCAAGTGTCATCATTAAGATTTTTTATGATGATCTCTCCATAGTGTTCGATCCATCTTTGCCCACTTAAGATGTTATGGATGCAGGATGTCACCTTGTTCCATGCAAAATGGTCTTTAAAACTGCAAGGAGAAATACACACAGGAAAAGTCTCACACCATGGTCAAGTGAGCTCAAACTCGAGAAAAAAATTTGCAGAGAACTTGATTAGAAAAACCAAATAAACTATTTTGTTTTTTACTAGAATGCTTCATCTTCTGTTCTACACCTTCTCAAAAACAAGCCCTATGACAACAATCCCACCTCCCAGAAAGTCCTTTTCACTTCTGCTATATACTTTGGTCTTGAATTCAGTTTTCTCTCAATTTACTTGTCCTTCTTCACCAGTTTTAAGTTTCCAGAAGTAATCATTCTGGTATCTTTTACAGTCTGAGATACCCATTCCAAGCTTGTAACACAGTGACAATGGAAAATACAAGGACATGGGCCACCAGAGTGATCCAGACACATACTAAGAGGAATGAGCTTGGCTCAAGCTCTCAAGGCTAAACCTAAGGTGTGTGCTTTAGGCAAGAGCAAAAGTTTTCACCAGGCAGTTCAAGATGCAGTTGCACACTGGAAAATAGCAGACAGGGAGAGATAAACAAATACCAATAGGGAATACTGCATTTGACCTTTTTGAAAGAAGTAAATGCTCTTATAAAAGAGCTTTGTAAAGAAGCAAGGAAAGGAAAGTCTCATTAAGACATATATTCTACAATTTGTTCTGGGTATAGATGGCCAACTCACTACTAAGTAAGGTAAGGTAAAATATAAACTTACAAAGCACCAGTTTCCCTGCAGCAAGTACCTCACACACATCCTGTGAAATTATTACAATCTTTCTTTACCTCCCCTTAATCACTTGCTTTCACTTGCTGCTTTGTAAGGGCACACACAAGGACAGTTTGTACAGACTAGCAGATATGCAGCCAATTTTTCCCACAGTGAATTGTTTCTCTGCCCTTACCTATGCAGGTCACATGCTTATCACAAATGCTAAAAAAAAGGTTTTTGTTTCAAAATGAACCTTAATACTAATGCTTAATCTTTCCCTATAGCCTCGGCACCTTTTTTTGTTCCAGTTCTGTATCAAATCCACAGAGATACAAACCAGCACATGGAGATCACATGTGAATCAAATTGCTTTCCAGTACATCAGCCCATCACAGGCCATAATATATTAATTATCTTGGCTCTGAACGCTCATTCACATCCTAGAAACCTTTCATTCCAAAGCTTAGGGTAGGTGCTATGAACATAACATGGTTTATACATTACTGTCTTACTGTACTACAATTTTATCCACTTAAAAGAAAAAGGCATGCTTGGTTTGAGGAATGCTAGGTTCTTGAATTCTTTGGTTGGGTTCTTTTTTTTCAGATGGCAGAATAATTAATTTTGTACTCCCTCGCTAGAAAACAGATTTAATTGGAACAATACTCAACCTTTAGACCTCTGGTTCTGCAAACATAATGGATATAGGCCAGATTCTAAGGGATTTTAATTACTCATCAATAATGGGCACTCTAACAGGCCAGCATCAGAACAGTGCAGATTTTCATTTAAAAAACCAAAAGAAAACAAAACAACTACTCTCAACACTTCACTACAGTGGCTGCTTCCTTGGATAATAAACACCAGATACATAACTGGTTCTATTAACACTTACAGTAATTATTTCTGCAGTGATGATGGCCGTCGGCCTCACCTACAGACCAGAACCCCATGGAGTCAGGGTCCCTACAAATACAGCTACAAAAGACAGGAACAACAACACCCTTTCCCCTAAACCCATACTCAAGCAAAAGAATTCATAGCTTCCTTTACCCTGCAGTTTTTCCCTGTGAGTTTAACTCACAAATTCAACTGAATTCAACTGAAATTCAACTGAAGTATGAAAATACCAACTTTTCTCTTTTCAAGGTTCATGGGAGTGGTGGTATTTTTTTTTTCACTGTTTGTTTTTCATAACATTTGAAAGAGTTGGTGCTTCTGATTTATGCTTCTGGTTTTGGTTTGGTGGAGGTCTTCCTTCCTCCGCTTTTCTCTTTAAATTGAATCATAGTCACCAATTCTTCCAAAGGTCTAACAGGGCAGAGCTTGCTGTCCTCTGAATGGATGTGGCTCTGTCCTAGGTTACAATAGATGTATTTAAGTATTCTATTACCACCAGCTGTGGGCCATTAGCTGTTACCACCCCTGATAACAGACAATGGGCCATCAAGAAACCACCACATGACTCATGGACTTATCCTATTGTGAGATGCTCCACCCACGAGGGGGAGCCGGGCATTCCCACCTGGATATGAGCTACCCCTAGAACTGCCTGGCCTCAGCCCTGGCTACTGGGTGACCAGAGGACAAGAGCCACCACGGACCTTCAGCTGGAGACTGGACCTTCCATTGGATCATCGCTTCAACTGGATCACTTCATTTGGACTGCTGTCACCACCCTAATAGGGTATCAGGGTGTATCTGACTTTGTCTGTGCTTTTTCCTTATATTATTTCACTTATTTCTAATTTTTTCTATTAATTTTAATCCTGACTTGCGATCTCCCACTGGTTTGTTTTCAAACCAATACAGGCTCCAGTGTGTGCAAGCAAGCATATCTGTGCCTGTGCAGGAGCAGCAGCCCGATTGCAGCACTTACGCTGGAAGAGTGACGTGTGTTGTGCCAACTGGAACAATTTCCATTGACTTTCCCCAGAATTTGTTTTTCCATCTGACATCTGGAACAAGAAGGAAAAAAAAGACATGTTTAGTCATAGGTGGGTGAATCAGGCTGTTTCTGGGCTCTACTTTATTTTCAAGAAATTCAGAATAACAAAGCACAACAGAAGTGTTCAAAGAACATTGTGGGACCTCTGAACACTGGGTGGGTTTGTTGTTGTTGCTGTTTGTTTTGTTTGATTTTCATTATATTGCTGGTTATTTAAGTAGCAAAGTAACAGTTAACAGTCCTCTCAAAAACTTTTTCAAAAGAGAAATTTGAATAAGCTGTAGGCAGCATATATTTTTCTGCAATTCAGTTGCTAGTGAATGAATGTAGACATTTTCAAAAATGAAAGCAGAATTTCAAACACAAAAATCTAACAAGAACATCCACAGTCAAGAGGCTAAAGAAAGTTTCAAAGGGCATGAAATGACAGAGGGATTTAGTCCAACTCCCTCTGTAAGTTTAACTGGTCTTTTGAAATCTTGTTTGAATCACAGAATGAAGTGTCCAAGTCTCACGTCATTTCTTGACAAAGATAAAAAAATTTAATGCAAGTTTAGCCAGATTTATTGAGCAAAAGCACCTGGAAGAGAAAGAAACAGAGCAGCATGGCAAAAGGGCTGTAGAGTTACACTGGGCTAGATGTTCAGGCAGTAACTTCCATAGTAACTTCAGAGCTCAGGGGAATAGCACTTTCCTATATTAGATTCTAGGAACTCCATTCCCTGTCCAGCATGAAAAAGAGGGGAAAAATTCAACTCTAGTTTCAAAAAGATGCTAGTTCTAACACAAGGAAAACAAAACACTGTTTCCTGTGCATTTCTGGGGGGAAACTCTTATGCTGGCTGTGAGACAGATGCCCAAACCACAATTAGGAGATTACTTGGGTATCTCCTCCCAAGTGTGTATGTACAAGTGATGAGGGATCCACACAGAGCTGCCTATCATTGCAAAGACTAGGATGGGATATAGGGCAGAACTCTGCATGCAAAAAAGTCACTTTTCACATGAGAAAAGGACCTTTTTGGGTTTTTTGGTTTTGAAGTCTGATGGTGGGTCAGCATCTTTAGTGACAGCAATTCTTTTGTGATTCCTACACTGCAAAACAACTCCAAAACTACTTCAAATATGATGTTGTTGAGGCATATTCCATTTTGGCTTTCTCTCTTCTGCAGTGGGATGGAAGACATAGGGCTAAGGTACACCCTACTGAGTTTAACAGTTACAGTGAATTACCAGATTTTGCCAAATTCTATGTTCTCATAAATGGCAAAGCTGTCCCACAGCGATCAGCATGTGGGAAACATCTTGGGAGCCAGTGTGCAACTTGGTCATGCAAGAATTTTAGGGCAGAAGAGATAAAGCAAAATGTTATTTCAAAGCTATGCTCACACTAATTCAGGCACAGATGCTGTAATAGCTGAAACTTCCTTCAATTCCACTGCTCCTGTGTTGACACTCCTCTGCAAAAGCAGAGCCAGCTTCATATGTCATGGAAAGCTGTTTCCAAACTCTCAGTCCCTGTCAGAGCCCAGTCTTCCAGTTCACTAGAAATGATCAGGAGATTTCAACATGGTGAAACACTTGAACTAAGGTCAGTATCTGGTGGGATGACAGTGGCAGCACTACTCTGGCAATGTTGCCGTCTCCTTTTTAGCTGAGAAGGTGACACACTAAGTGAAAAGATCTTTGCACAAGGGAAGAACTGAACTCACTGACAAGCTGCCTTTATGATTAAATTGGTGGTAATCTTTCCACATAAGTTAATATTGCCTCATTACAAGAGGTTGCAACATTTAAAAATTGCCTTTAAAATGGAAAAAATAATTGTCTAGGCCTCCCAATAAGCTCAGCTAGCCACATTTAAAAACAAAGCAACCAAAAACCCCCAAGCCCTGGTGCACCCTGACTGAATGTCCTGTGCTCATCAAGACCAAATCTGAGACTCTCACATTAATCAGATTCTCAGCTCTCATTATTATAGAAGAACTTTGTTCTTGAAACAGAAGTGTTAAAATATTTGAGTGATAACAGTTGTCAAGATCTGCTAAACAAATCAGTTTTATCTTTTTTTATTAAATAGACAGGCTGCTATCTAGTCTGGTTTTTGGTCATCTTAGCTTTTGGGCTAAGAACAAAAGGATTCTTGTGTCCCCGTGTTTGTTTACACAGCAAAGAATTACACAGAATAATAAAACCCAGACTAACGGTTCCAATTTCTGTTCAGTATGGCTCCATCTGTAATAACTATAATCAAGTCAGTAGAGTCAATCAGAAAAAAAAAATACCATATGGCCACATTGTGATTTGACAAACCCCTGGGTGAAGCATTTTAAGTAAGTTAAAAGGCATGGTTATGTTTTGTGTACACTCCAGAATTATCTAACCACAGGTGCTGTTACTGGCTGACACCTTCCCTAGCAGTACACAGCAAGCAAAGCTCCAACATATATCTTTAGAAAAAACATTAGTAGTCAAATAGCACAAACTCTTACATACTGTAATAATGCCAGCAGAGAAAGAGAAGGTAAATGTATTTGTCCTTTCCATTACACTCATTTTTAAAAATTGCTTTCAGAACACATTTACAAGATTCGCCAAGGTTCAGGATTTAACTTGTAGTTTTTTCATGCTGTCTTCGAGCTTGCTTGTTTTGTAAATAGCTTGAGATACAATTCTTTACTAAAGAGCAACATCTCCTCCCCCAAAACCCCAAGCAAACCTGATTTTAAAGAAGAGCAGATATTTGTACAGGAAAATAATAATAAATTAATGTTACGTAAAAAAAATCCAAACAAAGCAAAGTATCTTGCAAATTTTTATAACAGCAGAAGATCCAAGTAAGAAGCATGCAAGTAAATACAGGCTAGCATTTCATAAAACCATTCTAATACAAATTTAAGCAGGGAATTTCAACTTTTCCTGGTTACTGGATATTTTGTGTTAGACATACAATTAAAATATTATGAACACTGTAAAAGTAAATGATAGACTGAAGAGTTACCTTGCCAAAAAGCAAAATTCACAGATTCAGCATGGCATGCAGAAATAGGTGGATGGTGACTGACCTAATAGCAAGACATGAAGAGAGAGGGAGAAAAGAAGATTAATATATGAAGACTTGAACAGTCATTTTGGCTTGGCTTCTTTTGTTTTTTTTCTCCTTCATTCCCATATGGTATTTACAATTTGAACATTTGCTTTTCTTTTGCAGTTGTGTCCTGAAGGGGGAGGCATGGGATTAATAAAGGTTCTGAGACCTAATACACCTTGAAAGAAATGGGAAACACTACATGGCCTGAGATTTTGTGCGAGTGAAAATCTAGCTATATACTTTGTACACTGTCTCTAAGGTGATAATTAAATTTTCCCTTAGGATCTCTTGATAGATTAACAAAAACTACACTTTGAGCATACAGACAAAAATTAAAAAAAACCAAAAATCCAAAAACCCAGTAAGGGCCAAAAGCTTATGTTCAGTAAATAACCACAAAATCCTGAGTATGAGGGAGGAGATAGTGATCAGCATCTCTAAGAGGGCCGGGGTGAAGAAATCAAGCCATGAAATTCCATCTGGCAATCCCTACTACTGCAGCAGTGACACCCCAGGTGTTTCCAGTGTGAAACTCTAACCACATCCACTGCATTTCATCAGCTTTGGGCAACAGCATGTGCATGAATTAGGGCAACCACCAAACTAGCAAAACAAGGACTGTGAGTACATAAACAATTCAGACTATTAAAATGCAAAAGTAAATAAAAAAAGCACAAAGTGAAAGCAGCCACTCCTCCTTGACTTGAATTCTCCCTTCTGGGTGAACACAACTAACAACTGACCAGGACCAGCTCTTACACATGTAACACCTGCTCTATTTTCAAGTGAAATTGCTACTTCTCACTATGAATTTAATCTCTTAACCATCTACATGGCTAAAACCAACTTACTTTTTTTTTTGTTACTCATTTCACAAATCTCTTACTGAGCATTTTTTTCCACAGGCATCCAGTTATTTATTGAATATTCTCTACTTGTTTAAAAAAAAAGAAGAAGATAAAGGTACTAATTGCTCTCAGCTATGGCCTAATCCAGCAAGAGCAACATTCCCTCTCACACACTGTACCCAGATTAACCCCAGATGTCACTATAATACATGGGTTAAATTTAGCTCTCACTTAAACTGTTATAATTCCAGACTAAGGTCATACAGGAGTTATTCTAAACTCACTCTACTGATAAAACAGAATCTTTGTTATTTTATACCTTTTGCCCCTCTATCCCATGGATTACATTCTGCCTGCACTAACAAGGTATCTGGAGTAAGCATCAAAATGCTTGTGCAAGCAATAAGCCAAATGCTTGCAAGCTACTTTAAACTTCTTTCCTCCTATATTGCCCTCCCTTCCTAATATTTCTCCACCCCATATTCTTACCATAACTTTACCACTTTATAAACCCACATCACTTATTTCATGTATTAGAACAACTGTTGTTAATACAACAAGCCTGCTCATGTAGCAAAATTCTTCTTTATAAAAACTAGCCTTTGTACTGGTTTACCCACTATTCAAAGTGAAAATATCTTCCTTTAATTCAATGTAACATTAAACCCAGTACTAACCTTTATTCACCACTTTGTTACTCAAATTTGATGCTGTGTGGTTACTTGCAGTGCTCTCTACACATCTTAGTACTGAAGTAGCACAGTGAAGAACCAGACACATTACTTGAACCTTAAATTTGATTCTTGCTTTGACTGTTTTACTTTTTGGGGGTTTTTTTTGGTTTTTTTTCCCCCTTAAGTTTTACTCTTGCCTGTGACATTTCCTGAGACTAAAGAAAGATCACATAATATTCCTTTTTGTCAGTTCTAAAACACAATGTGCAAAATGTTGTACCTTCTCAGGTACAAAAGCACTTCTCATTTCCTAAAGGAAGCCTGTTGGAAGTCTTTCTCTGATCAAGTTTCTAGCTTGCACACCTTTGCCCACTGTACTTTTATATTTTTTTGTTATGTCTAGACAGAATGAGACAGCTTTCAGTCACTCTTACTTTCCTAGGCACCAGGTATTTGAGTTTTATCTCTTTTTAACATAAGCTTCAAGATCAGTAATTTTGGTTGCTTGGCTGGTTTAAATTTAGTATTTTTCACCCATACTTAGTAATTATTCTCCTCCTGGGAAATCATCTTCATAAACACTCGGGCCATGATGTGCTGTATACATTCTTCACCTACTCAGCTGTGGTAGCAGATTTGAAAGGCTTAGCCCACTAAGTATTTGGACAGGAAGCAGAAATAGTCATGGTGCCATTGGAAATACTTGCGGTTGGGTGACTCACACAAGGGATACATTTCTTATAAAAGAAGACATTAAACAGCTGAAAATACTGAAGTATTTTTAATGATCACACACAAAAGAAAATGACAGGAATGTAAACTTTTGTTGCAGTTGTGATCAGATTTCAGCATGGGGAATTGCTCTCTACTTAACCAAGTTATCTTGTTACTGGAGCAGGCAGCCTGCCAGCCTTTGCTCCTCGAGTGTCAGCTGCTGGTTGTCATGTTCCATTCCAAACTTAGCAGACTTTCCTCAAAAAACAATTCCCTTTGTTTATAATTCAGCAAGCTCCCTTGAGTTTTGCTGGGCTCAGGTAATGTAAAGTGATTTTGCATGTTGCCACTAATTCTAGAGGATTCCAGCCACACGTTTAGAATTCAGCAGTGTATCGAGTAACGATTCTAAGGGTTGCAGCATACAATACCTGCTCTGCAAAGAACTGGAAACCCTTATCTTCTCGAATACATTCATAGGTTTCTCCCAGCACAGGATTAAATGGCTTACTTCCAGCTCGGTAATAACTGGATGCATAGGCAGAGACTGCAAAGGCAGCTATGTACACCTGGGAAGTACATATTTGGGACATGGATTAATTCACTTACAACAGACATGAAAAAATAAAAGCAAGCTTTATCCTGATTCAGTGTTTCTCCCTTTATTTGCAGACTACAAACGTGCATGCCTCCTGCAAGCTAAGCCCTAGTTCACACATTAAAGAACTATTCAATTTTCAGAGTCATTCAATAGGTCAGGGATGGAATTACCAGGGTCAGATACTGCAAATTTCATCTACTGAAAACAGCATTTCTGAAACGTGTTTGAAACACCTTAACATTCAGCAACACAGTTCAAAGCAGTAACCTTAAAAAAATCACTGTTAGATTTCGTATAATATCTGGTTTTTAGAGTTATATCTGTGACTCCGTAAATCTACCAACAATCCTTTCCATAAACATGGCACAGGAAGTATTGGATGAGTTTTCACCAACTCTGCTATTTCTAATGCTGTTTGACTCAAATTGTTTTTTATCTACTGGGTGCTATTACCTAATCATGAAACTGTTGATCATGACTGACACACAGGTAGCCCTTCCAAATTTGTGCAGTCAACTCAAGCATAATATGAGGAATTAGAATTCAGGGTTGTTTGATTCAGGTCTCTTTTGTAACACTTTTTTTCTCTTTTCACTCCCTTTTCCTCATCTCTCTTCACAGCTTCAGAAAACAAATCCACTGCAGAGAGGCTCTTTTATGAACTACTGCAATTACTATGCAACAGCTAGCATTAAATTTTGCTTCAGGAATTTCTCAAGGGCAAAGAATACACCAGTCTGAGGTAATTTCCAGGTGCCTGGGTGTGGGAAGGAGGGAAAAGGCTTCTTTTCACTCCCTTTTGAACAGCTACTGCTCATTTCCTTTTCCTTTTAGCATATGTTCTCAAGAGAACAAAAAAAAGCTGTAGACTGAGAACCTCAATGAATAGCCACACCCTGAGAATAGGTTCTAAATTGTAACCCCTGAGAGTGTCAGAATGAGAAAAGAGACTTTTCCAACAGTATTTATAATGCAACTACCTACTTTCATTTAATAACCTCATTTTAAGATAAGAAATATTGAGTTGAAAAAGCATAATTCAGTTTATGGGAAAATCTGTATCTTCTGTTTAAGAGAATTTAGGGAGCTTCTAATCCTTTATTTATGGGCTTGCATATTAAGTAGCTCTTGTACATCAGGAAGCAGAACAACTGAAATGCATTTCTCTCTTGTTCTTTCTCCAAATGCAGAATTCACTGGCAGAGGATGCACACCATTATTGTACCCAACATACATCATACTGCCCAGTTTTGAGATCCTGAACATTTTGGGTTAACCCCAAAACTTCAGAAAACTAGTTATTAAAAAATATGGAGCTCATTTAGTTAATACTGAGATATCACAGTCATGTAGGGCTGGAAGATCCAGCATCTCTCTGTACAGATGTGTCACCAGATCAGAACACCCTTGAAAAAGATATATTGTAGCTTTCATCTTTGAGAGGGAATTATATAAATTTAATCCCCTCCTTCCTTTTTGCTGTAAATTTTTTAATATTGCAGAGCAAGGGCTGCAAAACAGAACTAAGCTTCTTTTTTGTTTAAGCTTGCAGAACAGAAAGGTACTTGAGGAGAGAGAGACCTTCTGAAACAGCAACAGAAATGGAGCAGAAGAGTCAAAAATAATGGCTGTGTGAGTATGTACAGACACATTTGGAAAGTTAGCCTCTCTCAGCTGAGAGAAACAAAACAATGGAACAGAACATCTTTATTTCTTCAGCATTCCTTTAATATTTATTCTAATTCTAGTGAATGTTGCCAAGTGTTTGCAGTAAGGTATTTACCATGCGTTCAAAGGGGTTTGGGGTGTGCGCTGCCTTATCCAGGAGCTCGCTGTACTCCAGCTCCTCGCAGAGACGCTGCAGCGTGTTCAGCGGCTCGTTTAACTCAACAGGCATGGCCACCTTGGAGAGATCCTTTCCTATGTTGTTCCTCAGGATATTCCACAGGCTGATGTTACTCGTGTTAGGGCATGGAGCTGGTAAACATGTTCTCCGTTTAGAATTGCATCCAATTCCACTTTCAGAAATGCAATCTGAGAAGGACGGAAGTGACACAAAAATTAAGTTCACACTTTCGAGGTTTCATCCCCTTTGCAAACATACATTAAAATGCAACCATCTTTTCCTCTGTCAAAACTTCCTTCCACCCACGATTCATTTAAGTATTTCATTTATGGTTTGAAAATAGCCTGTTATAGAAATGACAGAATTAATAACAACGTTTTATGTACATTAACAGTGGTAAAATGCCAGGTACAAAAGATGCATTAAAATGACCTTCTTTTCACTCAAAAGCTATATGAAAAGGCTCAGACATTCCACTGAAGTTGAAAGAGTAAATATTGTAACTATTTTATTTGTAACAGAGATGGATTCCTATCTGTTTAGGGGACATAAAACCTCCTTCCTTGACAAACCTTCAATTAAGTTGACACTTCTCAGAAGGCGAGATGTAACTTACAGATGTAAGGATAATAACTACTCCTACTGATCTTTTCCTACTTTTTTGAATACTCCTACCAGGGAAATTTACATCCAGGCTTTTCCACGTTGCTCCCCATGGCATTTAAACTTAGCAATGTTACTTTGAGAGACGCCCATACATTGATGGAGAACTGACATGTTTAACTGTGGAAAAGGGAGAAGCTGAAGCAACTGTGGAGCTTATGGGTTTGCTGAAGATAAAAAAGAAATAATAAAAAAAAAAAGGACTCAAGAGTCCTTGACATGAGTATCTGAAGTCTTTGTTGCTATATCAAAGCAATCAGAACAGGATAAATCGTTCTATGTGTGCCATGAAATGATTTGTAGCAAAATCCAAATAGAGCTACAAGCTTCTGCAACAGGCATTAGTCTGAAGGGATTACCCTGCTTAGCTGTACATCACTTTTGTTTCAGAGAGGAATGTGTTGGCCACTGTAAGAACATATTTCATCTTTACACATCCTGAGGAGCATCTAGGAAGCTCCTGCCTTAGGATCAGTTACTATTTGGAGACATTCAGGCATAGCCTCAGTCTGTCACAACCCCTGTCCTTTTCTGGCTTTCCTCGCACAGCTCTTTCTTGAAGGAATTAAACCCACCCTGGGCAGCACATCTCTTTGTGTGCTACACATGCCTGAAGATTCCCTGCCCCTAAATGCACTTAAGCAGTACTTGCTGTGCTCTTCCACTGACATAAGCACAGTGTCAGCAGTGCTTCCAGCAGTGACAGGTGACCACAAGGACAAACTTCTCCATCCCTGCCATGCCTGCCAGCCCGTGCCTCATGTGCAGGTTTTAAAGGGTAGCCAGTAGCCTCAGAGTTTTGAGGAAGTAGTTTCCATCTTTCCTGCCACTCATAAACTAGAAGTCCTAATATCTCATATGACTGAGTTACTCTAATGAGGTCAAGTCTCTGCAAGTATCTGCAGTCCCTTGTCTGTATCTTTCTTTTTGCTTAAAAATGGCATAGACACTATGAGGCAAAAAATCCACCTGAAACAATTATACTATTGCGAGTTAAGGAGTTGACCCCTATATTTCCCTATTGGAAGAATTTATTTAATATCAGAAGAGGCCAAGAAGAAGGATGCTCCCTTAGATACCTCAGGAATGAGGTAAATGCTAAAAATGTATCTGTGTTTAAAAGAGCTCCCAGAAATGGGATTTGGCTATGTCTTTTGACAGCTTCTGATTAAAAGCAGAATACCAATTGACTCATTTACATATTCTGGACCAGTCCATTAATTGAGGTAAGCTGCTGAAAAAAAAAACCAGAGCAGAGCAAGAACTACAATACTCAGATACCAAATTTTCTAAACAGTGAAGTTTGCCCACTCTCCATTACAGAAAAGCCCATGCAGTTCTGGTTTGTAAGAGCTGTGACAAACAGACAGGATGGATGCTGAAGGAGGTTTAGACATCTGACCTCCAGTTAGACTCAATGACAAATTGGACCATTATCAACATCTGATCTGACCTTCTACATTGCAGTGGCCAGAGGATTTTATCATAATCCCACAATTTATGGTGCAGCTAAAGCCCTATAGGAAAAAGACATCCAGTTTTCTATTAATGGCAGTGGCAGGCTGCCCAAAGCACTGAAATAGCAGGTACCAGAAGCATGCAGAGGTGCTTCTTATACTGAAGAGCTTCAGTGACAGTCTTTGCTACAAAAAGATGAACTGCCACATTAATACAGCTTTCTAAAGTCCGGATCATGAGATAAATCTGTCTGTATTCTTTCCTATCTTAAAAGAAAAAAAGTTGAAAAAATCTTCATTTTAAACAGTTACAGAATACTTGTCAAGCTACCCCAGTTCACAGGAATCCACTGGTCCTTGAAGATGATCAGGAAACAGCTGCTAGCAAGAAATCACTGTTCAGCATTTTTGAAGATAAAAATACATTGTTAGAGTGGGATCAACATTGTGGTGAGCTGAAATGAGTTGAAGGCACAAAGCCAATTAGGTTGTAATGACCAATTCTTCTCCTTTTTTTGAGTCTCCTACTAATTAGAAGGACAAATTAGCATATGTACTAGCAAGACTGTCATGATTAAAACATGCAAGAAAGAAATTTTTAGGTTCATGCACCAGACTTGCCAGTGTGTAATTATTCTCATGCTGCTTTAAACACTGAAGTTTGCTAAAACAACTTGATTTCTGAATGCAGTTGCTAAATTGCAAGCTGAAAAAACAGTGTGACAGGAAGAAAGTTACTTTTTGAAAAAAAGAAAGCAGTTAGGCCGTGCTACTCTGAAAAATCCTGTGGCCACGTGAAACTGAGAGGGAGTGGGAGTTGCATCAAAGTCAAGAAGAGGTGCTTCCCTGATGATACAGAACCACCATCCTGCTTAATCAACAGTGCCCAGATAAGCAGATTAGCCAGAATCTGCTGTTCCAAACCAATCTGAGTCTATATGAGAAAAAACACAGGCTGTTTACTTCTCAAAACACATAATATCCAGTTACCTAGTAAGAGAAGAAAAAAGTACCCCAAACAAACAAAAATAAAATTCTCCAAACATGGCAAAAAACCCCCACTGAACTTACCTAACGTTTGTCTTTCATTCTCCATGTCATTGCTTAGGTTATCTTCAGAGACATTGTCACTGATATCACTTACATATGAGTCATCATCTGATACCTGAGTGTGGGGTGGGGAAAAAAGCAAGATACATCACTCATTAAAATTACCCCACATGCACGTGGGGTATTACTGTCAATAATTTGATTGATTTTAATACTGCAATGTGTTTCAGTACTATAGAAAAGTACTACAAAGTCCTAAGAAGAGACAATTAAATTTGGGAAATATTGCCATAATTGAAAAATCTCACTTTAGTGGAGACATGCTTCATCTCCTTAGGCTTACAACTAGGAAGGCTTTCCTCATATCAAAATCCAAGGTTTTTATGAAGCCCAAGAGAAGAAACAATGATCTAATAAATTTCAATAAGCATGACATCAGCCTCAAGGTACCTGCAGGTACCACAAGGACAGGTATGAACAAGTATTTTTGTGATGCAACTCCCTGGGCACCTGTATAATGACAGCAGATGTATATAATGTATATATATATATAATATTATATATAGTAAGTATATAATGAAGGCAGACAGTACAATGTCTGCAGTATCTGCACAATACCTAATTAACTGCCATCTGCCCCGCTGAGTATCTATAAGACTTCTTCTTAATAATTGCTACCTTTTACAGTGAAGAGACAATGACAATAAACAAATATAATTGGCATGTTAATTTCTAAATGTTTTGAAAACTTAAATTTTCTGGCAGTCTTCTGATGTACAGTTAGCACTCAGAAAGATTGCCTGTTAATTAGCAGGTAAGAAAATACATCTGAATGATGCCAATCTTCTTTCTCAGACCTCATTTTCTGAAGAGCTAGCAGACAGTAGGACTTCCTGTGCGTCAAAAAATTCTGTGAGAGAGTCAGCTATAGACAGTCTGCTTTCATTGGAGACCTGGTGAACCAGACCTCTGCCTTCTTCTCTTGAATTTTCCTGTTTAAAAGAAAAAAAGTTTTGAGCAGGGACGTACGACAAACAACATTCACGCACGCAATTCCACAGTCTCCTAACTGGAAGGGCTGTAAAACACTGGGAGAAGATTGCACATGCTCCTCTTCAATTTACATGAAAGATAGCACGTGTTTCAAAATGGGATTTAAAACCAAAGTAAAACACACTGAAGAGAAGGAAAAAAAAGGAAAATAAAGCAGTGCATATTGAGTAAATCACTTAAAGTGCTGCATATAAAAATGCTTTGCTATTTGAATGATTTAGCCAGATATATCCAAGTGTATCATCAAAAAGCCCACAAAAGAACAGAACTCCCATCTCTTTGTATTACATCCTAGATTCACATTCCTTCCTGATCTTAGCAAATTAATTAATCATTGCTTAATGCAAAGCCTGCCATAGAATAGTCTACAAAATTCAGAGGGGTAAAGTTGCTTTCTTTGCAATAGTGTTTTCCTAGCTCTTTTTCTTCATTAATTGTTTGTGCTGTGCTTTGGAAAGCATTGCTTCGTATCCACACCTGAGATATCTCCATGTTAACCAAAACCAACATACTATTTGAGCCATGTAACCGGAATTGCTTTTGCTGCTGGAGGCACATTTGACTGCCACAGAGATCTTGACAGCCCCTCCCACGGAAGCTCTACAGATCATTGGTGTAGGCAGAGCTCCAGCAGGTGGCCTGGCAAAGCTGGGGTGACCAGGGAGACTTCTCATTCTGTGGTGGCAGTAAAAAAGTTGGCAAACCTTGTGCGCTAGAGTTTTCCCTGATAACTCCTCCAACACAAAGGAAATGAGCTGTGCTGGCCCAAAGGAGTGTATTAGCTGCTCTTAAGATTTTCTGCATGAGGTGTTTTATTAACTCATAACTGTGACTATCCTATCATAATTTTGCAGGAATTGTAGTATTTTATTTCCAGAACAACACAATGACTGGTCTGACAAGCCTGTAATCAAGCTGACAAACTTTCTTTCAAAGTTCCTCTGGTGGTAGGTTTTGCTATCGTATGGAATGTTATTTGGTACACGCTGATAATGATGACATGGAAACAAAACAAACTGCTATACAAAAGACTTTAAAAACCTCTCCTTTTACAGCAGGGACAAAACCTCAACATTGTCCCTCCTGTAGGAAGGCAGTAACGCTAACCTATGAGTAAAAAAACAAATACCTTACACACATAAGCACTGCTACTGGGACTGTTTCCAATACTATTTTGAATCTGAGAAGGGAAGTGAGCAGGAAAGACTCATTAAAGGGCATCAGGTTTTTGTATCTAACACATAAGCTTCAGGTTTTCTTGCTCCAAATTCCCACTTTGGCATGATGATATGCAATTAAATTACCCAACAAACAAACAAAACTTTTCCCTTATGCAAAGGCTTGAGAAACTATTTTATACTGCTTCAATTTTCAAATTGGGTGTATCATAGCACCCGATGTATCATTTAGTGACAAGTTTTGTGCAGTGGCCCTGTCTTCCTCAAAGCAGCACTACTGTATCACAGTCCTCAGAGAATCTTAAAATGAAGCTTCCCCAGTATAAGTGACTTCATCCTTAAGTTCCATCCCAAGCCATGCCAAGAGGGAATTTGTGAATGCAACCTCCAAAGGACCTTTTAAAAGCTATTTCTGTCACGTGTGCCTCTGTGTGTGTGTATAGCACACAGCACAAGTTTCAGAAATAATCCACTGTCATTGCAAAGACCTCCACTAAACGGGAAAATAAAGAACTCCTGAAACTAAGTAACAATGCATTAATGCTTTTCTGGGTAGCAGTTTAAGTGCTGTTCAAATTCTCATGGGTTTTAAAGAAAAAGGCATTAGAATGATAAACTACCTAAAGGAAAAAAAAACCCAAAACTGAACAGCTAAATATGACCAAAACACAGCTCCACTAAAACAGAACTGAACCAGAAGTGAACAGATGGGATTTGTTCTGGAATGACTAAACTGTCTTTAAAAATAAAAGGAAATAATTAGTTACATAAAAGCCCCAGCACTCAAGTTCTAATGAAAGATTTATATGACAAGCAAAGCACAGGTTTCTGTATGAGTTAACATTTAGGAAAATCCATCAGAAATAACACAATTCTGGCTTCCCTCACTAACAGCATTAACACTTACATCTTATGACCTATAATTACACCATATTCTGCAGCGAGCCAAAAAACTGTCTGAACATCAGTTGAATCTCAAACTGGCTAGCTGGATATAGAAGACTCCCTGGCTTCACACAAAGAACACTAAATGGCTGAAAGGGTTCTTGCATGTCCCATTAACTTTGATCCTTTCATGGAGATGTCTGATAATTGTTCTAAACCTCACATGATCCACACTGGTAGCCAACATTCTGGGCCAACAGCACTTAAATGGGCAACAAAAGATCTGCAGAACTTAACAAGGGACTAAAAGGACAAGAGAAACAGTGGCACGAGGGTGATAGGTGGGAGCTCCGTACATGCTGAATGAGAAGCAGGCAGGAGGCGAGGGAGAACACCAGGAACCAGTAGCAAGAAGCAATGGAAGATGTGCTCAAGAAACCTGCTCACAAGGAGAACCTTTGAAATCAAATACCACACAATGCACCATCAGAAATGACTCACAACCACGAAAGCAGACTGGCTTTGCTAACACACCACCACACAGGGAAGGCACGGAGAGCAGCACCGGGTGCAGCTTTGCAGCACTGCCTAGATGGAGGGGCTGGAGGAACGGACACCACTGAAAGAGGAAATCCATACCCACCTTCACCAAATCTGGACTTGATTTTGCATTAGATGCTGAATCAATGATCTTAGATTCGGCATGTATTCTGCGTAACCGGTCTTTAAGATCTGTGTTTTGTGCTATTGCCTGGAATATTTAACAAAAATATTGGGGATATAAAGTTCTCTCAGCTAACTTGAACGTGGCTTTATTGTATAAAAGGGGACAAAGACTATTTGAAGTGCACTTTAAACACTACCACCACATCATTTTTTTACTGGTTCAGAAAATCATTTATTATAAATGCTTCAAACCTTACTCCTTATCTCTCAAATTAAAACTGGTGGTTTTTCCAGTGTGGGGAAACAGAGACATAAGTGGAGGAAAAAAGTCAAAGATGGCAGGGATATTTTTCTTTTCAAGCTCCCTTTCTTCACCCCCATCTCCAACACAGCCTCCCTCGACATTAGTTCTTGCCACATCCAAAACCATTTGATTTTCCCATACTGGCAATTTCCTTTGCCTTCCAAAGACAGAGAAATAAGACATAAATTCACTCAGGTAACTGGTACAATTTGTCTCCTATCAGATTATAACGGCAGTGGTCAGAATAAAAAGCCTCTACTGCAAACTCGTGTTTGTTACATGTTATTTACTTATGCTGGGTGCATCTGATAGATGTCAATTAGAGTAGACATGTAGGAAGAGAGCATCACCCTGCAATGAAAATATCTCTGAAATAAAATATTGTGTTACTAGTTTTGAAACAATACTGAAGACTTACATCACATTTTAGTGATCTGAATCAATACCAGGATGTGGAGAACCCTGCTATTTACACATCCACTTTAACCCACAAATGCTTCTGCTTTTGGCAGAAATTTTTGTTGAAAATTCTCTTGGTGGCAGGAAAGACAGTAAGCTCAGTGTGACAATGGAGGGGAGTAAACTTATTTGTCTTTACCTGTATGTGGTTTGAATTTGCCATAAAGGTATGTATCCCTTGTGTGCCAAGTGCTCGGCACTGTGTTAAATCCTCGTCATCAGATAAGTGCAAAACAGCTCTCCTGTAATACCATCTTCCCATTTTCATTATTTACTACAGAATGTTTTCTTCTTCCTGCTGTCTTCTTCCTCCCCCCAAATCAGAAATATTGTATCTTTTCCCATTCTGTATTTCCTTTTCTTAGAATGTGTGTAGGTCAAGGATACTATCTCAATGAGGGAGAAGCTCCTAATGAGGGAGAAGCAGAGGCAGATATGCTAATTTTGTGGTGGTTTATCCACTTTAAATCCATTCATTTTTCTTCCACTGCCAGGCTGATGGGAGCAAAACAGACTTATGTTTGATAGCTTTCAACCTGTGAGTGTTTTTTTGTTCCTCCTGTACAGAAAACAAACTAAAATGAACAGCAACAAACACTAAGCCAAAGTCATTAACACAGGACTCTCTTGCAAGGAAGTCTTAAAAATATGTCAAGTTTATCATATCCATGTTTCCAAATGGCTTCAAAGGAAGCTCATTCTATTCTCCTACAGGATCTCTGCTGTTTAGGGTGAGAAAATTTCTGCTGGCATCATGACATTACAGACCTGCAGATTAAGAAGAGCCCTCTTAGGTGATTACCTTGCTGAATCAGCCAATCATCACACATGACTTCTGCATGGGCATAAGACCTAAAATAATTAATTTTAAAAGACATGGACAGGATGACCAAATTCCACTGCCCAGAAAACAAATTAATTCATGCTAAGCTGAGTGTTCACTGAATTCAGCAATCTTAAAACTGATTTTCTGATATAAAAGGGTGGACAAATAACACTGGAAAAATAAAAGTCACCAATTCAAATATCAGAAGTGGAACATCTGAAAGCCAAAACCAAAGAAGTGCAAGTGAATGAGTACAGCTGTTATGCAACAGGTTTCAATTTTCTCTAAACACTGTGAAGACATTGCAGCCTCTAAAGGTCTAGGCAAAAAAGCATGTCATACAAAAAACTACAAAACTATAATCATGTGCAGGTTTTGTAAAGCAAAGGGAAGTTTTCCTACTGAAATAATTCTAGGATGATCTACATCACACTGATCAGTGCCAGAGAGTCTCCCCTGCCTCTGATGTGGTGTTTGCAATAAACACTGAAATTTTAAGGCCATGGTAATGATGGCCCTCATTGCTCTGAAATCAGATCAGTTTGGCTGACATGTTCAAACACGACCCTGCTCAAAAGTGCTGGTCTCAGCCAAGTACATAAAGCACATCAACCAACCCCCAACCTTTTTAAAGAGCACCATCTTTTGTCATTTAGAACTCCATTGCTGCTTTTAGAGGACTAAGAGATAACTGAGGTTGGAAGTCAATATAAACCAGTTGTACTTGAATTTGCTTTGCAGCCTTGGTGCAGCATGGAGAAGCTCTGTAGTGCATTAGAAGGGACAGCTGAGTGTGTTCAGCCACTCTCACCTTTATTTTATGCCAAGTAATACAGTGAATATTCAAATGCTCTTTAGGTAAAGAAAATGGAAAGGAAACCTGCAACCTATCAGAATTGAGTTTAGAAAGAAAGTAGACTCACAGACACAGAGCAGCCCTTTGATTCTTAACATCAAGTGATACAGATTACACTACATACCTAAATCAATTCATCTATTAAACTCCAATGATCTAAAAATACCTTTAACATTTAGAGGACTCCTTGAAAAACACAATCTATAATAACTTACTATGATTAAATTCTGCAAATTTCAGCACAGAGCTGACACTAAGAAAACAGAAATTAACTACTCTAAAATTTAAAAGTAGCATCTGATGACAATGAAGCTTGGTGAGCTTCAGCATGTCACTTACAGATGTTAAGGCGTTCTTCAAGCCCACTATTTGTGCAGATGGAGATGAGGATGCATCATAGTCCAGCATCTGCTTCAGCTTTTCTCTCTCTGTAGATATGGTGCTGAAAGCTGACCTCAAGGTGAAGTAAACTAGAATCATTTCATAAAAAGCAACAGTTAAAAACAGCTGCTACCAATTGCATACATGCCAATTACATAAAACTCAAATAAAGCAACGTTTATGGTGACAGAAATAAGAATTTAGGTTGAGAATTCCAGGGTGGGTTACTAAAAACAAGTAATATTAATCAAGGTTATAGGGTAGATTTTTAGTAGGAGACATGTTTATGGTGAAGGCTACTGTGTTGACTATATTAGCCACAGTCAAAATTACTCTGATTATTTGTGACAGATGGCAGCAAAGCTAACTAACCACATCTGCTCTTCACTTGCTTTTGTTTCCCAATTAGCTTGAATCTTCAGGTGGTCATGACTCTATTCCACAATCCTCTCTAAATTCCAGTGGGGGAGAAGAGATGAAAGAAAAAAAAATCAAATAGAAAAAAAAATCATCAAAAAAAAAAAAAAGGCAGCTATAACACATATTGTGCCACAGCTATAGGGTCAGTGGTTTCCCCACAAGCAAGTCAGCTGTGGTGTTACTTTTTATTATCTCCTTCTGTGATAGAGAAATTTCAGCTGGTTAGATGATTTAGTGACTCAAAGGGTCAGATCCTCAGTGATGGACATGTTGTGCTGCTACTTCTACTCCTTCCTGAGGCACGATCACCAGCCCGATACATTTAAATCAGACAACAGATCATGCAATTTTAAAATCACCAAAGGGGGTTGTATAGGGGAAATGTGCTTTCAGAATTTTTTTTTACCGTTAAGACATTTCATCTTCTCTGTAACCACACGGAATAAAAATTTCTTAGAGCAGTATTTGTTTACATAGGTTTTCAACATTCATCTGACTGGAGTATTAAGGGATTTCTGAGGGCCTAATCAAGCCCTGTAATACAGTCATGAGACTTGCCAATGCACAAATGAATCCATTTACAGGGAAATGAAGACAGCAAATCTGAGCATGGATGCATGAAAAGGGCAAACAATAAGAAATTCCCAAAACTTCTCTCTCCTAATCATCCACTCTGAGTTAACCTGAATCATCATCATTTCACTGAAAAATTATTCTTAAGGTATATTCCAACACCGTGAACCATTGCCAAAGCTAATTCTCATACTGTCCAAAGAAATCTTTAACAGTATGACAGGGTAGGGAGGGAGATATATCTGCTGTGATCTGTTCTCTTAGGCTTTCTGTTATATGTAGATAACATGACCAGAATCTTCAGTGACCTTCAATGACATTTTATATGATGCATACTAAACATCCTTTTCAAGAATTATTACCTACTAAACTACTAATGTTACATTTTCTTCCATTTGTATCAAAAAGGTGACACAAGAGTTTTCTTCGCTACTCTTTCTTGGAAGGGGTGTGCTATTATGTAACTTCAGAAAAAAATTCTTTATTCTCTCAGTGAAATGATTCTGCAGTCAATAGAACCAAGTTAATTGTCCTTCAAATCACTGCGGATCAATCTAAACAACATTTCTGTCATGGACAATTCCAGTAAGATGATCTTGAGTAGGTGATTCCTTTGCTCTGCTTAACAGCAACTTCTCCAACTGAGTCCCACCCTCACTTCTTTTCTTTTTTGGGAAAACATATGTCAGTTTTGACTATCATTGACTTTATGAAGTTTACTACTTAGATACATTCCTTACATAACAGAACCAAGACACATCAGCACCAAGGGGGAACAACAAGCAAAGAATGCTTATTGATAACATCAACCATTGTCACGTGCCAAAGGGGACATAGCCAATACTCCCAAAAGCCTTTCAGCTATAAATGCTTAAGTGCCTCCCTCACCAAGATCACTTAAACAATAAAAATGTTTCTGGTGCAAGGGTGATGGAACAAAGCACTGCTAATGAAAAATGATTCTGAGGGAAGAAATATTTCCAGTCAAACTCCCCCTCTGGCTGCTTTGCATGATTTACTCTTCTGTATTCACTAAAAATAGGTTACTACCATAGCAACCCTTGCATCACCAACAAATGTTGACTCTGAACTACAGTGAAGCACACAGAATATAGAAACATAAATGTGCTCATATGCACACATATGCTTGCAAATGAGAGTAGAGTCTGCTGTATTTCTAGCAACTGATTTTAGGTATTTTACCTTTTGGCAAAAAATAATACAATCTAGGCTTTAAGCACATAAAACAAGGGGTAGTTCTCTATTTAAATAAAAAACCTAAAAAGTGGTGATTAAGTCACCTTTTTCAAATGACTCAAGATCTCAACACTTGCAATTCCTCAAGGAAATTAAAGGAAGCATGTTCTCTGCTTTTTCTAAACATTAAACAGGAAGCCTTCTCAGAGGTCATATCTTTATCTATACTGGGATGATATGAAACCATTTATGAAAGACAATTTCATTTACCTTTATGTGCAATGTGAAATAAGTCCTCTTGCATTTTAGTAAATTCTGATGATGTTTCAGAGCCATCAGAGTAATTTTTCTCCTCTACAAAATCTATTGTGGATAAGTTTGGATTGGAAGCATGCAGTCTCATAGGGGCAGAAAATACTGAAGGCACCTGTAAGTAGGACAGTAATTTGTGGTGTTTTTATAAACTAAAGAAAATTTTGTTTTATTGTACCAACCTGGATTACATGTTTCAGACACCAAAAATAAAAAAAAAAGAAATTACTGTCAATTATCAATAAGCTTGGAATGGATGACACCTGGCAAATGAAACCAGAGATATAACTTTGCCCAAGATCCCATAACGGGAGATTGCCAGAACTCCAAAAAGCAAGCCCACTGAGAAATGTAACATGCTGTATTATTTCCCCCCTCCCCCTTATAAGTATCTGATCACAGGGTCTTTGGATGCAAATGTGCACTAAACTAACTAGGGAATTTGCAATAATCTGTTCTGATTAAAAAAAAAAAAAAAAATATAAATATATATATTAGAGACAGACTGAAAACAGGGGTAAAAAACATGGCCTGTGTCCTGAGGGTAACAGGGCAGATTCTGTTGCAGATATCAATGACAACCCATTTGTATTTTTTTCTGATATATTACCACTTAAAATGAGTAACACAGGACACTACTTAGAAAGGGTTCATATTTCCTTAATGGGTCATGCCAAGAAGTGATCAATAGCTAAGGTCTGGAGGAAGATGGGCTCTGAGAGAACTGAAGTTACCTGTAACATTCCTTTAGCCTCTTTCCCAACGACCCTGGATCGCCACCTCC
Source organism: Rhipidura dahli (assembly GCA_013399225.1). Taxonomy (NCBI): domain Eukaryota; kingdom Metazoa; phylum Chordata; class Aves; order Passeriformes; family Rhipiduridae; genus Rhipidura; species Rhipidura dahli. The sequence goes on from VXAC01001653.1 coordinate 436,281, forward strand.
TGTGTGTTCTCTTTTCCTTCTTTGGGCTTTCAAGAGGTCCAACCTTTTATCAACACACAGGACAAAAACATCAGAGACTGCCATAAACCTAACAGAGCTAAGAAATACCTCAATTCATTAGGATTTGGGGTTATTTTTTGGAATTGTAAGGGAAAATGCTTTTTGGTTTTGTTTTTAAATAACAAACCTGCATAGCATTTATAGCAGGCGCTGAGTATGTCCTGTGAAGAACATCCATGCTCTGTAACAGCTGGTTCATTTCCAGTAAATATGTGTGACAGTTGGAGAGGTCTGTTTGGAATGAGAGAATATTTTCAGTTGCCCAAAAGTAACAGACAATGACAGTTTTCTTTCTTTGTAGGTTAGTCCTATTTTGATTGCAGCTAGCTTAAGTTATTCATGGACTAAAAGCATTAGACTGCTGGATAAAAAGATTGTATCCTATACTCAAATTCAAAGTATTGAAATGCATCTATATGGTGTGCATAACGATAATGATATCTTTTCCTAGTTGGCTGCAGAAAAATGAGAATAATGTGATAATTTCTGCAGTTTGAGATTTGTCAGAGCTCCTCCTGGTGAGGGTAACAATGCCACAGGCATCAACATTGAATTGTGCATTCAGACCTAGAGGTGAAGCTCCTCTGTAATAGAGATGAAGCTCACTGGTAGGTAGAAAATTAACAAATAAATTTCACACAGACACTGCCAACATGAGAAAGATCTTCGTGCTCTTAGGAAAGCATGAAGGCAGAAGGTGACTTTGAAGTACAAAGACTTAGTGCTTTTCAAATTACTAGGTTTTGGATGCTTCCCTTTTTCCAGCTTAAGGATGTTCAGATCTTACCACTGCATGTGATGTTCCTATATATAAGAAAATGTACTGGAATGTACTGGTTCCTTGAAGAGCTGCCCACAATTGATACCCCCACATCCAAAATCACCAGTTCTTTTGCAAGCAAGTCAGTAACCACTTAATCAACAACCACCTCTTTCCTTCCTCCAGTTTCAGAGAACATTCTAACAGTAATGACTACTTAGTGTATAATACTCTCATTGTTAAGAAAAACTAGGGGAAGTATCAGGCTACTTTCAGCTTTCTTTAAGTATCATTACCTCTTGAGCATTTTTCCATGTCTTCAGAAGACTGTAGCCAAGATGAAATCCTGGACTCGTTACTCGAAAAAGAAAATGACAAATTGCCTCCAGGTGACACTGAATTCTGTTTGGTCAAGCTGCCTGCCTGTTCCAAAGAAGAACAAATGAATTATTAACACACAATATTTGTATGCACAAATACAACAAATGTTGTATGCACAAATTCCAACAACTAACAGTTGAGGACCATGATCATGGACAAGGACTGAAGGCATCAATTTCATGGAGGGGAAAAAAGTGTATGATCTAGACTAGGTATATAGTCACTGAGCATAATGCCAGGATATCTAACATAACTGCTGCCCACAAGCAGTAGAAACACTCAAGGGACCATGAAAATTTGCTGAAAGCTAAATTTTGAGGAAGGGCAAAGTTCTGCATAAATCAAGTCAACTTAAAACAATTAAAGTACCATATCTGAAGGGACCAAATTCAGACATCCTGTTTCCCCTCACCACTCCCCAAAGAAGCCCCAAAAGTAACTTAGATATAACACATACATTTGTTAAAGCTATTTTTCAGTGTAAAAAGCAAGATATACTAGATATCATTTAAAATTTTACACAAGGTTGAGTGACTTCAGCATGGATTTGGCTGGACAAGCCTTAATACAGGGATGACCATACACCTCATCTAGGTAAAGACTACTCTTTGACAACACCTCAGTAAACATTTTCAAACTTAGCAGAATTTCAGTGGTGCCTATCATCAGAAGCTTCAAGAGATGATGGAAATTCTGCATATGAGCTAATTGAGCAGCACAGTTAAATAGCTCCCAGTGGGAAGAAATTTCTACCCAATACTATTACCAGTTGATGGTGGTCTATAATGCTGTTTTCTTCTCTCATATAACTGCAAATAGTAGCCATTAAAACACCTAGTTATTTGCACACTTTACTAAACCTTTCATTTTCAATAATATCCAGGTCAGGAAGATGCACAAATCATGTGCATTGTCAACATCTTATTAAAAATCAATTTTAAACTGTTTCATCTTAGTGCCATTACACAGCCATTTTACTGACTATGAGAGGAGGTGACTAAATTGTTTGTCTCTTCTCTGAAGCATACAATTTACAAACTTTGTTGCCTCCTGCTCACTTTATATCAGAACTCCAGTAGTACTAATTTCAGATCTATTAATAAGAAACTTCATCTACATCTCAGTCAGTTGCAGCTTAGATGGCCTTTTAAAGTTTATAATATAACCACTAACCTGAGTTTCAGAATAAAATAAAATGCACTATCCACATGATGCCATTCAGTACTGTGTCAGTGTGCAATAGCAGTAAGCATCAATGAGCACTCTTGTTTTTAAATTAACCAACACAGCTTAGCTGGCTTATTCCCACATAAAGCTGTACAAGCTTTGGTCATCTATTTAGACATATATATATGTGTATAAATATATATATACATACACACACATATATATCCAAATAATAATCTCACAGCATCTTTAACAGCACAAGTAAACTGAATTTAATGATGGCCAATTGTACTGGCATTTTTTGAACCAGTTCCACATTTATCTCTTCAGAAACCGGCCTCACATAACCAACTTTTCCAGAACTCCTATACATAAGTGACATGAGCATGAGGCAAGAAGGAAGTAGGGATTGCCAGGAATCAGGCAAGAGAGAGCTTGTGTAGCTTCAGTTTTCAGAGTTTTGCTTTGGATCAGGATGGCTAAGCTTTAGAATCCAAGGATTCCACATAAACATGTATATACATACTCATGTCTCTCAACAACAACAACAAAAAGATGTGGAAACTGATCAGGTGTTGCTAAAAGCAAATAAAATTAAACTTGAAGTTCACTCAATATATATTTCTCAAAATAACCTAAGTGCTGGAGTGATATCAACTAACACCAAGCTAAGGCTGGTGTAAATTGGCCGACTTCCATTTAGCTTGAGCACAGCTAAGGTGATTAACTGCAGCTTAAGAACTATCCCCTTCTATTTTTCACATGAAAATAAGTAGGGCTTCTTTGCAGTGCAAATCTGGATTAATAGTCTGAATTAAGTCTTTCATGCCAAAGAACAAATGGTTAGTTTCCTGTCAGTAAGCATAGATTTTAGGTATGCTGGTCACATAGGTTTCTTGGTTTGGGTTTTTTGAGGGCACCAGCATAAATATACCGTGGACTTTGCAATGTCTTGCTCCTACCCTTGATATCCTTCCCCACTTCTATCCCTGCTGTCTTTCAGGAGAAAATAATGGAATGGCCACAGGAGACTTGCCATTCCCTTGCAGACACTGCCCCAGGAGAGGAGGCTGTCAGAGCCACGGAGCTGCTGGCCCACGAAATGTGTGCAGACAACTCTGCAGAAGGGAGAACCCTTGTTCCCGCAGGGTGAGTTATTGTTCTTTCAGCTGCCCGCTCGCACACATCCCCTCCCTCTCAGCCACGAGCAAAAAGCTGCTCAGACATGTCTGTGTTTGCTAAAACTCATACTCAGTTACAGGATAAAGTGATGAACTCCAGGTATTGGGGAACAAGCCCATCAGATCATAAAGTAACTACAGCAGGGAAAAGAAAGCCTTAGTTAGAAGGAAACAAGGAGGGCATTGCTGCTCAGGAGTCATTCTGGAGCTGACAGAAACAGTTACTACATTTCAATTGTGGTGACACAGAACTTTTTTGTTGTTTTTTGATTCTCAAAAGTGACCAGTGATTCTACGTGGGAGCAGAAGAGCTTCTTTGGGTGAAGGTCAGCCAGTCAATGTACAGACAGCTGAAGGCACAGAACACACACTCTCTTCCATGAAACTGCAAAGAGGCCATCTATGGGGTTGGACTGAGCATTTGTCAGGTCATTTGTGAAACCAATTCACAGACTTTACTGAAAGAAGTACAGTATTCACCTACAGCACAGCCCTTGGACTGATCTGAATAATGCTTCTGCCTCAGTTAAAAATATAAACAGTGGTCCCAGGTGATGGTTTCTTTTATAATTCCTACATACTCCTTAGTTAAGTAGTCAGCTTCATTCACATAAAGGGGGAAAGGGTTTATTAGCTAAAGGATATATGACAAATGCCAAAGGAAAAAAAAATACCTAGCTGTGTACTCTTCTGTGACTAACATTCATGAGCACATATCAGACAAAAACTGATCTATGTCCCAAAAATTTATGAGGATTCTAACTCAATAAATAGTTATGAAATTCACTGTGAAAATACAATTTACTAGATTAAAATAGGGAAAAACTGCTATATAAAATTTAACAGCATCATAAAGGAAACAGCTTGGGTGCAAATCAATAAATAATAAACTTTCCTCTTGACATTTTAGAACATAACTTAAGTGCCACCACAAGCTTCCATTATGCTCTTTATTTAATGAACACAAATTAGACTAATTTAATTCCTTATGAAAACTCATTATTTACAAATAAAAACCATTACCTTTCTACCTGGAGTAGAATCACAGAAACCAGGGACAGAGTCCGTAGTAGTAGACACAGGGAAGAAAATATTATTGGCATCATGAGGAAACATGGAGATTTCGTTCTGACGGTACATCCTGTGATGGCGAAGTTTTGCTACCCATTCATCAAACAGCTCCTGAGACTTCACCTGCACAAAATTCCAGGGTTGGTAACATCCACATTCAGAGTAACTAACAAAGAAATGGTGGTGTTTTGTGCTCATTAGACAGCTAGCCTGGCTGACCTTTACAGGCAAAGTATCAGGGAAGTTTTTCTAAGGGTGCTGCTACCAAAATGCACATTGTATGAGTTTAGGCACCACAGATTAATCACAAGATAAAGTCAGGAAAAAGAGAAACTACAGTTAGTAGCTATGCCTTCCAATGCAGAACACAACACTAGAACAACTTATAGATAAAAATAACCCCCTACAATTTGAATAAACCCCCACACATTTAATTAGTCATTTCTTAATTGCTATCATTAAAGCTGGGTCATTGTTTAACAAATTACAAATAGAAATTTGATTTTGGTGATGTACTTTAAAACAATTTATTCCACAAGTATAAATCCCCATTCTTGACCATGGAAAATACTTCCTATAGATAAGACAAGGACGAAGATACAACTACTGAAAATAAAAGCACTTGTGCAAGAAGTGAAAAAAGTGCAGCTAGCATGAGGCATCTTTTGAGGTTTCTGTTCAGAACAGGGTTGCTGATTCTGGATCCAGTACAATATCCAGCACATTCTGGAACAGTACAATAAGACCTCTCAAGTTATTAAGTGTGAAAACTAATCTGCTGAGACTAAAAAGTTATTAGTGTAACTAACAAACCTATTGCTACCAAAAAAAAAAAAAAAAGCTCCACCCTAAATGGCTAATGTCATTAGTCTGGGGGCAAGGTTGTAACAACCTTGAAGACCTACCTTCAGGTGGTATATCTGCTCTTCTGTATCCAAATCTATACATTTTGTTGATTTCTTCACAGACATGACAGAAAGTCCAACATCAATACAGCCATGAAGTTTTCCTCTCTCTATCTGCAAAAAAAGTAAAAAGTAAAAACCCAATCACTCCAGATGAAAGCAAAAGGATAAATATTACCTTCTGAAATCAGCATTTCTTCCCCTCTCGACCTACTGTTTAGACCTGCTGAAACTCTATTTCTCATTGCCAACAGTAGGGAATTATTTCAGATAAAAGAGACGTGTTACTTTATGATGGCCTTAGAGGGCTTCAGATCACTTACATCAGCTCGGCATTTAGAATACTTCAAAATCCCTCTGTCCAAAAAGAAGTATCTCTGTAACCAGAAATCCAGAGAATTAAAAACAAACAAAACACACAAAAAAGGCCACAAACAGAAGAATAGCAAAAAACACATCCTCCCCCCTTCCATTTCTTTCTTTCAGAGAATACTTTCTCTGCTTTTTTGTAACCCTTTTATCACAAAACCACACCAAGTAAGTCCCACTCCCATGGCATCAAGATTTCGGATACATGTTCCTTTCCTACCTTGTGCCAGCCTTTCAGAGGCCATTTCCTCTTTTTCAGCAAGCAGCCCTCCTGCTTCTGTGGCTCCTGGGTACAATTCATTGCTCCCCGGAGTCCTTCAACAATTTCCCAGCTGTCCTGCTTAAACAGAAAATCCAAATGTAGATCTTATTTCTTCCAAAGAACTGAATTGTTAAGAGAAATTCAAGAAGAAGAAGGCTATAAGAAAAAAAGACAAAACCCAATTTACGTTGAAATATAACCAAGGATCCATCTGTAGACTTTGTTACATATCACCAGAGAGATAAGGTTCTTTTTAATTTTGATAGAAACAACGTCACTAAACAAAACACAATTTCTATTACACCATCCTTCACTGACTGTATGTGCTTGCCAGAATTTTATATGTATCTTTTCCTGCACATATATACACACAGTGCATAACCACAGCAAACAGTCACAATTTAGCAAAAAACCTTCTGTCATCAGAGACAGCCCATGTTAAAAGGACAGGTTTTGTTATGAAGCAAAAAATCAGCCACTGAAAATGAAGACCTTTTTTTCTATAAAACTCTTTTGCCCATACACAGTAACTCAAGGTTTTGTGTTTGGTACAAATTGCAGCCTCCTTAAAGTAAAAATAATAAAATAAATTAAATCAAACTTAACTAAAATTTAAAAGCCAGGGAAGTAAATCAAGTGCTATGAGGAACATGACACAAATGGAAACTACAAGAAAAATAGAAGTCACCCTTCATCAGATATAGCTCCAATTAAAAGAAAACCTCTTTTTTTGCCACCAGGAACTCACAAATGAAAGACCCTGCAGCAATGTAACAGAAGAGACTAACTCTCATAGTGTTTTTACAGTTTTTACTTATGGAACAAGTACAAATGACAATGCAACATGAGTTTCAAGATTTCTGATCAGAGATCTCATGAATTATTTATTGCCAGGATTTGGCAGATGTAGAATTATAAATAACTGTCAGGAAATTGTATGTGCTAGTACCATCCCCTTATATTTCAAAAAGATAAAGAATGCTTTAATACACAGAGTATAATAACAAAAAGGACAAGTATTAAACACATTAGGGAAAGGAAAACTATTCCAGGTAGGTAAGTATGCATGGTGCTCCCTGTAAGATATATAGGGAAGTATTCCCTAAAAGAACTTGACTGGCTAAAAAAAAAAAAAAAAACTTGAAAAGAAAATTGAAACAAAAAATCAGCAATGGCTCTCCTCATTTATCCATCTTCAGAATCCTTAAAATTCACCCCTATGAACCCAGAAAAAAATTATATCAGGTAATATGCTCATTACCTGTGTAATAAGGCATAACTAGCAAACCATCTTTGAAAAGGCATCTGTTAATTCCACCACACTATTGCCAGCACTCCATTATTTCTCTGTTATTTTCCCTGTGCTTCATTTCATAGAAGAAACTGGAAAGCTGCTCTGCTTTCCTGTTTTGAGTCCAGCCTCCCTACACTCACCACACAATAAGCTACGAGCAGTAAATTGTGGGGCCGAGCAGCTCCTGGCAATCAACACCCGACAGACCATCCAATGATGTTGTACTACCACAACACAAGTCAAAAGTGCAGTTGTCCTAACCAAAATTTTTACAAGGGAGCACATTTTGTTATATAATTCTAATTAAGAACTAACAGGAACAGCTGCGAGATTAAGGAAAATGTTGTGTTTATGGTTTTGTTTCTTTCTTCTTGAAATTAGCCAGAAGAACCTTGCAGAGAGACAAGCAGAAGTTTGATCTCAGTCAAGGAAGATTCACAGTATCATAGATTATCTCAGGTTGGAAGGGACCTTACAAGATTATCTAGTTTCAACCCCTCTGCGATGGGCAGGAACACCTTCCACTAGACCAGGCTGCTCAGAGCCCCATCAAACCTGGCACTGAACACTTCCAGGGGTGGGGCATCCAAAAGTTCTCTGAGCAACCTGCTCCAGTTGTCTCACACAGTAAAAAAATCTCCTAACAGCTAATCTAAATCTCCCTTCTTTCAGTTTATGACCATTCCCTCCTGTCCTATCACTAGGTAAAAATTCATTCTCTTTTTTATATGCTCCTTTAAGTACTCAAAAAGGCTGCAGTGAGTCACCACGGAGCCTCATCCTTCTACAAGGATGAGCTTAGAAAGAAAGGGACTCCTGAAATGAGACAGACCCATGATATTGGGTATATGAGGTGAAGAGAAAGGAAACAGTTGGGAAACAGCTCAGCCATTACATCCATCTGGAATATAAAGAGTGCTAACAGTTTTGATCAAACTTTTAAATACAGAATACAACCTTCCCTACATTACCACTCCAACTTTGCCTGGACCTCTCCTGCAGTCCAGACACAAGGTGTCTCTCACATTCCCGCAGGAAAGTCACATTTATCACAGTTCTTCAGGTCAGCAAGGTGGCCTAGAACATGCCTTCTCAAATAAAAAAGTGTGAAAATGGGAAGAAAAGCTGAAATGGAAGCACTGCTTCCCCTCGAGCAGTCTTGATGGCCTGCCAAGTCTCAGGTAGAAGGCAAGTCTGCTACTCATCTCTCTACCCTGGGAACCTCACACTTCAATTGTCAGCTCTTCATAATGGTAGCTTAACTGATTTAGAAATGGATCCTCTTAAAAGCCCACAGAATTAACAATTTGGGGGCCTGCTGGATACATGCAAGGTGCCATGAGGAAATAACAGTCTGGTCCTCCTCCATATACATCCTTCCAGAAGAATCCAACCTTTCCCACCTGAACAAACTCTCATATTCTTCAAAAAACACTGCTGCTGTGACTGCTTTTGAATCCATTGCTTGACCCTACAGATCTTGATCAGGTTTTCTGTTTTGCAAGAGATTTGACACCTCACTGAATGTGGAAAAAGCGTCAGCTGGCTATTCCTGAGAGCAGCTGCAGAAGTGAAAGAAAACTGCTTACTCTCTAAAACGAAGGCAAATGAATCAGGCTGGTCAATTATCTTCTCTGCTCATCCCTCTGAAATAGCAGAGGAGCAAATAGGAGATAGAGGATTTCCTGAAAGCATTCAGATCACACTCCCTTTCGCTGACTCTTATCCCACAATAGGGAACTGAAAGAGATAGCCCAAAACACGGCACTAACTTGAAAAAAAAAACCCAGTGACATCCTCCCCCCCAAAAAAACCCCTCAAAACTGCCAGATGCATGGCATTAACAATTCTAGCATAAGTCTGATGTCTAGATTGGTTATGTTTTAAGATTATGACACTACAAAAGGTTTTGCATCATTATGGGCCAAAATCTGCACAAAATGATCAACATTGCATTTGCTGTCCCGGAAGAAATTTCACTTGAGGCTAAGGGAGGAACAAAATCTTTACTTTTCACAGGTCCAGAGATGCTCATTTCAGATCAGCACTGGAAAATCCCCTGGTACACACTCCTTGGCCCATACTTGGTCTCTGTCTGAGAGAAAAAACCCACAGATTTTGGTCTTCAGAGATCAGTAGATCATTAGGTAAATGTATTAGTTTTCTTTGTTTGATAAAATAAAAGCCTCCTCATTTTCTGCAATACTCCGCTCCATACAGCCCCTTAAGGCAAATTATTTCAGGGGAAAGCATGAAGTGATGATTCTGAATGGCTCTCAGACTGATGCTTGCAGTTGCAGCTCCCTGAACGAAACAGATGACAGTGCCAGACTTTCTTTCAGTGCAGAATGCAGGCAGTTGTACCAAATATTTTAAAGTGCCAAAAATAGAAACCTGCTTTGTGGAGGATAAGGGTTGGCATCAGCTGCAACTAAGGCATTTGCTACGCATCATAAAATTGGCAGAAATTATTTAATTTTCTTTTATGGAACGTGAGGTCTTTTAAAACTGTTCTCCTGTCACAAAGCTTTTCCCTAGTGGATGTTCTTTAAAAGTTAGTTAACAGATTTAAGAACAACTAGCACAACATACCTTACTTTGATCACAGGTCAATTTAAATTTAAGGAAGATCAATACCAGTTTTCTTTCCTCACAAAACTGAATTTGAGTTGTGTCTCCATGGAAGAGATCCCTTTCCGTAACTGAAGGAGAGGGGCAGAGAAAAGCAAAGAGGTGGGAAGGGGCAGTAACCACCAACTTTTCACAGAGCTTCAAAGTGAAGGTGAACTTAGTGGAAGAGGATTAACTGTTAACCTGTTCAGTTCACACAGCAAATATATTACATCAGGCAGGAAATGGGCACCAAATGTAGCAAAGCAAGGAGTAGATCCCTCAAAGTCCTGCAGCCCTGCTTAAGTCAACTCCTTTCCAGCACAGGAGTCATGCTCCACACAAACAGCACACCAACACATCACCAAACTTCAGCAGACACAGCAGCCTGGCACTGCTGTGCTTCCACACCCCAACCTCAGGTCACTTCTTTGGTGGGGCATACACCAGCAGTAGAGTCTGTGTCTAGGAAATGAAGAGAGACTCAAAATTCAGATCATGCTATTTTTTTGGGCAAGCTTCTCCTTGCACCAACTCTCCTTGCCCCTACAATTTTCAGAATTTCTTTCTACTTAATCAGATTCACAAAGAAGTGCTGTGTCAGAGCAGCAGCAGCGCAGAGAAGAGCGCCTGCCAGGCAGATTGGTCGCTAACCCGCAAGCCACGAGCACGAGAGATGCAAGTGTTGGGAGGAGGAATAACAAGGCCTCCATGGAGCTGGAATATGAAGAGAAGAATACCAAAACCACAGTGTGTCACTCCCAAACCTGCACAGCACCTGGCAACATAATTTAAACTTTCAGAAATAAAAAAGAATCAGTAACAGCACTACATTCCACTATTCTACCAGGGTTTTGAAACAAACACCGAAACGAATCCAAACAGACAGAAAGCTCCTGAAGGTTACTGTGGTCCTTTTTTTGCTTAGGGGATTTTTAACAGTTCCATACAACTTTAGATCGTTGCTGTTTTGTTAATAGAACACCTAAAGTACTGTCATTTAAACTAACATACAGATGGAAAGGGCAAATAACTGGCATAAGTATGGTTCCTTATATTGGCTGTGTTACACACCAGTGGATTTAGTCATACTCACGTAAATCTTATTATTTAAATACTGCATGTTAACACAGGATAGACACGAACTGTTGAACAGACAATACCAAATCTTTTAAATTACACTTTTCAAAGGTAATCTCATATGGAGGATATAAAAGATAATGTGGCAGGAAAACAAAAAAGATCTCCTAAGAGCAAGGATTTCATTGTTCAGTATACTGGAAATGCACAGGATTTCTCACAAGCACAGCACTTTAGAAGTCATAAATTGTTCAGACATTTGTCTGCCTTGCCAACTGTATGAACAGGGCCAGAAGTCCTAGAAGAGCAGGTGCTGTTTCAAAAGACAGCTGAGGACTCCAAAGCTTTTGGGGGATAGGGATGCTCAATTCCAATTAAAATCTCAGCCTGAGGCAGCTTCACGAGCTCCACTAAGCCAGCACTTGTACAGATAAAAGTTTATGTTGAGCACTTTGCTCATGACTTTGCAAACGTGGATTAAGCACATTTAGGTTTAATTCTCAGTGCAGCTGCAGGTCAGCATTTCTTGCCCACAAACAAAGCTGTCTTCAGCAGCCTCACCTGTCAGGTGCAAACACTTGTAGACACATCTCTTGAAACTGAGAGGTTTAAAGATTAGCATCAACTCTGCAGAAAACAAAGCATCCTTTACATTTGGCACCCAGATGCAGCATGTTACATGAGCACTCATTTTCCTATCTAGAGTTCTGCAGCAACAACCAGCACACGTGGGCATTCAAAGAAGCCCTGTGTCAGGTTTATGAAAAATGAATTATCTTTCACACATGCATGCACACCTTTCCATTGGAAACTTGAAATAAAAAGCACAGTTACACAATGTTCTACCACAAAAGCAGTGCCTCAGAGAAGATTTGGGATTTCAGGATCAAGCCACTGAGAACAAGATGCTACAGTAGCTCTATTTCATTGTAAAGACACACAATACATACAATAAGATAGAATTCAAAATGCACTCTTAGCATTCCAGTTTTACACATGCCTGCTATTCAGTAATGTGTTTACTGCATTTGACTCAAAACAAGATGCTGCTACCACCAAAAACCAAAAAAACAAACAAACAAA
>VXAC01001653.1:448576-488440 GCA_013399225.1 Rhipidura dahli
GTGATGAAACAAAACAAGCAAACAACAGGAAAACAGTATTTAAGAGATTTGCAGATATTCAAGAAAAAAAGTAACAGCCAATCTCAGCAATCCTTTCAGTTTGGTGAAAGAAGTACCTGTCGACTTCCCTGCTTGGAGGAGCAGCTGCTAGTACTTCTTGAAGGAGACAACATTTTCTGGGATGCACCAAAGTTCTTTTCTTCACTCATGGTCCAATACTATTTGTTTCACATGAGCTCACTTAGAACACCATTAAAACGTAATTTGGAAAATGTGTTGGAAGACTCCTCAGAGAAACACTGAACTCATTCTTTACCCAAATGCAGTCCAGTGGCATGATCTGTATCCCAGGGACACTCCTAAAAGGGAAAAGAAAAACAAAAAGCCAAGTTATCAGATGCTGTCTCTTGTTGCCATACTCTACCATGAATCATAATAAAGCCTTTGGCAGTACAAGCTGAGCACATCAACTGTATTTTATAAGAAATAAATTCAACAATCACTTTAAAATGAATGTGCAAGTCTCAAACAGGAATGACATTAATTTTGGATCCTAAAAAAATTATAATTTTTGCTATTTAGTCAGAGGACAAAATACAGTATTATCAAGCATCTTTTTACAGACAAATTATTAAAAAAATTAATAAAGACATACAAAGAAAATAATAAATATCTATATCAAATGGCCCAAAATAGACTCAAAATGAGAAGAAAACATCTAATAAAATGTCTCCAAAAATGATGATGTAATCAAAAATAGGTCTCTTTTTCTCTTTTCCTTGATAATTTAAACAAGTAAGCAAGGCTTCAGGTTACAAGGAAAAAACCCCAAACCTTTATATAAAAGAGTCATACCCAAAAGTAGTGAGCACGAAAACTTAGCTGCACAGAGCTGTGCATGACCCCTTCCACCTGGAATCAGAAAGCTACAGTCACATCAGTTGTCTCAGTGAGTGACTGGAGGAATCATTAACAGTCTGTTTAATAACACTGCTCCTTGCAGCACATGCAAATAAAAGCCATGCCAGGAACTCCCAGTAATGGATTTCCAGTGTGGGTAAAAGTTGCCATGGTAACTGCATACTTTTCCAAAAAAAAAAAACAACCAATCCAACAAAAAACCAACAAATAGAGAACATTACAAAAGGGTGATGCTTTCCAAAACTTGAGGTAGCTGGATAAATGGTGTATCACTTCAAATTTGATTGCCTCGGGCAAAGAATTCACAATTAGGAAGAGTCCAAGAGCAACCATTGAGGAAGGCAAGGGAGTTTCCACAGAGAGAAGAGAGATTTCCTTGCCAGAACAGGGAGGCACTACTTCACAATGCCCTTGCTTGCACTGTCCCAACAGTCCTGAGCTGGGATCACTGACTACTGAAGTTTGCCATTCATTTTTTTCTTGAAGATGCTTAAATCCTATTCTGAGAGAAGCAGTAATTTCAGATCCCTAGTAAAACATTTTGTGCATTTTAAGAACTCACTTTCCTTAAAAAACTCAAAACCACCACCAACAACAAAAAAACCACATCAAAAGCCACAGACAAGAAAAATCAAATCAGAACACAAAATTAAAACCAGGTGCTGTATTTAAGATGAAGACAACACTCTGCAGCAGAAAACCTCTCTCCTTGCTGCTGTAGTTTGAAGCATCCAGCTTTTAAACAGAGACCTTTTCCAATCTACAGTGCTTTCTGGCAGCACAGTTTGCTGTAACATTTCAATCAACAGGCCCTCTTTTCACCTGAAACACAATTTCTCTTTATGGCATTTACTTTTCCTAGTCAGAAATACTCTGTTACCTCCAGAGCAAATCTGTGATAGAGCCTCCACAAGTGAGGTGAGAAAGGAACTCTCCTGGGGTCCTTCCAGGAGTGAAGGTGAGTCAGCTTGGTAAATATGCCAGGAACCATCAGAGAGCTACAAAGACTGAGCTCAGTGAAGGCCTAAAAACCCAGAACAGCAATTTGATAGCAAGGTCTGTGTGATTTGGGCCCAACAGATGGACTTTCAACTGAAATTATCACTGGGATTAGTGCATTTTGGAGAAGGTATGGTCACTTTCTATCTGGCAGATAAATTTCATTAAGAAACTAGTATAAAGAACTAGTAGTTTTAACAGATTTAGTTTGGGGTTTTTTTAAGCAGGTTAGGAGCATCTCAGATGTTAACTATGGAGTAAATATAAAGGATAACTTTCTTCCTTACTTGCAAGCTCCATTTAGCAAAGTAGTTTAATGGTAACATCTGTATTAACAAGCAGAGGTCAAACAGTCTCAACAGGAACAGAAACACTATTCCTTCAAACTCACTGTTCAAATACCCCCTTGAAACCAGACAGCAAGTGCTTTACTTTTGGGACACACTCTGCTCAGATAAATCTCTGTTCTCTTCACTGTTCCACATTCAGAACGAGCACCTTCAGCTTTCATTGGTGACTATCTGGCATTTTGGCAGAGTTCATGGCAAGAAACAGGCTCTAATTTGCAGCAAAATGCACTGAAAGTTACTGCCACCAGTACCTTGTGGGTATATCTCCTGGACACACTAGGGTTAAGATATACAATGCCCTTTGCCTGTTTGAACACACAGCACAATGGTTGTGATGTCTTGGAAGCGTCAAGTAAGTCAAAAAAAGAGACCTAGAGGTCTCTTGGACTTCAACACAGGGAGAAGCCTTTTAGTCATAGGAATATTTCTATCATCACATTTCTGGTGTGGAGTCTAAATTAACTTAAGGTTTGGCGACATTAATGTTTTAGGACAGAGCAGAGGGTTACTTCCTCTGCATCTGTCCTGTAATAACCAGGTTTGCACTGCAGGGCAGCCTTGGAACATGGAAACTGAATCCCTTTTGGATTAAATATACTCCAGGACTGCATCCAGCACTAAAAGCACTGAGTCCATAACACCACAATAGAGCTAGTCCTGACTAGTCTTATCCAGGGTCTGATGTTAGGTCTTCACCTTTACCTGACTGACTACAAGAATCCACTTTTACTGCACTGCTCTACTTGCTAACATTGACGTCAGAGAGACACAGACTTATGCCACCTAAGAAAGTACTTAAGATCTCCTAGGGCAATGTCATTTGTCCTCTGGGACTCAAAAAGAGTGAGATGGGCACGTTTCCAGAATTCAAATGAGCTGAAGATGACTCACTACCTAACAAGAGGTGCTTGAACAAGGAGCAGGAGACAGGTGAGGTAAATCTGGCAGAGAGCACCTGAAGTATTTTGTCAGTCTACTTCTGAAGTTGGGCTTTTGCATTTTCCTCTATTCCTTCAAATTAATTACTGCATGGGCTGAAGGAACGGCTTTTCTTACCAGACCTGAAGAATACACAAGTGAAAAGTGAAAAGTCCTCTCTCCAAAGTGCTTTAATCTATTGGTGTTTCCCAGTAATTTAACTAATTACTTTGAGACTTCCAGGTTTGAACATGAAAAAGTGTAGAATAATGATCTCCTTACTCCTCTGTAAAAACTGCTGCATATTCCAGCAACAACTCCATTCTCCTTCTTAAAAATTCTCTTCAATTTTAGAAAAGAAAAAAGAAAACTGTGTCTGCCCTTCAACAGTAACTCACTTATTCTTCCAGGAAGGTGAGAAAACACTGATCCTGCATCCCAACTTGACTGGCTTTCAGCAGCAGTGACTGGGCCTCTCTAGAGAAAATAGTATTTTACATTACCTGTGAAAATTAAGGCCACCAGGTATAAGAGCAATAACAACTTTAAAGCAAGCATAAAAAACAGTGTTATGCTAAGGGAGGGACGATTGCAACTAAAATTCATTTTTAAAGTCTTCATGATCCAACTGCTTCAGATTCATTACAATTTGCTCTTTTCCATGCCACAGGATGGCCTCAGAATGTATCTGTTCCCACATTTCTCTGGAGTACACAGTGCCACTTACTTCAGTCTACTCCAAAAGACAACTCAAAGGTGCGAGGCTGAGGCAAATCCAAATAAATTTAGGACAGTAATTTTCACAAGTGCTAAGTACTGGCCTAATTCTTTTCTATAAAGTCAACAGCTGCAAAAGTAGGCCAAGAGTATCTCTGCAAATGACCTCACCAGGTCGGTGCATTTTGAAGAATCAAGAATACATGAGTATCAAATATTATTTAGAACTAATAAACCATAAGATGATAAACAGCACTTTTCTCTACTTATCATCTGCTACTAAGAGCCTTATCATTCTGCATCAATTAAAGCTAATGTAAACACATAATATGTAAAACAGGAATACTTTTATTTTTTAAGTAGTACCATCCTCAAACCTTTAAAATTGCACAGGTTCAAAGCAGCCTTGCAAGTGTTGTTTCACCCCTCACAACTCTGAAAACAATAAGCTTATAGCAAAATCAAAGATTTTTCACATCTCACCAAAAGAAGTGAAATTCAGAAAAAAAAAATGTATAACTGCAGTAAAAAAAAATAAATCAACATTTTGCAATTATTTTTGCTACGATTCTGGAAGAAAATAAAGCCTTAATAGCTGCATCAAAGCTGATTCGGCAGTGAAAGAACACTTTAAAGACTCTGAGAAGCAAAACTGGAAGTGTACATCTCATTCTGTAGTCAATTAAGGTTTTTTGGCTAGAAGAATAGAAACAACATAAAACCTGATGAGAGTCAGGTGGATACAGCAAGCATGGAACTGAGCAATCCAAATCAGTTGCAAGCAACACTCAGTGACTTTCACAGAATTAAAAAATACTTTGTGCTGAAACCTTTGCTCTGCACCTATTATTAAATTACATTCACTCACATCTGACTGGATGAACAAAGCAATAGTCTTTTCCTAGCATTGCTTTCATGTCTCTCTCTGTTATAGTTCAACTTGCCAGCTTTAATCTATCCTGGTGTCTCATCTGGCTCAAAATAGGAAAGAATTATTTATAGGCTACAGATACACCATGTACAACTATTAGAGGTGTCTTTTCAAGGCAGGTATTTGCTGTTCCTCAACTACCATAAGATTCACTCTGTTAAGGGTCAAAGCCCACAAATCTTGTTGTTAGTAGCTATTCTCTCTACTAAACAAAACTTGCAGAAACACACACAAAGCAGTTTAAAACAACTCTTACTGCTAGATTATTAAACCTATCTTTGAAAGCAAAAGTTCAAACAGCTTAGGGAGACTAACAGTAACAGGAAGCATTTCAGAACTGCCTTCCATCAGATGGGTGCTGGCCCAAATCACAACCTCTCTTGAGCAGATGTTTTCGTCAGCCATGAAAAAATACTACTCTGAAGTAGTCTGTGATGCAAAGGAACAGTTCCATCTAGCCTCCCTGCTTAAGGAGGCCATTGTAGCAATTAAAGTATGCTATGTCAGTGACCCAAAAGACGAAAATTTAGTTCAAAGAAAACTCTCCTAATTGTCTAATGAAGAGAGGCAGACAGAGAGGGAAAGGGGAGAAGCTAGACAAACAACAACCATACTGCATTTAACAACAGATTGCTTATCTTGTATAAAGTACATCACTTGATGAAAGAAAATCCTGTATGTTCCAGTGCAGAGAAAACAAAAGAAACACAAAACAACCACAAAACGAAACCCCAGAAACAATCCAGTGGAATACAACCCAAGAAAGACATCAAAGAACGTGCTTCGATGTCAAGTCTGGTTAGACTCTCCTGAAGCAAAGCAAGTATTTGCTGTTTCACTAAACTTTGTGGCAGATAATTAAATTCTTACATTAGAAAAATCTTATAAAAATTTAGAAATAGGTCACTTAGCATCCTTAAATATAGTACATATAAAAATACCACTTTTCCTCACATCCGCCACAGAAACTGACTATAATACTGCACACAACATGATTCATTTTAAATGCATACTCTTGACACTGTTTCCATCCCCCCAGGAGATCTGTGATAGATTGCACTTTATGTATAAAGAGCCCAAACTTACTGGGTATATAAACTAGATAGATATGTTAAAAGCCTTGGTGACTAGTGACACAGAAAATATGCACAGTAATGGCAGTATTTTTACAGTAATTAGCCAGCTCTCATACTATCTTTTCCACCCAACTTTCAGTCACAGTTGAGAACCATAACTAACAGGTCTAACCTAGCTCACAGTCAGCTCCTAAATAATGAATATTCTTCTTCTCTCCCTGCTCCTTTCAGAAGGACTCTTGCCTAGGGCTTGCCTGGCAGCTCAGGGCTCGCTGGCATCCCTGACAGGGGGCCCCACGTGCCCCCTCCAGCTCTTGGCAGGGCTGAACGCTTGACTGATAAGCCAAAAGCTGGGGGACCACCAGAAACACTTTGTGACCCAGTAACAGAGGGGTCCACAGGCTCCCTGCCGAGCTGTGATCAAACCCTGGGCCAGGAGCAGCTACACCACACACAGCAGTCCTCCCTCCCTCTGCTCAATACCAAAGCAGCAGCAGGTCGGTTTGTTCAGCTAGAGAAAACCCTACAAAAGGTGATCAGGCAACAGAAGTGAGAGAGACACGAGCTTATCATTTTCAGTAAGGAAAACCTGTTATTACAGGCACATGGTCTCATTTTACAGTCTGTACTAAAAATCTTGGAAAGGCCCATCTCTTAGTGATAACATCCCTGAGTGGGAAACATTTGGCAGGAGCTTGGTTGTCTTTCATTTTTCTGTTCTTGATACTTAAAGCTTTGCTTTGTTCACTAAAACAAAGATACTTCACTGTGCCCTGAGGCTTATTCCTTTTCAAAACTGCAGTCATTATTGCTGAAGTGTTACTGAAATACACACTGTTTGTTTTCCCAGATTCAGTTTTGATAGGCACAGTGTTAGTTCTGGAAATATCTGTCAGTCTACCAGCACGTAGTAATTCAAGATCTTCAGACAGAACTGCCTGCACATCAAGAAAAAGACATCACTTTTCTGTCAAATCATTGAAGGCATTGGTGTACCTTTGAATCAGACTGGCCCTTTGTGACCTGATGAACTGCATAATGCTGTGAGATGCATAAATCTATCAAGGAAAACATAAAACAAGATATATTATTAAACCAGCTGACATAGTTGGTTTAACTATGGAGAAAGAAACCCAAACCCAGTCACCACTGGTTTCTTGTAGAACAGCGAATAAAAATACTGAAAGAGTTTTGGTGACCCTGGAAGGCTCTCACCAAAGTCTGAAGAAAAATATCACGAGGGTGGTACAAACAAAAAACACAACACAGATTCTTTATCTCATGCAAGAGAGCTAGACATGTTCATTAAAGAGTGGAAGGATCCAACAAACCTGCTTTGTCCTCTTTGATGTACTGTTTTACCTTTCAGACTTTGGAATCATCTACTTTCTAAAAAAAAAAAAACAAAAAAACACCCAACAAAAAAAAAGCAAGCAAAAAAACCCCTCACCAAACCAACCAAACAAAAATTTTGATCCCCCTCCCTTTTGATACACTGGAATTGTCCTTTGTCTTGTGTATGTCACTAATTTCTAAAAGAAAGAAAAAGGTACAAAGGAAACAGTGCTTCCCTTTGAGAATGTTTAGTATTTTTCCTTTGTAAGCAGGCCTATTACCTCAAAATTTAAATCTTATTTAATAACTGTGGTAACAAGATTCAGTTCTTACTAGGATGCATCGAAATTAGTTTACACACTTCATAAAATGCAATGACAATGAACTATAAAAATGGCATATTTCTTCTTGATCAACTTAATACATCTTTAGAGGCTTCTGTCCCCAAGTCCACTCCGGAAGGCCTTTTCAGTGTACTTTACAACATTAGTATTTATATATGTAGAACTACAGCTTTCTTTTAAATATTATACAGATTATTTCTTTACAGAAGTACTTTCATATTAGGAGAGCTTGAAACAACAAAAGAGGTGTGTGGTGCTCTGAACAAGGGCAGGTAGTTGTTAGCAAACCAGTGTTAACTCTTTCTAACACCACCTTAGGTGAGGGGCCACTGATTTCTTAACACTGTGTTTCTAAACAGGCAATATGCAAACAAACATCAACACTTTAGAAATGCATTGTAGGAAATAGTTACATATAAAGTATCCTGAGGACACTTAGTACTACAGGTGCTAAGTATTTTTATTATTAATGCCAAAAGGTAGGAGTTTGCTAATTCCAAGTTTTCAATAAAAATAAGCCCAAAAGCCAATGTGAAGGACAAAAGTATACACAGAACCACAGAAACATCAAATGGCTTAGTCTTGAAGGGACCTTAAAGATCATCTGGTTCCAACCCCCTGCCATGAGCAGGGACACCTTCCACTAGACCAGTTTGCTCAGAACTTCATCCAGCCTGGCCTTGAACACTTCCAGGCTTGGAAGACACACAGTTTCTCTGGGCAACCTGTGCCAGTGCCTCACCACCTTCACAGTTAAGAATTCCTTCTTAATATCTAATCTAAATCTCTCACAGAAATGCGCTCATTTTAAATACAAATTAAAAATGTTAAAGCTTTAGCGGGGTTCCTCCAGGACAGACAGGAAGCCTGCAGCTGTCCTTTTGCCTGGAAACACACATCACCCACGTACATGGATGCAGGTGACAGGAACCATGAGTCACAGATGCTGTGAACCACACTCTTGGAAGATTCTGCATCACAGCTGGTCTTAAATCCATTCATATTTATGATTGTAATGAACACCTTCACAATGGGAACCAGGACAGCAGCTCCATGGATCGAGTTTTCTGCAACATTATCTTCATGGCATAGGATAAAGATGAACTGAGAGAGACCTAGCAGCAGAGAGATGTGAGATGGGGGAATCCAGATTATAAATCTGAATGACTACATGCAATGTTTTGCCTAATTAATAAGAAATGGGAAAGTATCAATCACAATAGCTGGGTCAGACAAAGAAAGATGCAGGCCAGAAGTGAGGGTCTGACTGGTTAACAGGGTAGCTCTTGAACAGGAAAGAATCAAAAAAGGGATCCTCTCCCCACCTCAAGTGATACAATTTCATCATCATGCCTCAAGTTCTGTAATGCTGGAGGGGAAGACAAGTCCAGCTAGGGTAACCACAGGGCCTCAACTTAGACAGAGTTGGTGAAGGAACTTTTGCCCTTGAAAAGGGAAGAAACTAAGCACGAAGCTGCAGAAGTAGCACCAATGTTTGGGAAGATCAGAAGGTCCATCTCAGAGTGAGTGACTTCATCTCATATCTTGCCTTGCCTCTGCCTGGCTACAAGTAGAGCAAATCTAAAAGCAAGTTTAGATATTGGCAACAAAAAGAAAGCTGTGAATAATGTAACTCTGTTACAGACAGCCTAGAACAAGGAAGACCTAAGGAGTTTTAATGCAGTAAGTTTGTTTACACAGGTCTTCAACAACATGACATCCCAGTGTAGAAATATGGCCTGTGTCCAGCAACAGAGCTCAGAGTTAACATAAAGCTGCTGAGAACTTTTATGGGTCTCAGTAGCAGCTCAGCTCCTCCACTGGCAGGTTAGAGCTCAAATTCATATTAATTCTCAAAGCTGCCAAAGTAATTAAAGAAATTCTCGCTCCCAAGCAATTTGTTACTGTCCTTTCCTGGAGATCAGCAGTTCACCTGCCAAAAAAATAAATAAATTAAAAAAAAAAAATCATATGATCCCTCCCATATCCACTTCAGTGGAGCTGCATTTGTCACAGTGAGTAGTTCACACACTTTTCTTTGGGATGGTCATCACCATCTGGTGGTCAAGAAAGTGGAAGCCATGTTATTTTCAATTCATCCAGACAGTTCTGAAAAAGATACTCTGTCCCTAATTTTACATTTAGATTCAGCTTAGTGCAAGCTAGCAGCTATCTATTTGAATTTAATTAAAAACAAATGAAATGCCCCATGATTAAAAAAAGCTTTAGCTACACTCTCATTCTCAAGTATTTTAGAGGTTTAAAAGATGGAAGGTTTTAATAAGGATGCCTCAGCAATATGAGAGAATAAATAATTTACAAAAACTTGATTTGGGCTCAGAGAAAGGATGGTACAACTAAACTATCCATATTTTTTATTTCTAATGATTTTTTAGTTCTGCTCCAGTCACTGCAAGCAGGCCACAGAGAGGGCAGACAACAATGTGAAAAGTTTTATAGTGTGCACAATCCCACATCTTGGTTGCTTCATAGCATTCTTGAGGTTGGTTATACTTGAACAGCAACTAACAAGCTGGATTTTAATTATAGGCTATAACACCAGCAACAAACAGAAGTTTTTACAGGTGATGTACCCTTAAACAGCTTAATATTAAAAGAGTTCCACCAGTCCTTGCCTTCTCTCTCTCTACTCTCCTTCCAATCCCTCATCAGTTTTGTGTTAGTTTTTAAACTGCTGGCATATGGCACTGGCTTTGCTACACCATCAGGACTTACATCACAAAAATAAATCAAAGCTGTGGTTAATTATATATAGTGCATAAAATGAATTCTGACAATACTCAAGTCTCATTTCATATAACTCATTTGATGAATTTCTGAAAAGGAAAATAGAACAAAGCAATTTCTTGGAGGAAGACAAGAAAAGGTTTGGGGTTTTTATGAAATAGAGTCTAAAATGACTAAAATAACACATGAAGTTGCAGGAAACATAATACTGAAAGCTATTTTCTTAACAGATGGCACTCACACCTACTTCACCCATGCTGACCTACATATTTTTTCCTTAACTTTTACTAATATTAATATTTCATTGAATGTGTTTTTTACAAATTTGCCACCAAGTGATACTTTTAGCATTAAAAGTTTGAGAAATTTATTCAAGAACATATTTTTAACATTCTAAAATACAGAATTCATAAAGGAGGAAAACGCCTTTACAACGCTGAGGACATAAAACTGCACTTTTGACATAAAATTGTCTTCTCACAGGCTATTCAGTATTGAAACTCTATGCACAAAGTTTTCATCCAGTCTTGACCGGAAAACATTGTCATTAAAACATTAAAGCATTGTCATAACTCAAACTGTCTTCTAGAAAAAAAATACACCTGTGCAATACAGGCAGTTAAAGCAGAACCATTGAACTGAAATTCATTATTTTGTTCTATGTGTTTAACTGTGAAAAGGTAGAAAAATTAAATGTATGTAGAAAATGAGGAGCTTGAGGAAAAATGTGGAAAAAATTTACAGTGATAGGTAATTTCAGTAAAAAACCACTAAGATTTCCATATAAAATGCACCCAGTTATTTCTCCTAATATTCTCTACTGTTTTTCAGATCACATCATAAAATATGTCCAAATCCCCAAAAATCTTTAGTGTTGTTACACCAAAATAACAAGCATTTACACAGACCATCACACTAAAAATAAACTTTGGAATGACCAATGGCACTTGGAAGGATTACATTTGAAGAAGTTACATTATCAGTATTTGCAGTTTGACAGTCTTCTCTTCTGTACTGAAAAAAATAAGAAAATCAGTCCACTGTTTGTCTGTTCTAGCAGCAAACAAACAAGGTGGCTGTGGGAGCTGGCAGAGCCCCAGCTCCTGTTTCAGACTCTTCTCAAACATGCTGACTCACCTGCCTGCTCACCAGCCCCATGATATCCTCATTATAATGATCTTCCAGAGTAGGACACTCACACTAACAGTGAGAATAATAAAAGAGGTGGTGTTGAAACTATTCCCATATGGTTCCCAGAGTAAACAGCAAAAAATTGTTCTCTAGAGGGATTTTACAATGCCAGTTAGGCAGATCACAGGGAGGGTGATCATTGCTTCAAGTCACTACTGAGCTATGAAACACCATTACAAACCAAGCAGGATCTCCTGCCACCCTCCAGTATCATTTTCATCACAAGAGATGATTTTGGGAATAGATTATCATGCTGAATGGGTATCAAACTTTTTAAAAAAGGTGAAAGAAAATACAGTACAACACAAAACATTTCTGGAGGACCTGGTGCTGTGTTCCACCTGGTCATTTTGGCCAATTTAATTAAAAAGCTACTAGAGCCACATGCCAGTTCACTTATGAAGTGCATAAATAAAAATGTAAATAATTTGTATTTGTGTCAAGTACAAAAAAGTTACTTAATTACTTGGAGAAAAATACTCTGATCCCTCTCCTTATGGTTTTCTCCTTTTAGCACATTAAGTTTTTGAAAAAGGATTTTGAAAATGGCACAAATGGTAGTCACATGCCAGGCTCTGAACAGCATCCAGCAAAAAACTGATTGCATCTTCCTGCTTCCCTAAACACCCACCCTAAAGTGAAGCTCATTTAGACCCAAAACTGCAGTAAAAGTTTTCACACCTCACATTTTGCTTTCACATAAATGATAGCATTCCCAGACATACAAATTATGACCTATTACCAATTGCCAATCTAATCAGAATTCCAGTATTATTCCCAAAATTGGAATGTAAATTTGCTTCTACTCCCTATGCAGCAACAAATTTTGGAAAGTCTGTCATTTGTTCTCACAGATTGTCCATACAAATCCAGGATACAATGCTTTAAAATAATTAAAGCTTCCAATAAATGCTGCTGCCTTGTGCAGAGGAATCTATTAATTTTGCCTGAGGACTTCACAAATTGCTCAGAGTTCACATCTCCTTTTACCAGTCTGGACAGTTCAGTTTCTCTCTGTCTTCCTACCCCATTCCCCATGCCTGGGATACTTTTCTAGAGCTAGGTGAGGACATGGAAAAAGCCTGAGGCATTTGGAAGTTAAAACCAGCAGCTTAACCACTTTACACAGTAAATCTAAGAAGCTTAAACTCACCAACAAGTGCAGGAATTGTCAAGTTGGATGCTATGCATTAAGCATGAGAAACACATGTGACAAATGCATTACTTCCCAATGTGAACACAATGGTTCTCAGCTAATGCATCTAAATTAAGGCACACATTAGTTATGTCTGAACAGAGCAGAGTGACAATTAACATTTTGTACATAAACAACAACTGTTTTTTTAGATTCAGAACCACTTTCAGGGATGCTGCTGGCTTGACTTTTCTCCAGCTGAACAAGCAGAGAGACATTATTTCAACAACATTAATTTGCCTTCATGTCCCCATGGACAGAAACAGGGTATTTCACAGGTAGCAAATCAAATAAATCAGGTGAAAGCAATCAGTCCAAACTGAGTTGCCACAGTTTATCCAAAACCACTAAACAGTCTTCCATTTGATCTTCCCTGTATCATACTGAACCACAAGTTCTTTGCTACTGCTAATTTGCATAAATAAGTAGCAACAACGCTAGTTTTCAGTCTTTTCAGAGTACTCTGAAATTCAAACACATGCAGTCATATGAATACTTTTGTGACAGGAAAAAAATATTCTTTATAAAGGAAAGTACAGCTCCCTTATGGTGCACTTTCTATCATATTACCCCTTGTTCACTGCAGTCTAATGAGAGGAAATTTACTAATTGTCCCTTGTGGCAGTAGCAGCTTGATGCCACAAGGCCAAAAGGCATTTAAAGGTCACTGCCTATTAGATTACACCAGACTCATGGCAGCACATCTGGAAGCCAAGGCAGAAGCCCCTGAGCTCTGACTCGCTGCAGAGATGCAGAGATCTGGACATTTCACTCAGCACCTGCATGGCTGGGCCTTCTGAGCTGGCCCCTGTGCTCAGATCCATCAGCCTGCCACCTGCCCCAGAGGGACACTCAGGGGGACTGCAACTTTCCTCTCTACTGAATACACCTTCAGCAGCTCTGTTCCATTCATCAGGCTAAGAAATGCTGCTGCACTTTCCATGGCAAACCACAAGATTCTTGCCAGACATAAAACTGTTTCATCTCCAATACCCTTCATTTCCAAAGTATAGGCATATTGATATTCATGTTTTATATATGCATCTGAAGTGATACTAGCACCTTGTTCAAATGTTAATGATCCCTTTTTAATCAAATCTTAGTATGCATATTTATTTTTTCTATAACAATGACTTTGTGTTTTAAATGCATGCGTATCAAGTGCATTGAAGTCAGATTTCTGGGCTGTAACTTAAATGAAATGTGATGCATGCTTATGTAACTGAAAAAAATATGAATTTATCTTCCCACAGGTGACAACTGAATCACAGAATATTCTGAGTTGGAAGGGACCCACTAGGATCATTGAGTCCAACTCTTCAGTGAATAGCCTGTACAGCACAGCTGGAGCATCCCACACAGAGCCAGACATCCAGGCAAAAGATGGTATTAGTGGCTCCTTATTTCTCACAAGACACTGTTAAAAGGGTCTCCAGCTTAAAGCCAAAATCCCACTTCAGGAGTACTTCTCAAATTCTGTGTCCCCCACAGGGGATGAGGGCTGGAGCAGCTCACAACAAACTACAGCCCATGTAAAGGACTCGTGTTGGAGGAATTCCTGGAGGAGAGTCTCCCATGAGAGGGACCCCACACTGGAGCAGGGCAAGAGAGCACAAGTCTTCCCCTGAGGAGAGAAGAGCAGCAGATGTGTGTGATGTGACTACAGCCCTCATTCCCCAAGCCCTGTTCCACTGCGAGGAAGGAAGTAGATTTGGAGGCTGAGCCCAGAAAGAAAGGAGGGGTGAAGGGAAGGTGTTCTAAGATTTGGGTTTATTTCTCATTACCCTGTATTTGACTGCTAATAAATTAAATTAATTTCCCTCAGTCAAGATTGTTTTGCTCATGACAGCAATTGCTGAGTGATCTCTCTGTGCTCTTATCCTGACCCAAGAGCCTTTTGTTATATTTTCCCTTCCCCATCCAGCTGAGGGGAGGGATTGAGTGGCTTAGGTGGGCACCTGGTGTCCAACCAGGGCCAACCCACCACAATATCCATTGTGGCAGTGCCTGCACCCTGGTTACCTGCACTTCTTCACCAAGGACTTCACAAATACAGCATAGACTGAGATTTCACAACTTGCAG
Organism: Rhipidura dahli; assembly: GCA_013399225.1. Classification (NCBI taxonomy): domain Eukaryota; kingdom Metazoa; phylum Chordata; class Aves; order Passeriformes; family Rhipiduridae; genus Rhipidura; species Rhipidura dahli. The sequence continues at coordinate 463,385 of VXAC01001653.1, forward strand.
GGGAAGCTAGTTGCAGCAGGAGATGCTGAATCATGCCCTTAACAGCTGTTACTTAGCCATCACCACCTCTTAATTAGTGGTTTCTTTTAGATTTCCTCAATAGCTATATGGCACCAAAAAAAACCCCACAAAACAACAAAAAGGAGGAAAAAAAAGCCAACCCAATAAACACAAAAACCCAGACAATTCAAGCTGAAAATATAAACCATATGTAAAGAAGTTAAAGGTGAAGTACAAACTATAATTTGACAAGATAAAACAAACAGCCAACTATGGGCATAGAAAAGGTTTATTTTATACTACCCTCATGACAAATCAAAATCCATTGAACTCCTAAGTTCTAGATTTTGCAACCTGTCTCACTCCACAGAGTGGATAATCAAATTCCCTTTGGAGCCCCAAAGCTTGAGTTAAACAATGAATGATTTTTCTATTTCTCCTGAAGCAAAAGTTTTCCCTCAAAAGCTGCTGGCCAGATGCTGCATGGTATAAAGGGTAAAACTATAAACTAGCTTTCCTTAGGGTACATTTCACTTTGGTAACCACTTGTTACAATCATTTTGTCCAGTGGTGGCAAAAATAAAAGCAGGCAGGGAGTGGCACATGACTCATCACAACGTCTTAAAAACAACATTAACAGTTTAAATCTTAAGAAGCAAAGAGTTGTTGCCCAAGAAAAGTTGTCATTAAAAAAATCACACACAAAGGGACAGGGCTATTCTCTGGTCCTCCTTGCCCTTCTCATCACCAACACCACATTATATTGGTATCCCTCAACCAGAAACACACTGTTTTTTAACTCTCACCACAGTGAGTACTGCTGCCTCTGGACCATTAATGTAGCTGACAGTTTCTACCTTTTAGCTAATGTAAGAGCCCTGAAGAATTAAAATTATTTCTTTTTGTAGCACTTGACAGCTTGTTAGAAGTTCCAAACAAATGCTGTGCTACACAAAGGCAATTTTCTAGTGTCAACATTTTGATTAATCCTTTATTATTAGACTTCTAAAGCAGAATAGTAACTCAAGTGTCTGATTTTTCTGTAAGCCCAATTTCTGCTGTTTAAAATAAAGTACTGCTTGAAGTACATTTAAAAACACCTGTGGATGGTCATCAAATTGTTCAGATATTTAAGCACTGGAAGTAAAAAAATCCAGGAGACAAACATGTATGGGCAAAACTTAAGGGGGGAAAAATAAGGATAATTTTTGCTACTTTTCAAGGTAAAGCATCATATGAAATCTGGTCTTAGATCAAAAACTTTTCTTTAGTAACTTGACATCCTCCAAAAATACAGCAGCAGAGTCCAGGTCTCCTCCAGGAGATCTGGAGGCACAGAAGTCACCTGGACATAAGGGAAGAGCAGTGAAAGTCACAGTAAAACACGCTGCTGGCACTGAAGGCTTCATAAAGCTTTTTCATCATTTTATTTTATAGTTATCATTTTATCATCAATTTGTGTTCATCATTACTCTGATGCTCACTATTGTGTCTGCAAGTTAGCAGACAGCATGTTTTACTCCCTGTCAGGTACCATGGGGAGTAAACCATCTTTCCTGGTTTTCTGCAAGAATATTAATGTTCTGTGAACCTAAGCTGATATATGGATGTACTTCGATTCTGAAAAGTCCTTGCTATGGCTTGGTCACTAAAAAGCATGTGTCTACACAATAGACACTTAGTGTGTGAGATGTATAAAGCTGGGTAAATTTAAAAAACTCATTAAACAAATATTGCAAATGTTACATTTTCATCAATACATCTGTTTATTCATCACTGTTGATAATTACGCTTCATTGGGTTTGACCATTTTTCATCCCTCATATATGCTTTGATAAGAAGTGCAACAAAAATCTATGACAGACTACATTGTTGGGCAAGCACACAAGGAAAAAACAAGATGAAAACACATTAATGTAACTGAAGCCCACTGAAGAAGCCACTGAACTTTATACACGTACCTCAGAAAAATTATACTGTTAACATTTTACTCAGTCTTTAAAGTAATCTTTATTTCTCCTTGAGAAGTAACTGTTTCAATAATCATAATATTTTTCTGCTTAGTAGGAAGCTTCTTCCAACCTAAAGAAACAACATCATTTTCACTTTGTCTTCAAATACCTGGTGCTATGAGCACCTGCCTTATGAAATAAAATAAGAATATGACCTTTTCTCTGAAGCAAATGTGAGTATAGGATATATAAATCAGGAATCAGTGAATAAGCAAGAGTCACTAGAGGCCAAAGTCATACCTCAATCACTATTACACATAGTAGGACTGGGGATTCAGTCTCATATCCTATTTACCACACTAAGAGAGCCCACCAACAACTGCAACCTTCTCTTCCACTCTCTTGTAATTTGCCTGCACACAAAAGCTTTGCTGTGGCACAATTGGAAGGAGGGGAGCTGAAGCTATACAACTAAACAGCTACACAGCTGTTGGTCTTAATTTCTAAGGCCACCTTCGAAACATGACAAATCTGCTGCCTTCTGATGTATCTGTGGCTTTATTTTTATTCTTCAGCTGGTGGACAAATAAAGAAATTACCAGAGTTTACGTAAGCAAAGACAGGAAAAATTTACATCTTTTTTCAAAATGATCAGGCTGGCAAAAGCGTGTGTTCAAACATATACTGAAGAACAGAGATGGTCTCTTAGAGCTACTCTTAAAAGAAGAGGCAAGTTCTTTTGGCTACTCCAAGCAAAAAAATTACATCCATCAAAGGACTGAGCTTGTGAAAAGTGTACCCTTCTGCTCAGTGAGGGTGTGATGAAAACATCTTCACTGGTAAGAATATGGACTGTCTGTATCACTCTGTGAGCCATGTGCACTCTCACTTTGTCAAACCCTCAGTGCAATGTCACCAAGAAAGCAACTCATTCCCATTGCTAAAGGGTGACCCAGCTGATTGTCTCTGGGACAACCAGACACACAGCAGTCGCTGCATTTCTCTGCATTTAAGCATGAGGAATCTAAAAATTTCCATAACAGGAGACAAGACTCGTGATCCTTCAAGTTACTTTTGACTATGCTAATTAGGTATTTCAAGCACTTAAAGTTCACAGTCTCTGCCAAAGAAGGAAGCAGTAAATATTAAGAAGACCCGAATTTTCATGTGTGTGGCATATTCTGTCCCTAATCCAGTGTCACCTTGGCACCACAGGGCTGAGGAGTTCGCAACCTCATCACACCACCTCAAGCCAAACATCAGCCCAACACATTTGGCATTTACAAGCAACAACTTGCCCTAAAAGATGCATTTAAATGATAAATAATATCATGCTTTATTAATGAAATGGAGCCTGTATATTTGGTCGACTTTTTCGTAATTTCACAAACATTTATTTTCAACTGAAACAAGTCCTATAAATGACTTCATTCGGAAATCATAGTAAATCAGCAGTCCACTTGTTTCAAACAGCTGTCTAAGCATGTGTTTTCTGTTTTAGATCAAAGTACCTGTGACTAAAAAATACAAATTATGCTTCCATGAGGTAAGTAACCTGCTTATTTGCCACTCCCATCCACAGATGCCATCCATGATACTCAGATGTAATAGTTTGTTTTGAAATACTAAAAATGAAACTAATTTGTTTCAATAGCAACTAGTAAGACAAGAAGTTCATAAACAGCCTTTTCCTTTCCTTCCCTTCACTTTTTTTTTTGCAGGGGATTTACCTGTGCTACTATTCACTGGACAAGTTAGTACAAATATTCATAGCTAATTCCAAAAGAAACACATCTGAGAGAAGTGGTTTATATTTATAGTCATGAGCTCGTACACAAAGAACAGCTAGGTTGTACATTAGTTATTTTTGCATTTACAAGCGTATGCATGCTAAGATTTGGCCTCTTTTTCCTTCAGAGGAAGAACTAAATTACATATTTTAATACAGAATTTTGTTCTGTATGAAGAGTTTTTCCTATAAGACTATTAGTAAAGAGTCAGCAGACAACACTAAGCTACCAACAGTCTGCTTAAAAAGTGAAATTAAATACCTTTCACAAGTGAGATAAAAACCAAATAGTCAGTATACATAATATTTATACCAAAGAACTCAGCTTGGAATTTTAGGTAGGCAAAACTAAGAGAAAATACCAAAAAAGACCAGAATACACAGGGGTTCCATGAAGTTTCTTTTAAAAAATATATGTGGATTGAGGAATGAGGATCACTGTATTTTCCTACATTCAGGAGAGCAGTAAAGAATTCTTCTAAAGGCCCAGTAACATACGGAAGTTGCTTCTGAAACACCCATAGATTCAATTTTCAAGCTTGTAAAAATGAATTTAAAATAGCCACTTAAAGGTGAATTCACTTTGAACACCAGGTACTGCTTCTTTCCTTTTTCAAAAGATACTGAGCTATTCATTGGAATTATACCATGTGTTAATGTAAGAGTCAATGTATCTCAAAAAACAGGGTGTTACAAAGTATTAATGCATTCCAAGAACATATACTAACAGGATTGTGCTATGTCAGTATAAAAATGGAAGTCTTATTTTTAAGACAAATCCTAATTCTCATTTCAGTCTTCTGCTACCGCTATTAGAGGAGCGACGAAAAATTCCCTGTTTGTAACTGTTCAAATACTGTCAGTTTTGTATCCCTGTAAATCTACCACCCTTCCTTTCAGCACCTACCAAAGCTGCCTTTCATTGGAGAACCCTAGAAAGATTAGGATAAGCAGATAAGGTGTTGACCAGAGCTTTTCACAGGTTTCCCGCACGACTACATGTGAAGTCACGAACATATCTGTTCCACAGGAGCCCCCTCTGTAAATAAAATTGCCATGTCTTGCACACCTGGGTGGGACAGCTCTACGTTAATTTTTGCCACTACAGAAATGTTTCGAAAGTCATTAGGCAACCACAAAACTTTGATTTGCTACTTAAACATAAAAATTCCCAACTTTATCAGTGAACTGTTTTGTAACAGTGTTGATAAACTCAGCTATCTTCGTAGATAAAAGCAACTGGGCACCACCCATTGGAGCAGTATGGCAGTACCTACCAACAGAAATAACCAAGTGAAAGTATTCTCCACTCCTTGCTCTCCTCCATTGACACATTTTCAGCTTCTAATTTAGAGAAGCTGAAAACATACATGGTTTTTAATGTGCTTTACAGCAGCCACGTCTAGCAAAGATTCAATCCTTGTGCCTGCTACATACTTCAGTCTTCATGACTCATCTCCAGATTTCCAGAGGAAAGCAAGTTCCTACTGGGCATCCTGGAGCTAGTGATACCTTTTACATGCTCACAAGAGGAAGAGAGATTCAGCCTAAAAATTCTCCAAGATTAAAGCAGTGATCAAGCCTACACAAACACAGGTGCAAGTACAAGAAGAAATTAGTGCAAACAGCAGTGCTATATTCTGGTTTACAAGTGTAAGATCCATGTCAGTCTATCAAGACAGGTTTTTGAAACATCAGTTTACATACAGGACTGTAAGAACTGCACAGTTCAGAACACCCAGCCTTCCAAAACTGCAATCAAATATGTAAATTATGTATTTGTAAAGCCTACAACATCCTAACCATCCTATGTGCTCTAAAATACTAATCTAGTCCCCACAGGTTTAAAAGGACAAGAATATATATATTTATACACACACAAACATAAAAAAGTTGAAACGCAACACAAGCAGCTAGCCAGGAAATTCAAACACATTATCAATATCCCTACACCAAAAGAGAAATTGTTAAGTATTCAGAATGCATTGTGACTACATCTACATACTATTAGACAAGATAAAATGCCACAAATGCCATGACTGGAAATATGACTCAGAACAGAGTTCTCTCCTAATGCTAAATCTCACAATTAATGAACACTCAGGCAAAAAAAACCCACCAGCAGGACAAGAAGCTTTCCATGTCAGCAATAACAATCTCAGCCTTCCAAAGTCCTATATTTGGCTGCAGTCTAGAGAGAACATTTCAGAATGAGACACAAACCACAGAGTCCAAGGGTGCAGTGGGTGAGAGTGCCCCTTCCTGACTCAGTGGGTGATCAGTGGAAACCCCAAAGCCTTAGACTGAAGGGAACCCAAACACAGTACAACCCAACAAATGGTGGTTTTTAACCCATTTCCCTCAAAAGTAACAGAGTTTTGAGGTATTTTTGATCAACTACCCTTGTCTCAGCACAATAAAAGGTTACATTAGGACAACTTCAGGTTTACCTGTTCTATTTCCTTGCTACTTCCTTCAATTATTCTAGACATCCAATTAGGCACAATGTTTTATCCCAAAAAGGGACTGAACTGCTGTCTCTTTGCAGCTGTACTGCAGTCCTCTCCCACTGTCCACTGCCTGAGTAATTCTTCATACCAAGAAGCTTCTTAGATCATGCTTTCTCTAGGCTAAAACAGGCTCCACACCAGTTTAACCTCTGCTTTCCTAGAGAGAGGGCAACACATCCACGGTAGAAGAACACTGACTTACAGTGAGTGGGTAGGATCACTGCCACCAGGAAGAATCCAGATCTCTTCTTTTACAGAAGTGAAAGTATGAGCAATTCCATTAGGCAAGATGTGGCAAGCTTACATGAGTCTTTTGTTGGATCTGAAAAACAAACCAAAAAATCAGATGAGAAATAAAACTTCCTTCTGCATTGTCCTTTTATATCTGGGAAGCATAAGGGAGGTAACAAGTAGAATGTATGAATATCTGAAAATTTTTCCACCTTGTTTTTTGTGCATTCTCCCCTCCCAAAATACTTCCCTAAAATACAGCATCTATAGCTGACATTTTTTTTCTGAAAGATATGCATTAGGAGTTCAGGTTAGCCACATTCTCCCATATAACTAAGCAAGTTGAGTTTTAGTTTACTAATACACTAAGAGAGCAGTTCATTGTGTAACAGAAACCCTGCTTGCTCCAAAGATCCAGAACTCTGCACAAGTGTGTAACTCTCCTGAGGCTGTGGGGATTTTGTCTGCACAAAACAAGAAAGAAGAATCCTGCACAGAAACAGATGCTGAGGTACTACTCTTTGACAAACTTGCATCATTATTCAGCCATTGCTTTGAAGCAACATGGAGTTCTGACATTTAGTCAAACACCCTTTTTCTGAAGACAATCCAATTTTACAGTTTTAGCAGCCTGTAGCACTTCCCTGTACAACGTGAATAGTACCAAACAGAAATTGCTTAAGACAAAGTTTAACCAGCTCCATCTGAGCCAAAAAGGAACAATGGTTTACTCTGCCTTTATATTCATGGGCTGCATGGTCCTTCATTCAAATTATTAGATTTGAATTTCTATTGCACCGAGTCAGTTCCATCACCAGCTTCATGATAAATTTTCCAAAAGTCTGCCATAAATTAGCCCCAGACAAACCAGTGCCTGAGTACCACAAACTGTTTGTAAAAACTAGCACATTGTTAATCTTTCTCCAGTGCTCTGAGGCTTTCCTGATCTACGAGAAACAGAGAATTCCTCAAATAACTTAAATTCTTCTGCATTTCTTGAATCAGCATTACTGCCCTTATTTAATATTATACTTACAGTGTTAGCATATTTTCCAAGGAAAAAGGACGGTTATTTTCCTGTTTTCAACTCAGAGTTTTGAGCTATACTTTTGCCTTCTCCTATCAGCTGTCTACATTTAATATCTCCTAATTTCACATTTACACTCAATTTCTTGCTTCTTCTAAATCGATTCCTAAAAATGCCACTGTCCCCATCTGGTCTGTAGTTTAAACATCTGTGATTTAATTTTACGATAATTCAACGCATGAACTCGTGCATTTTTAATCATGTATTTATTAAGGGTGGAAGTTTTTTAAAGTAGAGTAAGAAAGAACACTTGATGTGTTAACTTTGATATTTTTGATTAATCTAAGATTCTTTCATTGTACTGCCTTTTAAGAGTAGAGTCCAAAAAGAGCTATTAATGTAAGAGCCTATTGACATTTTTAGCCTGTAGGAACATGCAGTGGGCAGAGGCAGCTGAAATAACAACATATTTGAGCGATGAACCAGCTTTATGATTTTATTACTCAGACTTTCCCAAATCTATGGCTGGCATTTTTCCCAGTAACTCAAAAATTAAGCTGTTCTACATTTGAAACTTCCAACTAATCATATATTAAAAACTTCTCATAGTTAAGGAAACAGAATAAAAAGCCTTTGAAAAAAAACCCCAACAAGTTAGATCTGAAAAACTTGTGCTTTTAATTCCCTGTGCTATTTGCATGAACAACATAAGAAAAAGAGGAAAAAAATTACCTGATACCGGTTACAAAGAATTATGTTAGTTACTAGGAGTACATTACAGATCATATTGAAGTAACAGGGACCCTAGAAGGACCCTAAAGGGAAGTGACAGATATAAAGAGATAAAACCTAAGCATCCTTTACTGGGCACCTTAGGCCATCAGCAGTTCAGGAAGCCAAGGCTTGTATCAACCACTTGTATAAAGCCAAGTGACACCTTTGATGTTCCACAGTCTCTCCACATTTTTGCATAGAAGTCAAGTTTTCCTCCTTCCACAATGAAATTTCCCCCACAATTTGCTGGTCTGAAATAGGTTCCATGTATCCCCTCGGTCCCCAAACTACTGTACTCAAGAGATCTCTTCTGATCAGTGAGCATAAAGAAGCACTCATATGATTTTGTTTCTGAGTATTTCACAATACAGGTATACAATTTCTAAAATCATCTGGGAAATCCAGATCAGCTTAAGTGCACTGTTGATTGATTTATAGCTTTTGTTGTATGTCTGTGTAATAAAAAGGTAACCCACAGTTGTACGGGCATACTCACAAACATCAGAAAAATTCTAGAGCCTGATGCACTGGAATAGAAGGATAAACTGAGCAATAAACATATCTCATAGTGGATGACTATAGCTCATGTGAGCATCATAGAGGGATGTTCATTTAATGCAGAATGAGAAAATTATTTGGCAACAAAGGAAAAAAAAAGAATGAACATGCAATAACTGACCTTTTAACAGCTCTAGAGCAATTAATTAAGCTGTTTTGTACTGTATTAGTCCTAAGGAAGCTACACATTTCTAACTATTTCCAGAAGAGCCTACCAGGAGTGTAACAAAGACTCAGTCTGGTAATAGAGAGCAATTTGGTGTAAGTCTGCATCAAGCAGAACTGGGCCCTTGGGGAGGAACCAGCCTTCTCAAAGTTAGCCATTTATTCCCACAGCAAATTCTACTAAAGCCAGTAGCAACAAGACTACAGAGTGAAATTAGAGTGGAAAATTAATCCAATTAATAACTAGAAAGGAAAAAAGCCAAATTTCTAGCCGTAGTGTTTGCAGAGTCATTTCATTGCACCAGCATGCTGCAAGCATAAAGACGATGAAAAGAGCAAACCAGGCATCTGCTGACTGGGGGGTAGAGCAGAACTACCGCTTTCAAAAGCAACATGGGACTACAGGCGCTCACACTGAAAATGGACGTAGGAACAAAGTGGGAACAGTAAGAAAGCAAGTAACTTCTCTAAAACAACCCACACCAGACACACCTTCTAAAATGCAGAGTTTAATGAACGTAAGCAAAAGTTAACAGTAATGCCAAGTCTGACTGAAACCAAACATTAAAATCCTTACAGTTTGCCTGATGGATAAGCTAGTCTCAAGTGTCGTTATACGGTGCTAGCTTTAATTGCTCCCAGCTAAATATAGCTTTCAGAATTTAATAGCTCCCCCTCAGCTTTTCTGTCTTTCAAGAAGGGAAAAATCTTCTCATTAGGAAAAGCACACAGGCATATACAGTGGCACGTTACCACAGCGAAGCAGGAAGCAGACCATTAAGATGATTACATTAGTCTCCAACACTCATTCAGAACTCCTGTTTTTCAAGAGACCAAATCTTTCCCTGTTTCACCACTCTGGTTCCAGTTACAGCAGGTGATGGAAGCACCTTTTCAAACTAAGCCATTTTGCTGCTTTATTAGCAGACTGTAGATCTTGCTTGCCCTGTGCTTCCAGTCAAAGATGTGGTCTTTGCCAGCAAGCTGCCGTGGTGCCCACACACTTTCTCCTGTGCCACCTCCCTGGGCACCACGGGGCAGGACGAGGAGCAAGGCTGCACACACGTACACAGCCTTCCCCTTCCCTGCAGCCTCTACTGGCACAGCTTACACAAGGGGGTCCCAAATCTGCTACAGCAGCTGAGACTGCAGCACTCTGATAAAGGCATGAAACAAATTCCCTCTTCCGCCTTCTAATATCCAATAAAGATTTCAAAAAAACATAACTAAAAGTTCCATATAGCGAGCTTCATTTTCCCCTCTCTGAGCTGATAACGGGTTTCACTCAAAAAATTTGGCTGACAGCTAGAAAAATGTTCTACAAATTCAGCATTTCTGTTCACCTTCATTTTAGAGGTCATTATGTAATTAAAGTGCTCACAGTTTTTCTACAATCCAGGGAGTTAAATTAAAAGTAACCCACTGCTGCAATGACAAGTCTTTCTACTTTCCCTCAGGCCATAACACCGAACTTTGTTCTCTCCCCTCCAAACCATCATCTGACCATCTAACTATTTTCTCTCTGGATTCATCCATCCTATTCTCCTTTACTGAGCGGGAAAAAGAAGAATAATGCTACTTATGGAAAATAAAACATTTATCAGACCCTATGAATCACCAAATGCCACACTACCTGGCCCTTCAGCTGTAAAATTCCAGGCTTGTCTGTGTTAGAGCTGTGCAAGCACTGTAGGAACACCGCCTGGAGGGCTGCCAAGAAGTACCTGCTACACTGAACAAGACCAAAGGTAGTATGCCACAGATTTTCTGCCCTCTGAACTACCACTTCTGAGGTGCAGACCAGGCTGAATCGAACAGGTTAAAGGAACTATGTTCACTGCTTACAAGAGGTTTTAAAGCCAGCCTCCTGACATGCACTGTTCTGCACTAGGACATCTGTGCCCTACTGCTAGCTGAGCTGCCCCAGAACAGAAACGCTCTCTACTGTCAGTGCAGGTGCAGACTTCATTTACCAGCTTCTGATGAGGCACAAAATCACGACACTCATTCCCATCAAGATTTCTCTTTCTGACGTAACAAATCAAAGTGTGGATAAATAGCATCAAAAATAGGGATGAGTTCTGGAGGCACTTTGTATACTAGAGCCGGTTACTCTTTCAGAGCAAGCTTTTATTTCAGAACACTGCCAATCACAACAGACTATTTCGAACAAACCAGGGTGAAAAAAAACTGCAAGATGTACAAAACATCATCCGTGTATATGGATAAATATAGTCTTACAGCTATGTGTTAGCTGTCATGAATCAGAGCTCAGTGCCCCAGAACTCCACGGGGCTCTTCCTTCCGAGTTGAGCTGTTCTGCTCTCAGGCAGCAGCAGCCAGACAGAGGCAGGGCAGGCAGCCTGACAGCCAGGGCTGCACCAGTCCCCAGCACCAAACAGCCTCTCACCCTCTCCCCACATCTGAGATCACCACGCAAGGTGCACTGAGTAGAGAGACACACCACATGCTGCCTTTTAAGAAATCAGCAGAAAAACCCACACAAGTGGAAGGAGGGAAGCACAGTGGGGATCAGCCAACGCAACCGCGGCGTCAGACCGGAAAGAAAGCACACAGCTACCGTGGAAAGTCACATAACGCTACTAAATCTGGATCTGGGGATTAGCAGGAGAGAAAGGATACCAGAAAAAGGTAATTTGTTTTCCTGTCCTCTGTAATACTGAAGAGATTTTGCTCTCCTCTCCGAAATTAGAACATCTACAGAGTAACTCTTTCCCCTCTTAAAGTCACGTGTAAAGAAACCCACAAAAAAAAAAAAAAAGCACATTATCAGCCTCAGGTCAGGACAATTGTGGTCTAAATAGTCACAAAACTGTCAAGGAAGCACTAATTCAAGAGCAATTATGTTAAAACAACAAGATCCATCAGAGTAAATATGTAACATCCACCAGAATAAATAAATATCGTCCTGCAGAAGCTTCAACCTAATCACAGTAAGTTTATTTAAAGACATTTTCCTGGACCAAAAAAAAAAAAAAAAACAAATAGAAGTGATCAGTCAAGATGTCTATAAATTCCAGAATCTATTTACCAGATGTTTTTCTCTACATATGATGTCCTGCAAATTTTGCTGTAGCAACAGCTGTTGATAAACCTTGGCAACAGCTACTACTGTATTTGTGACTGAAAGAAAATGACATATAAATATTTTCAGTTAATTATGTCTATTCACTTAAATGCAACTTGAGGGATTTTTTGTGTTTATAAAATATATAAGGTCACATTTAAGTGAATGATTTCACATATATTGGCTTTCCCCTTCTCCCTTGCACTTCATGTTTTTCCCTGCTGATTCGAAGCTGTATTCTATCTGGGTGTTCAAGGTTACATAAGGAAGGGGGGGACAAACTCTAGAGATTATTTATATGGCAGGACTTCAAACAATTGATCCAGTATATCTCAAGTGACTTGATAAAGAGGCATTAAAATAATGAGGAGAGAGAAAGATGGGTGAAACATTACAGCATTTCAGAGTCACTCAGCAGGACTCTCCTGCTCAAGGACTCTCAGTTATGAGACAAGGCCACTGACCATGAAGGACAAGGTGACACACCCAGGGAGGGATTTACAGATGAAAGTGAGAAGTGAGAGTTGTTGGGCACCCACACAACCTCCAACCTCGATGCACAAGTAAAGGAAAATGAGAATGTGACCAAGGAGGACTCTTATCTCTGATTGCTTGATAAAGGGCTGAAAGTCCTAACACAGATTAGAACAGAGTTCTGGCAGACAAGCAGTCTGCCTGGGTAAACAGGCATGATGAGATAAAACATTCTAAAGTATTTGTGTACTTACAAAAGAGAAGCCTCCACTGCAAAACTAATGAACTTGAATTAAATAAAAGATTCAATATCATGGGGACAACAGCACCTTAGTGGCTACAACACATATTAAAATGCACATGCTATTCACAAAAAGCCCATAGTGGTAGGGATGGTTCAAACATACACCACTTAGAATTGTGATACATTTAAAAAAAAACACCCCAAACACAGCATTGCAAAAGAACTAATAGAATCTGATTGAGTAAAAAATATAAAATAAAAACCACCAAACCAAACCCAGCCACACTTAAAAAGGACAGCCTTGCTCAGAGTCTGCAGTAGATTCAAAGAAACCAGCCTTGCTACAGACTTTATTTTATTACAATGAAAAAATATCCCAGTGAATTGGGCATTACAGGAGATTAACTTCTGACTCATATGAAGTTTAAGTAGTCAGGTAGATTGAGTAGTTCAGACTCTCTAAATTAAAAATGCTGAGTTGCTGCTTCTTTAAATGTGCATAAACAAATCTGGAAATGCCTCATGGGATGAAGCATGCAGTAGATAACTTGAGAGATGAAATAGGCCCAACTAGATAAGCGCTTCACCACACCTCCCAAAAGGCAGAGAAGTTGATTAAAGAAGTTGCATCTCAGATGTTAAAGTACATGAATAAAGCTATAGCTTTTAAAAAAATTGATTTAAAAGATATTAAATTCTTCAATAACTCATAGAAACTATGTGAAGCAGTAACGTGGAAGTGAAAATTTCTTAGTTAAGAAACAAACAAAGATAGGATGTCTACTATGAAACAGACCTGGAAACTACCAAAACCAGCATGGAATTAAAAGTAACATCCTTCCTTAGCATGAGTGAAGAAAAACAGATGAAACTACTACAGAGCTCTGGAAAAAAAAAAAGGCAGATTAAATTGTACATAGGGTTGCAAAAAAAGCTTTCATGTATTCTCAAGCTATTGTGTCAATTTCACCTCTAGCCAATAAAATAATTTAAAACCTATAGTCTATATTTCTAAAGCAGACAAAAAAAAACCCAGTTGGAGATACTCTATGATGGCAGAAGAGCAAACAGAATACCTGTCTTTAGAATTGAAGCTGAGGGGAGAAAAGGAAAAAGAAATCAGCCCTACTACAATCAGGACCATGAAGTCAATAGTAACAGAGTAACTTTTTACAAAAATATTAAAAATAGGAGAAATCTTAGATCTCTTCTGGACCTGACAACAGCTGCATTAAAAAAAGTTGGTAATGATCTTATTTGGTAGAAGAATTGCAAAGTGACTGGGCGCAGACAATAAAAAATTATCAGGCTGGACATGTATCACCAGAAGAAGTTGCCAAGAATTAACTTGGGGTTAAGTTTTATTTAACAGTCCTACTACTGGCAAGGGAATTGAGGTGCCTACTAAAACCTGCTGCTGACAAATGCATAGAGGCACGTCTGATACACTGACCAACTAGGACGCCAGGGGAGAGGAACCACAGGAAGAGAAGCAGTGACAGGACATGCAGTTCATGAGCCCTGGAGGCAAGGCCAGGATCCAAGGAGTAAGACAAGCAGAAGTTCTGCTGTGACACTGGCAAGTGACCAAGGAGAGGAAGGCACTCACATGGAGTACATGCCTGATCAACTCATCACCAAATTGATGAAGGTATGCAAAGAGAAAAAAAGCTACCCATGACATGAATTAAGGCATTTCCTACAGAGCCAGATGGGGAAGCATAAAAAAAAAAGGCACTGTCAATATGTAACCTGGTCAGGAAATAAAAAAATATCACAGGTGAGATATATGTCACTTTATGCAAGGAAGATTGAGTGCAGAATATTGTCCTGAAATGAATACCATGAGCTTATCTAATCAGTCATATCGTGAGATTCCCTGCATCTCTTCAAGTCTAAATGCAAGTCTCCTAAACTGACTGGGGGAAAGAGAGTCTCCCCTACACGAACAGAGAGAAAACCCCTTTATAAAGGGTGCAAATGCTCTTATAAATACCGAGAGAAAATACCAATTTTATCCAGCTGGGCATACAAACTGGTGGTGGGTACATTTAGCCAGAATCCTGGAATAAAGTTTTAGCCCAAGCACGTAAGCTTTGAAATAATTTGTTAACGAGACAAGCTTTGAATATTTCAAGATGATGCTTGGTAACTTTACAAAAGGGAATATACAAATGCATTGACTGCAACAAATACTGAACATGAGAATCCAGGACCTTTCTTCCAGTCGTATTATGTGTCAGTACAGCCACCTTCAGCAAGGAAGTCTTTATATACCACTTGCCAATGTTATTATCGCTGATTTAATCTGGGCTGCAAACTGACCTTGCCTTAATACTCTTAGGTTTCCATTAATAAAAAGAAATTACTTCAGCTTTACTCACTTACATGTATTTCTTCTGTGCAAAGTTTCTGTGTGTCTCTATGGGGTTTTTTAAGGACTATAATTTTTAAAGGAGGCCAATCAAGGAAATGGTACTTTTTAGAATTTATGTTTAGGCTACTAGTCATAGGTAGCTTCAATTACATCAGTTTTGACAATGAAAGTTACACAAATTTTCTTCTTGATTTGATGTCAATGCTTTGCATGTCCTTGCCTTTCCACAGACAACTACAGCCCCCAGAGTTCTGGGACTCAGACACAGAGAAACAAGCACTTCAGAAACTCAGTGCAAGGAGGAAGTAGGAGATTAGAACAATTCCCTTCTTCAAAGTCAATCCAAGCACAAATCTAACCCACCTATGCCTTGCAATTTTTGTTTGCACTCCTCCTACATTTCACAAAGCATTTTTGCATGCAAATGTGTCAGTGGCATTCACAGACTGGGCAAAACAGCTGCATAAGCTGACTTGGCTGTATTTACTCAAAACACTCTCATGATTTTCAAGGGCCAAAAAAACCCACAAGGAAGTAAAAAAGGAATTTGGTAAACCAGAATAAAAAGAGAAGAATTTAAATTTTGTACATTAATATATAAGAAAAAATACAAAATCCTGTTTTCTTGCCCTTCATCCCTAGTTCCATTACCAAATGCCACCCTTCCTCTCAGATCTAAGTGCATTACACTGGGCTAATATGGAAGATATTATTTTATCAATAAATTAATGTACAACAAATGCACAGCCTATACTATCTCTCTTCTTAAGTAAGTCATCACAAGGTAGATCAAGTAGCAATGCACTTGCAGAATGCTGAGCAATGATATTAAGAAAGAAAATCCCTCAAGAATTTTAATTCTGCAAGATGTGAATGCTGGGAGACAGGCCATAGTGAGACAGGCATTGCATCCTTCTAATAGACAAGAGACAAACTTTTTTTTTTTCTTTTTAGCTTAGAACATAAAATTCATTTAACAGCAAGCAAAGATGATCCTTTTGTAGAAGAGCTCTGGAGACTGAACTACTATTTAAATTTGAGCAAACCAGAAGCAAACAACTCTCATCCTGCACTGAATAGAAGGGTGTGTTTATGCTAACCATGCATTCTAGTCATATTAAAGTAAATACTCACTTGACAAGGAGTGCTTGGTGGTTCAATGAGAACTGTCATGTCTGGAATGCCAACACTGAAATGGCATCTACAGTCAGGGAAACATCCATGTTTTCAAATGCTGAGCTGTGCCCCAGAAACCAAGATTTCCCAAGCCTCTTCAAGTAGGAAGCTGTTACCACCACAAACCTTTCCCAAAGTGAGAACAGTCACTTGATGTCACTGAGATACAGCCACTGTTCTACCACCTAATTACTATGAAATTAAGAAAACCACTTCTTTAAAAACAGAGATGGCTGACAATACAGCCAGAAATAAATGGGAAGTTGCATTTTCCTTGCTCAGCTTATCAAAATAATCAACTACGTTAAAAGGACTAAAAGCAGATTATTAAACTTTTCTGGTGAAAACCATTACTTGTATGTATTTTAAAATACTCAATGGTATTGGTCCCATTACCTGAAATTCGATCTTTTAAAATGTAATATTACCTGCAAGGGATCTTCAGTACTTGACTGCATGCACATGGCAGAAGAGAGTGATATTGTATACTTAAGTGTTCCAGCAATAAAGGATAAAAAGAATTTATAAACCACACTGATCAAATATGCCATTTTTGTCAAAGCCTGACATTAATTTTTTTTCTTCTTTCAAAAACAAGTGAACAAACAGCAAGTGCCACAGCAAAAGTGTTATCCTGGCAGTGGCTGTGCTGCTGATTTTCAAGTGCAAGTGTTGATCCTGCTGAACTTCAACCAGTAAAGTACAATATAGAATTATACACAGGAAAATAAGCTGTAAAATTGTGTCCATGTGTGTGGAGAGAAGACTTATGATTCAGCTATCCTGTGGAAAATCCTAACCTCTTATCTCTGAATCTGAAATGAAGTTCCATATTTATTCAGTGAGTGAAAAAGCATGATTTCAGCAATTCATTTGTATCCTTATTCTAAGAAATAGGATGTTTAAAAAGCTTGTTTCAACAAAACAAACTGGGTATCAGCTAAAAGATCAGCTAAAGGCATCAAGTTCATGCACAGCAACACTTCCCTACCTCGGCAAGTTCTCCTTCCTCACCAATGTGATATTGTCTAAGCACTGAAAGATATTTAATAGGTGAGCCTTAGTTTTATAAGATTTATAATGTTATCATAATTTTGAGTTCTTCTGGTTTAATGTCTTACAGTTGAAATTGGTGGATTTGAAAGACAATAAGAAATCTGTAACTGAACTCACTGATATAACATTTTTTTTTTAAACAACAGGAAAGAATGAATGTATTTCATACTTCCTGAATTTCAGCAGCTCTGGCAGTAGTGTAAGAAATATGAATTGTTAACTTCCTAGTTAGATCACTCAGTAAAACAACATCAGTACCATTCAGCTAAGGAAGACAAGAATCAGTCATAATACTTCAGCTGGGTATTTTTGGCACAGAAATTTTCCTGGAATCTAAACCCAGCTGGCTGCCTTCTCAGCCTAGAAGTGGTACAGATACCACATTTGTAGGCAAACAAGGGTCCGTGATACACCTTTGTTGTCCATCATTCTATTCACTTAACAGTATTTGTTGACACACCCACTGAATTCACATCTTAAAATTCACATACTTAAAAAACAGTATCTTTCTTGCCAAGACATGACCAAGTCCTGTAGACCAACACCTAAACTCTTTTCCTTCCATTGTTTGACCTTAATCAGAAAGCAAACAAGAAATATTAACTCTTCTTTCCTAACATGGAAATCCAGATTCTCCTCTCTTCATATACATATTGCCATTATTTGACTTCAGTATCAAGCAAATTAGAACACCCCAGTAGTTCTAGTCCTTTCCAAAACTCAAATTCTCTCAGACAGACACCACCAATCCTCCACAGGAAGCCTACTCCAACAATGGTTGCAACCAGTTGTATGAAAGATGACCTGTATCCCAACCACAAGGCTGCTCATTGACTTCATCAAGGCCCAGGCAAGACCAGAAACAAACACCAAGACTCTGGCTGGCTTTTCAAAATCAATTTGTTCATCTAAGATTTCGAAGAGCAGAACTGCACTACACCAAGCTTCAAAATACCCTAGTAAAATTATCACAGAATGGTTTGAGTTGGAAGGGCCCAGTTGGAGGGCATCTGGTTCAACCCCCCCACTCAAGCAGAATCACCTGGAACGGGTCACCCAGGACCACATCCAGACAGCTTTTGAGTATTTCCAAGGAGGGAGACCCCATTTTCTCTGGGCAACCTGTGCCAGTGCTCAGTCACCCTCCCAGTGAAGGAAAAACTTTCTGATATTCAGATGGAACCTCCCCTGTTCCAATGCCCATGTCTCTGGTCCTCTCACATATCTTAACAAGTGACAAAACCATTAAGAATGTTATCTTTTAAGGAAACTAAACCTGGCTGTTCTGAATGATTCAGCTAACCCTATTTAACCAGAACAGCAAGCAGGATGGAGTTCTGACAAGTTTCCACGGTAGACCACAGATTCCTATTAATTACTCTTCTTAGCAAAAGAAAAAGTTAGGAAGAAGCCTTCTCTTCAGGCATAGTCTTAACACCTTTTCTTTTTTTTTTTTATTTTTTTTTTGTTTCTTTATTCCAATATTGCTCATTTAAAAAACAAATACCTTCAATCTTTTAGTAAACATGTCAGCTCCAAGTAGGAGCACCAAATGCATTCAAGGTGGCCTACCTTCTTTTGCTAAAAAGATGGACCTGCTACCTAAATGGCTGCAGAGCTCCCGTGAAGCGAGAGCTCACGTGTCTCTGTGCTGCACAGGCACAGATACACCCAGCTGAGGGGGAAAAACCCACAAAGCTGCCAAACTGCAGAAAGGCATCTCTCAGCAAGTACCAGCCTGCCTTCCTTTGGCAGGCAGCAAGGTACCAGGGAGTGAAGCTGAGAAAGCCACCACAAACTCCCAACCGCAGCCTTCCTAACCTAGCAGAGACTCAGCAGCCCACATCCTCCGGAGCTCGCTTCATCTGCTCCCCAACGCACCGACAATAATCACCCGCCTGTCTTCAGGATCGCTGGTGCTACTGCCGATTTACGCGTTGTTACTTTAAATCAGTCAAGCACTACCGCAGACGATTAACAGACACTTGCTGTTTCTTTTTTTAAGGTATACGAGACTGTCAGGGTCTGAATCACATTCACAGTGAAACTTCCTTCCTCCCAGCATAAATTGCTCTTAAATTCAGATTTTATGCTGTCAAAGCTTTGTGTCGGGAATCTCAGCATCCGTATTTGTCACAAGCAAGAGGTACTGAAAAAGGATAGAATCATTCACTCTCCTTGAGAATACAGTACTTCATCAGACTACAAAACAAACTTATTTCCTGGCAGTGCAGTTACAGCAAATGTAGTCTCAGCTGCCAGTACGAACAAGATGCATTCCACATCATATTCAGGGCAGATGCCACGGTTATGCCTCACAGCCTGAGGTAGCACCAGAACCTTTTTGACAACACCACTTAGCAAGACTGGTCTCAAAGTCATATGTTGTCACTGAAGACAGGACAGAAAAAGTTCTGTAAAAATAAGAATTGTACATTTCATTTCAGCAACTATGAGCATGAAGTAACTCTATCCCTCCTCAAGGCTATTTTTCTAGGCACACTGACAAAGCAATTATCTTGGACAAGAGGGAGACATTGCAACAAAATGTTTTCAACATGCGTGACTGGCAAGATGGAAGAAAGTAGTACCAGAGACCTCTATCCTATTCTGCTCACATGAAAACTTGAAGGGCAGGACTTAACCTTCTGTAACAAGCAGAATTAACAGTGACACAGATGGGCTTGTGCACTGAGAAGGATAAAGTCTCCAGCACACATGGTTCTTTTGCTGATTGCCAGTCTGTTCAGAAATTGTCTCTTCAGGGGTTTCAGCTACTCTCTGGGCAGAGTATACATGTGAGGCAAATGGAGTATATCCACACAGCTGCTCCTTATCAGAACCATTAACACCAGGAGCTTCATTCATTTTCACCAACAACTATATGAAAGTGGAACAGGCTAAAATTGGAACAGTAAAAAATACTGTGTATACTGTGACTAGGAAAAGCCTCCAGAATTATGAAAATAAGTGACATCAGATAAGAGAGAAGTGACCTAAAAGTGACCTAAGTGACTGGCACAAGACATAGGAGATTACAGTTGTGATAACATACTCTTTGCAGCATCATCATGAGCCACAAAAACAGAATTGGCTGCAATTAAGATGGGAGAAAAGTATGACTGCATTCAGTAAGCGCATCAGAGAATACACAGAATGGCCAGAAAGCCCAAAACTTTTTTTTTTTCTAATGATAATAAAAAAGTCATCACTGCAATTCAAAAAGATACCACTACAGTAAACACAGAACAGTTAGAAACACTTACAAACAAGGATGAGTTTCTCACCTTTACTACTTTGTATTGTTACTGTACAGCAATTACATACAAGTGCTGCATGACAACTGTAGCATCACATACTACCATGGTCTTGCTGTGATTTTTTTTAAGGTTTAAGTACAACCAGCACGCAGAAGGAATCTGAAGATGACTTGAAAAGTTGCTAATATGTAAAGATGAATCAAAAGAAAAATCTCCTTAATTCTCAATCTACGCATTACATTGGAAAGCAGAGGAAAGGGAGATTTGTTCACACATCCATGGTAATAAAAGTGCCAAAGAAAATGTTCAGAAGGAAATAATTAAGTGTTGACATGGCAGCAGCTGTGTTTGCCAACCTAAATATGAATCAGGCATCAAACCCCCACAACTTAAAGACTAGAGAGGAAATGTTCAGTTCAAGTACTAAGTACTTGTAGTTTAACAACTGGACTTGAAAGCGAGAAGTCTGAAAACACAGACTTAAACACACCTTGTGGCTGGACAAGGAAGGCAGAGCTATTGAACAGTACACTTTTCAATGACTTCAAAGGAAGAGTTTTCACATTCGGACTAAACTGTTACAAATTTGAAACACAGCAGAGACACATAAAGCATCCTATCTGCAGCTTTCCTCCTGTGGCTTACCAGATGGTATTAGGCAGCCACTATCTTTATGTCAGAATGTCTGTCTCACAGCCAGATATAAAATTATTTAGTTTAGGGATGTCTCTAAGAGCTAGATGCACATAGCAACTCTCAATGCACTACTTCAGCTTAGGGCTTATAGGTCAGTGAAAGTCAGTTCTCTCTCCTATTTGCTCCTCCCGTCGCACATAACAGGGATTCCTGTCAAGTCTTGCTTATCAGTACATATTTTCCACAGAAAACTATTCAAGAGGTGTGTCTAGAATAGCCTGCATCCAAAAACTGAGAATCACTAGCAAACAGACATTACAAAAACTGCTCAGCACCTGCCAGACTGAAAGCAGCTCAGCTCTATTTCTTTGCTTTCATAGTTAACATCACAGAGAGTGCCCAGACACTGAAATAGGATTAGGCCCTGCTGTGCTCAGTGCCACACACCAACACGTGACTGCTACCCTAAGGAGCTTGCACTGAGTCAGGCACACCAGACAGGCAGGACAGTAGAGGCTGAGCTGCAATGGCCAAGTACATTCCTTGGTTTCAGCTAGCATTCCTAGAGTCCTCGCTGCTTCCAGTAGCAAGGCAGGTACCAGAATTGCTACTGAGTTTGTGTTTTAGAAAAAGCAAAACAAAACAAAAAGCCCCAAACAAACAAACAAATACAGCAGCCACAACAGCTCTGATCATTTAATAATTCTCAGTTGCAACAGCTGAATACAGAAAATCAGAAAGAATTTGTTCAAGATCTGTCTTCTTCCCCAGCTGAGGGCTGTCCTCAACTTTATTTTTAAATGTTTCAAGTGACTTGCAACAACGCGCATGAGCTTCATGCTGACAGAGCTCCAAAACCCCAACGCTGTTCACTCATGTCATAACTTCATATATAATAGAATCTATTTCTGAACATATACCCTATGTGAAAGCCAGAAGCATCTTCAAGAAATTTGCATGAGTAACAAGCTAAAACAGTTAGAAAGGAGAAGTTATAGATGTCCTGCCTCCCAGGGTGAGACCCAGAGCTGTGCTTTTCTTAGCTATTATATGCCTACAACTTTACCTAGGCTATCATAGTTATTAGCATCAACACCCACACCACTCAGCCTTGAAGGCAGACAGAAAACTTACCTCTAAGGTAATTAGATATTGAGATGGAGGAGACATATTTTATGTTAGCAGAATAAAGTAACCACAACAGGACAGAATGTTACAATACACAAAACCTCCGGGTCCTTCAGATAAATGAGAAACTAAAGCAAAGAAGTACGTATTTCAAGGCACAGTACTGACGGACATAGCACAAGTGACAGCTGCAGGAGCCTAAAAACAGTATCTGCCCCCCAAAGTTAAATGCTTGAACATAATCACTAATGCAGAAGACAGACATGCAAATGCAGCATCTCAAAGAGCAGAGCAGGGTAAATTTGGTAACATATTAGTCCTGGTCTAGAGTGTTGGTTGTCAGCTCTCAGCGTATCTGCATCTTATTATCTGAAACTTGATACTGAAAAAAAAGCAATTAGATTCTCCTAGGAGTTTCTTTGGTACCTTAGTAGCACTGTGTCACAGTATCTATAGCTCAGTCTTTTACCAGCAAAACTTTGCTACTTTGGTAAGTCAAATCTTAACTGAACCAAAGTAGATTATATTTAGCAAAATCAAAATATGCTGACACAGACACTACATTGCTTCTGACATGTAAAAGTACCCCATGCACAGTAACACACTCATTCTGCTGCCTCATTCATAGCTGCATGGTTTTGAAGTGCACTTTGCAGCAAATCCAATTTAAATCTAAAACATATTAGCACTTTAGATATGAATTAACTTTTCTGTAGAGAAGCCTTTCTCACTTGGTAGCTAAGAGCACCATTTGTAGGAACTGAAAACTCAGTTTTACAATCAGAAACCATAAGGTCCGGGAAATGCTGTGTTTGACTTATTTTCTCCTCAGCATGTAGCAAGACCTAGAGAATGCAACAAACACGGGAATTAAGCTGACTGAATTAAGCATCTGTGTATAACAGATGTGGTTTGAACAAGACCCAATTCTTTACAACAATGTACACACATCTACTTTAAAAAAAACCAAATAAGGTTTTTGCATAAAATACAGCATACTTCATTTGCAACAGTGAACAAGCTAGCCACACACAGAGTGTTGCAACAGGCAGACTCCAGCTGAGTCTTACCATCATTTCCTGCCCTTGGTGAACACACTAATAATTTCAGCACCACCACAACTGTTCGGTGCGTACACAGAGAACATCTCCAACACCTAAAAGTCCCCTCCCACCTTTCCTGCACGCAAACCCAGGTACTATATAGAATTATAAAAGAGAGGACATAAGTGGGCCTAAGGCAATGTGTGCGAAAGGCAATATGAGAGTAAAGAGAAAGAGAATTGAGACTTGTGAATGCTGTTGCTTTGAAAAGGGATAGGAGCCACTTGGAAACTAGTCAGCTTAATCTATTGGGAGTGCAGACCGTGGAGTATTATTTAAATACATCTTTTTAAAAACATTTTAAACAATAAAAAACAAAGCTCATGGAAATGAAGACGCTGGCTACCCATGGCTTTACAGAAAATATCCATGAAAACACACACTTTAAATACCCAAACCGGACTTACAAGCTCTGTTGAAATTAAGTAGAGTGAAACACTCTGAACTCTATGATTAATCGATGAAAGTCAAGGGATGAAGCAACTGTTCCCTTTGTCCCTTCTCAAGAAAACAGAGAGAAGAACATTGTTACCATCATTAGCGGCCTAGGACAAAAACATAAGGCAGAAAATTACCTTGCATTTATTAAATGCCCTTTTCTCTAGCTATTCCAGATATCCTCCTAGTAAAAATAAAACAGCCTCAGTGAAGAGTACTTCACTGCCACTGAACTTTACACCAAACAGTTTTCAAATAATAGAGTATTCAAAAGCTCATATTGCCTAATTGGTCTTCAGATGGAAATTAAGTCAACCTGGAAACAAGCTGAGTTTAATTAACCTATTTTCTTAAGGATAGAGGCAAGAAGTAAAAATAATAATAATAATGGTGGCTTTTTTTCATCTTTATTTTACAAGAGCACAGAGAACCACAGACTGAGCGGACAGAGATCGACGGCTTTGCAAACACGCCCAAGATTTCTGAAGTTCCATCTCACAGCCAGCCGGCTGCCGGGCGATTCGGCCAGCGGGGAGAGCTGCTCCAGCCCACCCCCGGGGCAGCGGCTCACCTGGAATTCGCTCCGTCTCGGTGCCACAAGGAGCGCACCGGCAGCCAAATAAACCCCTCAGCAGCACCCTCCTGGTGCAGGGAAGGTGTCCAAGTTGGCTGTCGCTCCGGAACAGCCGCGTGGGGCTGTGGCAGCGTCGCCGGGGACCCCGAGGGCCGCGGGAGGAGGCTGGAGGGGGCTCCGTGGGGCAGGCGGGATAAAGCGCTGCACCGGCAGCAGCCGCCCGCCCGCCCGCGCCCCGGCCGGCAGCCGTGGGCGCCCTCGCTGCCAGTCGGACGAGAAAGGCGCTTTCTGGGCGCCAAAACGCCACTTCTCTCGCCTGCCGAGTTCGCCGGCTGCCGCCCCCCGGCCCGGCCCGTCCCGCGGAGCCCCGGCCCGTCCCGCGGCGCTCCAGCGAGGGCAGCGGCCACTGCCGCCAGCCCCGTCCCATCCCATCCCTAGGGCGGACACCCACCTGAGCTCCACACCTACGGCCCGCCGGGCGCCCCCGCCATAGCCC